>CM060965.1:66669286-67096786 GCA_030765045.1 Tenodera sinensis | reverse complement strand
AAGAAGAACTTGATTGATGATTATGGTAGAATTTCAGAAGAAATATACTATGGGCGTTTCAATTGATGCTATCCAAGCTCGTTTCCTGGAGCGCCATGGAGACTGCATAAAATTCGCATAATGGGATTCTGGAGCTACAAAGTCAGGAAAATTGCATTCCGCCATCACCTATCCATCACATGTATATAGGAGAGAGCTTCCAAAGTTTACTATGTGCTTCCATCCTCCAAGGAAAGCTAGCAAACCGGGAGTAGTGCGTATTTCAAAGAGCGAAGATTCAATTCCAGAGGATTGTAGCACTTCAGTCGCGCAGCTGGTTACCATATAAACATGGTACCTACTACTTGTGGTAACATGGCAAGTTTTTCATACTATGCTCTTATCTGTAGCAGTATAGAAAAGCTAGATAATTTGTTTTGAGGTATATAGAGTTCGAATTGTATTTATTTAGACTATTTCACGAATATAATGGCAAAATAAAATAACATCCATACAACGAACAGTAAAAGATTATAATAAAAATACAGTTAAAAATTATGAAATTTCAGTTCGGGATCTTAACTTCTGTTAAGAAGTAAACCTATGAAGTGTTTCACTCAGATGATGTATATAATGGCTGAATAAGGAGCCCAAGGCTGACCTATGGCTGTAGCGCCGATGATCTTGAGTGATTAATAGCACAATTGGGTGTCACCCAATCGGAGCACCCTAGAGAATATTAACATCCAAGGAAATAATAACTATTCTTTGTTGATCGCTCTCCATAGATACTTATCCCAATCTTCGGACTCAAATGATCTAGTTATCGACGGGCTCTTAAACTCACTCACTCACTCACTCACTCACCCATCCACTCTCACCAGCATCTTCATAAAAAATAGCTTATTTAAAAAAGATAATATTGCTTTAGAGTATTTGCATTTTCATTTTGTTACCATAGTATTGTATCTTTGTTTATGAGATAAGATATTGTTTCATAATTGACTCCGTGAAACTAACGGTAGGTACAATACGAAGCGATGAGGTTGTTTTTAAATAGAGCATGTCTTTAAATTAATTTTATTCTGCATATTTTAAAAGAATAACGATAAATAACAATAATAATTGCATTATTTATAGATTTTATTCGTGAAATAATAAATATTCCTCTGACATTTGAGCTACGTAGCAACGAACCAAATAACCTCAATATGATCCCAAACCCTCTTGTGATATTGTCACAACAGATTGGCACCTAGAAAAATGTAAAAAACAAATGCAACTCTGACAAAATGCAATCAATAAAAGTAGCAGGTTAAGATAGCTGTTTTCGGTTCATATTGAAAGCATTTATATCCCTAATTGGACACTTGCCAAAACCAGTATACAATAATCCACTTTTTTACTTTCTCTACTACGTATAGTAAAGAAGAGAAAGTATTGTATTCCACTAAAAGATTCGATGTCGAGATTTCACCGGAAATATATGTTTTGAGGCCCTCTGAATTTAAAAAAAAAAAAAAAAAAAAAAAAACTTTTTATTAAGTTGAATGTCTTTCAAGGATGCGATACGAAGATTTTGAAGAAAATTTCTCCACTCTAAACTACCCTTTTATGGAAAATTTTTCGAAAATTTCGATTTTCTTGAAAATGACTAACGATTTTGATTAAAGTGCCATGTGCTTGAGATACTTTTATGGCAAATGAAATGTGTATCTTGAATTTTCTGGCTATAGCCCATATAGTCCTATTTACTCTGGATGACTTCCATATTAGCGTTATGCTCAGTGCATATAGCAGGTATTTTGTACATCAATCTCTGACATGTTGTTTTATATTACTCGCTAATATTGTGTCCAAGTATTTAGAATTAATAATATGCTGAATATAGATTGAAGTCAATTTTTTTGGTTTTCCATATTCGCCCGTTTGGTGATACTCTGGATCACTGATAATTAGCTTGCGATGAGTAGGTCTTGGTCCATCTCCGCCTTAATCATCCTCTACGACTGCATCCCACACGTTGTCCCACATGGTCTTGTACGCCACCTGTTTACAGCATCCTCGTGATGTGAGCTCCCCATTTCCACTTTTATCTGATGACTGGGTCATTTATGCTTGATTTTTGAAAGTCATTCTTTGGAAATTTCACCCCTTTAACTGATTTCAAAGATCTTGCGTTCTGCCTTTTTCTCATTTGATAAAATCTGATTGGTTTTCAACCATGTTTGATTCAATAAGTAATACTGAATTATTGTGAAATGTGCATCATTATGCACCCTCCTGAGTTAGGAGTAGAAATGCATTTTGTGGATCATAAGGTTTCCAAATGAGTCAGTGACAAATACAGTTGTTTCTTATACTGCCGTGTCGCGGATTGCGCATATGCGTGCTCTACGCAGTATGTTACACTGGGGGATTTCCCTTCTAAAACTTCCATTACTTACTCATAAGTGATAGTAACATGCACTATTAACCTTGTTATAAATGGTGCATTGAGACATTTCTGGCTTTCCTTGTCATCAAGTGGTTGTAGTTCATTAACAAGTCACTTTGTAGGGTTTCAACTTTAAAAGCCCAGCAGCTCTATGAACCGACATTTTCAGAACACCCATTTGTTGTGCAACATGTCTTAGTATCTATAAGTAAGACAGACAGAAATGAATGATGTACCAATTTTATCAATTTTTCCTCTCTTGGAACATTACTTTTTCGTTCTAATTTTATCATTTGGCGGTGCTATTATCGTTAAGTTTTTAACTAGACATTTAAAGGTTTCTCCATCTGTAACTGGAATAGTAACAAATTTCTCCTAAAACTGTTTACACAGTTTGTATACCTGATTCGGTTTTTACGCATGTGTCCTACATAAAAATTCTTTGTTCAAACGTGAATTTCTAGGTAAGCATAGTTTAAAATAATTCATACACAAGACAGGCATATTGATCAAACTTTTACTTTTGAGATGCACAATGAGTAAACTGTGGTCTTTATAGTTCGAACTGAAGGTTTATAACACGGTTGAAGAACATATTCTTGAGCGGATCATTTACTTCTGCTGCAGTGAAGAAAAATATCGAGTCACTCCAGTGAGAGCGAAGTACACATACGCCCGCCTATAAATGGAAAACCACTATCCGACATCCCTAGGCATTCACTTTCCTATTATATGTTTGCACCTGTTTAGTGACATATAATGGCTATCTCTCAAGCAGTCCATAAATACTTTATTATCTTTTCTTTTTCCCTTTGCTATCAATGAATTCAAATCTAGTTTCAACCTTTAAAGAATTATTCGTTTGTTCATCTGCTGACTTATTGCTCTTAAATATCTATCTGGTTGAAATATTCCACTGATATCTACATGTTTAAGGCATTGAACTCTTGATCCCACGAGTGTGAATGTTAGATCACCGGCGCCAGCAGGACATGACCACTGTCATAAACGTGCATCATATAAGGAAGTTACTAGTTTTCAGAAAAAAACGGGCTGTTCACGATCAGGAATAGAGAGGACTGCCTTGATGGCAGTTATACCTGCAGCATTATTGTCTGACTGGAGCCAGCTCAGCTTATTCAAACTCAAATGAATGCCACATGATGAAACACCCAAAGTATTCTTTTTACACTATGAACTACTCAGTGTTAAACTAGCTATATTTGTAAATGTGTGTTTCAAATAATCGGCCAAAATGTTTTCAGACGAGACAGAAAGGAGTGAGTCAAGGTTACAATAAGAAAACAGTTGTGATTTGTAATATCACTTAAGACTGTGTTAACGTCACTAAAAGAGAACTGTATGTTTGTACAAACATTTTGGAAGAAAAAGTAACAATATACATAAACACTCACTTCCAGACTTTTCCCACCTGTAGCCGGGAATCGAACCCGGGTCCTCTGAGTTTGGAGGTTAGCATGCTAACCATCCGGCCACACAGACTGTCAAAGCGGTATTTCATTTGTACCTTTTCTGCATTTTGCAAGATGTATATGCAGCGTTTCCAAATAATGGGGCATGCCGCATATTGCACGTTGTAATAGATTAATTCCAGCTTCAGGCTTGTAACTGCATTCTATCCCTGCCATGACGCAGTGGCTTAGACCATGGCAGCTCCGTTTACCGGCACGGAATGCTCCTGGGTTCAATCCCAGCCATAGGAATGGGCTTTCAAGCCGAATATTCTTCCACTGTTCAATTCGCCGGACTCCTGGTTATGAGATAAGAACTACACTGAAGATATTTTGATCGAGGTCCGTTGAGATTTCCCCAATCCACATATACCACTACCAGTACTAACTGAATTTAATTAGACATTCTTATTTTCACTGTCAATAACGCGCTTCATTACATAAATTTCAAAATTATACATTTAAACAGGCGAGACTGGCTTGGTCAATAGAATTAATTATTATTAATCGTAATCCCATATTACTCTATTAATTTTCATAGACTACTTTAAGGGAATCCCGAAACAAATTAATCGCAGGTTACAATAAGCTGTGGATCATTATGCAGGCGTAATGCATGTTCAATAAGGGTATTAGCAACTATTAACCTCTATTACCGATAAAGTCGAGCATTAAATTTCCGCATGCAGAGTCCGAAATGGTGCCAGTGCCGGTTTACGTGGCTGCTGTATAATCCGTTTCAAACTTCAGTAATAATTTACAATCAGCAATTTCAGTTTACAGGAACTCAGCTGTATGCTTGCAAATCTAACTTTTCTGGGGACAAGTATGGACTGTTTATGAAACATAATTTTATACTCATTAGAAGTTATTTAGCATAATCCGCCATTCAACACTATAAACTATCAATGTATACTCTTAATTATATTATTTAAATGCATTCCTACTTTCCTTCACTCTCGATTTGAAACGTATTACAGTAAATATACATATGAATAGGAAAATATTTCAATTCTTGAAAAGTTCTGTCCGGGAAATGGCTTCCAATTTTGTGATGGCAATGTTCCAACCTATGGTGCCTCCCACCGAAATATTATATATTTCAGTCGGAATAGCATAATTTCATCATGAATATTGTCTTCAAGGTCCACAAGGGAACAACACAATGGATCCAGCAAGATGGCACCACAGTTCACACAACAACTGTTTTGGCTATTTGGGAATCAGGTCATCTCGACATCATTACCTATGATGCATTCCCAGGTAACTTTCTCATTTTTAGAAAACGATCTCTCTGTCTGTGAACAACATAATCCAAAAACGAAAAGTCGGTTAAATACCGAATTGGTCTTGAATTGCAACACCTTCCAAGAATGCCACATGGATTTTCGGCAAAATTTCCCGAGACTAAACTTTATATGCAGGATTTTTTGAAATTTTTTAGTTTTTCAAAAATGATTCACAATGTTTATTCAAATACCATGTTTTTAAGATATTTTCATGGTAAATGAGATATGCATTTGGAATTTTGTAGGAATTTCCTCAGAAATCCTCTTCATGCTGGATGACTTTTACATAACTGATAAATTGAGAGAGAGAGAGAGAGAGAGAGATATGAGATGAATCCGTACCAGACAAAAAATGTACATTTCGTTAAAACACACAATTTGTCAAATACATTTTTTTACCTAAGGTAAATCCAGATCTTCCCATATATTTCGTGTTATATACTTGAATTTTTATATTTTTCTCAAACAGGAAGTCGTTTTCTTTTTTATGTCCCAAATGTCCCGAGCATGCAAAGAGATTGGAATGCAAATGCCATCACATATTAACCAGCTCTTGAAAAATTGGACTGTCGCTTAAGGTGTACTGTATTTCCCTTGCACCCACAAGAAAATTAGAATAAGACATTTTTGCAAATGTTTACCTTGATTAACAAGAAGTAGAGCAATAAGCACTTGTAAGAGCATATTTATAACATTATCATTATCATTACTTTTATCATTACTTTTATTATTATTATTATTATTATTATTATTATTATTATTATTATTATTATTATTATTATTATTATTATTATTATTATTATTATTATTATTACTATTATTATTATCATCATCATAACAGAAAAGCTCTGCGAGAAAGAGAAAGCACACCACAAAGCCAACAGAAGCAATGTGGATATTCTTATCCGATTTATGATATAAACGAGTGGTCTAAAATGGCCGGGAAAACATTCCATGCAGAGCGAACAAAGCCAGCGAGTCAGTACCAAGGGAGTTCGGTTATGTATGTAAGCGCCAAAGCGTTAATGCATAACAAAATAAGTCGCCGCCCAAACGCTAGGGGCGGAATTGCTAGTATTGTAACAAGGTATTCACCTCGGAGTTCAGTGTTGAAAAATGTTGGGTTGTTTTTAAATGCCCGAGTTAGCATCGAACGGGTGGTATTCATTATTGAAGTGTTACTCGAAATGTGTCTGCACTTTAGGAACTGAAAATAATAATAATTACAACAATAATTAATAATAATTAATAATAATCTGAAAGCCTTAATGTATGCACTACAAGCAAAATTCAACAACTAATGTCTGCTTTAAACCATTAAATTCAGATATGTCTTAAGAAAACTTCAAGTGCTTATTACTAGCTGAAATACCTGGCGTTGGCCTTATCGGTTTTTTCCTACAACATTTAGCCTACAACATAGTCTTGGGGTATCTTTGGAGGCATTTAAAAATATTAAAGCAAGACATCGAGTTGATTAAAACTCGACATGAATACAAGAAATATATAATGAAAATACTATGCAAAAGCACTACTGAACAACCACAAATACCACGGTTTGTAATTTTGAATTCTCTTAATTTCATTGGGAAGAAATAATAGCAGTATAAGTAATATCACTATAAACTTGTTTATTCTCAGTGGCCAACATACACAAAGCTATTAAGAAAAATATGAAAATCAGCACTAAAGCAAGATCAAATTTGACTGTGTTATTCCTCCATGATTGATGTCCGAGAGATAAACCATGTCACGTAAACTTCGTTTCTTTTACTTTCTCCACTGGTAAGTAGAAAAAGTATTGTATTCCACCCAAAGATTCGATGTCGAGATAGTACACCAAACCTAGTGACTGCGCGACCTACCTGATGTCCTACCTGATGTTAAATTTAATTCTAGAAACTCTGTGAAGGAAATAATGTGAATGAGTTTAAGTTGCTACTCCTGTTCGAGAAATAGGATGAAGTTTATAACAAAACTGCAAAATGCGACAGCGATATTTCACGAAAAAAGCATTTAATTTGCAGGAATTTACTGTGTGTGTTGAGGACGGAGAGGGAGGGCGGGAGGAAGGAAGGGAGGGAGCAAGAGACAAAGAGTGGGTGAGTTTTGAACACCTTCGTGCCACATCTTCAAGTTTGGCATTTTCTTTAGAGGATCACGAACAATGTATTTCTGGAGAAATATGGACATCAAATTAGTGTAATACTTCCTCTGCTTACTTCGAGCATGTAGTAGACAAAGTGAATACCGTAACAGTGTGTTGGTTCTTTTCTTATTTATGCATGTTTGGGGCGCTCTATCACGCTCAGGTCTTCGAAGTTGTCATTTCGTATTCAGCCAATAGTTTTCTGTGACGACAGTTCTAAATTTTGTACTGATGCTGCAAATAAATTCAAAGAATGAAGCGCAAGTTGCTGTCTGTCTCTCATTGATCTGTTTCTTAATTCAAACCACATCAAATCCACCACCACCATTAATTATATAGCAGATAGATGTTCAGAACCTATGTCTTTCGACTGAAATAGAGTTGTAGTCAACAGTCGCTTTTAAGTCAGAATATCTGTTCTCCCAGCGAGATTGAGACGTAAAATATTAATTCTCTTCCCTAAGTCTTCCCTTTGGCTTTTGTGCTTTCATGTTCCTTCTGTTCCCAGCGAGTTTCTTTTCTTTCTCTGTTCTCTCGCCCTCCCCTCGACTCTTCAAAAGAGCAATGGAACAAAAATACCCGGCTGGAAACTGAAAATGCAAAGAGGAAAAAGAATCCTGTCCATTTCCAAAGCCTGTAATCATTTTAACCCCTTCTACTACCACGCATATATTTCAACGGTTTTACCTTCTCAATATGCTTTTCTACATTAGTGTTCCAGCACAGTGTTTGAAAAGACAACAGAATTTTCCAGGGCTTAACGTTTTAGCTTAAAAACGAACGTATATGTCCTGAAAACCAGACAGAATTCAAGTAAAAGTAACAAAATTCTCAGTTATTTCCTTTAAACTTAAAATGTGTGTTCCATAAATTAAAGCGTTTATCTCTTTTCTAACCTAGTAGGCATCTCTTATTAAAGTATATTTAAGCTTTGCAAAATCTCTTTAAACATTTGGGCTAGACATTTAAGATTCACCACCTGAATATCTAGAAATACGCTATTCCCTCGAGGTCTACAGCCATTTACTTTTTTTTTTTTTTGGATTTTTTGCTCGATTATGTGCCGCATTATCATCTGCGGGTTAAATAACTATATAGAATGGATTCAGCTCACTCCGTAATGCTATAAAATTTCTTTATTGTTGAAATAATATATCGTTGGTATTTAACTGGACAACAATTACAGAATGTAAACTGAAATCTTTGTGCATAAAAATATAACGCGTACCCTATGATGTTCTCGTAAGCCCTTGGCAGTGCATACATGTTTAAATAATCAGAAAGACAACGAAATACTAGTTTTTAAAAATATTAATATTGCTAAACGATCACTTACCAAGACGTGTGAGAAGCTGGATGTCCCCGAATAAGTTGTATCCAGAGAATACATTGAAACCACAAAGCCTGTACACAGCACAATCAAAACCACTTGCTATCCAAGCCATAATGAGGCGTAAAGCAAATTCCATGCACAACAGTAAGGCCAGAGCACTAAGGAAGTTGTCAAGTTAAAGCAGTATATATGTGTCATTTACTTTTATAATTACAGAAATACTAGAGTCTTAGTTTCTGATAGAAGAAATACAAACTATCAAGAAGTAACTTAATGTCGTGGAGATACCTGAATTTATCCTATTGACGGTTTTTACCTTTGGAGCAACTCCTTATCGGGAACGAAGTTCATTCGCTTCCAGTTGTAAACCTTTGAATTGGTATTGCTTTTGGTAAATACATTTAATTCATGTCCACATACACAATCGAATTATTCATACTTCCAGACTCCAGTGACAATACCGAATAATCCTGACTAAAGAGAAATTTCCACCTTTCTTTAGGGAATCGGACCTGGAACATCTGGATTTGGAAGCTCGCATGCTAACCTCCAGACCAAAGAAACAGTCTGAAATCGATTTGAGCACTTGTCTAAATCTCATTTCTATGAAAACGGTGCATAAATAGCATACCTCACCGCCCAGGAATCATAATTTGCTACCGATATATGGTTCCTTCTAATCTTAAGATTCAAAGCTCTACGTGTTTCAGAGAAAGCTAACAACTTCACCGTTAACTGGAAATCGCAAACATCCGAGAACACAACTCTATTATAACTCGCAGGTTCTTTGCTCGTCCTCGAGTATCTTGTGCTACACGAGTCAAACTGGGACGCCATACAGACGCTGAGCCTAGACTGAAGCTGCATTGCCACACGATCTTATGGACGGACATCCTGCTATGAAGATGCTTATTTGATAAAATAAATGTAGTTAGATAATTGCTGTGAATAATCAAAGGTGGCCAAATTACCCTAAGAACGATGTTCTTTCGTCATCATATGAATGATATACAGCGACCAAAATAGTGGGCGCCTGGGCTACTCCAAGGATAATAAAAATACCCTAAAATGATATTGATAAAGGGGTGATTAAAACAGACATAGTGTCATGAAAAAAAAATAAAAAGACGACTGTGATGTAAATAAGCAACAATAGAATCTACTTTAGGTGAAAATGGACGTACCATCTTCCACGAATGATTGCCAGAATGACATTGCAGAGTATACAGATGGTTTGCAAAACCAAAGTGGCAGGAGAGAGAGCAGACAGGAGAGTTGAACGGGTGTAGCCAATCCAGGTGGGAAGAAGAAGAAGAAAATAGAATCTGAATGTAGACAAGATCGTCATTATAGATACAAAATGAAGTAAAAACTGGGGGAGGGAAGGAAACATGTATTTTGGAATTCGGTATAAAAAGATGGTATTCGTATGGCCTAGATTGGGAGGATTGACTGAGAATCGACTGTGGTCGATGCTGGTAGGAGGATTTGTTCCTTATGCAAGGAGGAGGACGATTGGGTGCATATTTCGGCAGCATGCGTGCGGACGCAGGGTGCTAAGAAAAAATTACTACCGGATCCCAACAGAGGACAGCATGCTGGGACCTCGTTATAAATAGTCAAACTGGCCAAGCTGGGCACATAATATAAATACATGTGCTTAGAAATAAGGCATTGTGTAAGTATTGTTTAAAGATAGTTGATCATTTACATTGTGAGTATGCTGTATGTGTTTCAGATATTTTTGGTTTAATGTGCATATATGGATTGTCAAAGCAGATATTTTTCTGGAGAGCATATGTCTTTTGAACCATGCAAATCTGTTGAGAAATTAATGCATTGTGCGACGTTTAAGTTACAATCGCTTTTGTCACTTTTTGCTGCTCAAGGTTGAAGAACGCGAGAACTTTAAAACAGCATTCGCAAAAATGCGACAACAATCTGCCACAGAAACAAACGCTTCCTCTCCCAGCTAGTGGAGGTTATTTCTGATCGTGTCTGCGTGGTTCAAATGCAAAGTTGGATCGCTCTTTGCGTTCCCACTTCGGCTTCTTTGACTCTAGCTTTGCGGTAGCTTGACACATAAATAAAGGAGCTTTGTAAGGAGCTGGAAAGCCAATGTTTGGCGGGACTATACACTGTGAATGTGTGCGCTTTTTAAGAAGTGATGGATAAAATTATTTTAAGAAAGAAAGGTGAACGCAGTCCTAGACCTACTGAAATTAAAAATGGGCATAGAAAAGAAACAAAACCTGATACTAAAATAGGCATATAAAATAAACAATTAGTAGAAAAGTGGTGTTATATAAGAGGCACAAAGAGAAATCCCATTACGTGTGTGTAATTTGTGCGAGAACATGAAAAAGATGCAGTGCTTGATATCATCAGGTACACTGTAGTCTTAAGGTTAACTACCGCTAGAACTTAACAGTTTAAAACAGTGTTTTGATATACACATTATCATAACTTATGATTGTTTAAAAGTCACTTTAAAAAAAACAATAATAGTTCAGTTAGCAGATTACTAGTTGGCTTCAATTCATTATACCTACACATATTTTACTTTTAAAAACCCCATTTACGGTATAATTTATAAAATGATCTACTAACATAATTTTTCGTAAGTTTATATTTTGGAGAAATGTAAACTTTGATTTGTGCATTCGCAAAAAAATATATTATTGTTTATTTCGTTGTAGGTGCAAGAGAATATGGGAGTACAGTAGGCTTTGAGCGATAGTCAAATCTTTTAAAGCTTTCGAATTTCGTTCTCTTTGCACGGCTAACATAAAAATGAAGAACGATGTTCCATTTGACGAAAGCTGAAGTTTTCAAAAACTCACACAAATAATAAGGGCCATCTCCGAAATGGTTCACTCTACCAATATATATAGCAAGAACAACATTTTTTTTGTATAGTAAGATTTAATCTATCACTTACAGTTTACCAGTAATGTAAAAGTCAACCAGAGTAAACAGGACTACATGACTATAATCAGAAAATTCAAAATATACATTTAATTTGTCACAAAAATATCTTAAACGTATGGCATTTTAAGAAAATCACTGAGAAAACCAAAATTTATGAAACATTTTCCATGTAAAGGGCATCTTAGAGTGGGGGAAATTTCTTCAAAATCCTCGTGTCGCATCCTTAAAAAATGTTAAAGTTAAATACGAATTTTGGTTTTTAACCAACTTTTCGTTTTTGAGTCATGCTGCACACAGACACAGACTGACTCAGACAGAAACACACAGACACTTACACATACACATTCTTTTTTGTATTCAAGGGACCTCAAAATGTATATTTTCGGTGAAATCTCGATAGGGTGGAATACAATACTTCCTCTACTAACTATACGTAGTTGAGAAAGTGAAGAAGGAAAAATTGCTGTGGTGATTCACCCATTATACTGTCAATCAGCGTTCTTGAGGAACGCCGCTTTCTCACCAAGACCTCAACAACAGTCTTCAACAGTCACACACTTTTTCTCTTAAAAATGATTTTCCTGCTTCGGAGCTGCCTTAGAGCGAAACTCATTTCACAACAACAATTTACCTATTTACTCGCTAACAATAGGCACTCCTATTTAACCATTCGTTAACGCTAACCATATTAGTCTTACATTAGGAGCTATAATAAGACTTAAAAAAGAAATTAGTGCTGGCCCAGATATATTGCAAGTCGCTTGTTCAAGTAGTAAAATATGAAAGAAACGAAAAAATGTTTTTGCATTTGTACTATTTATAGTATATTATTGTTATTCATTTGCTTAATGTCCTCTAATTTCAAATCTCCAAACGGGCGTACAAATGGGCCCATGTCATTTACGTAAAGTACTCGTAGAATGGCAATTTTCAAGTTGATTTGTATTTTTCTCTACTCAAAACGCTCTGCGAATCATATGTTGTAATTTAATGCTTGGCGTTTTCAAGACAGCTTTGTATATATTGGAGTTGCATATTGTTCTGAAGTTATTGAACACTTTTGTGTTATTTGTGGTTAAATATTTGCAGTAGTCCATAACACTGAAAATTTCAAAAACACTTATAAAAACAATTTCAATATACCAAAACTAATTAATCACTGTCTGCATTGCAATTTCCTTACATTTTAAATATAAAATCACATTTAGAAGAGATCAAACTGCTTGAAACATGGAGCATTTTACGTTAGTATATCATAAGTGATTATTCACAAACAAAAAGCTCTTCCATACAGCTAATTAAAATCGTGTAATAGTGTAGTAAATGAGATCACCCTGGACCTTTATTGAGATTCATAGATCAGATGAGAAAAATAATGCGCGTTCGAACATCGGAATGGTATGTCAGCACGGAAAGCATAATAACTGTGACTCTACTTTTACAAATTCAATACAATTCTGCAACTCTTAAACCATTCATTCTTATGAATTACTTGGCCTATCTCGTCATGAATCACTGGATTACATTAAGTCTTCCGTAATAGCCATTAGTCAAAACAACCTAAAGGTGAGGTCAAAGGAAATAATACTCCATCTTTCATAACCGTGAGCCCTAGTCCTGTGAGTTAGGGGATATAAGGGAGTTTGATGTGAGGATCAGATCTCTTCCAGAGATAATGAATGTCACAGCAAATCTCTGCCTTTCTCAAACATATACAACCATCATCAAAACCGCTTACAGAATCCCTGGAGGGTAATCCGATCTTCAAGGCTAGGAGAGTTCCACTGTTATGATGCGATATCCATCGATCAGTTATGATAGCCTGTGTTGAACGTTAGATGTGGTCAGAGGGGGCTGAACAGTCAATTTATTCCTGTGTTTATATCCTCCATCCTGTAAGCTACAGCTCCGTACCACTGAGCACATTTTCTGTCTCCGTGTGGGTGTTTAAAGTGGAATTAATAGAGGGCTAGCATGTGTGTATAGACTTTCATTTGGATTTCCGGTTACTGCATTAAGTAACGTGATAATTCAAGTGTGCTGGGGATGTATATTGTCTGCTCATTCTTCCATTCAGCGCTACAGACAAGCTTGTGTTTGGTAGCGACTGAGTAAATTATGTTAAAAGATGACGCTACTCCCAACCCCCTTATATACTACTTTGAACTATAAAACTGACCAACTTTGTTCCGTAAAATTTGTATTTAACAAGCAACATCTTTCTTCAATTTCCGACCTTAAAAGGAATATTTAAAAATTAACTCCCATTGCTCAGTTTCAAAGAATAAAGTCCTGAGTCACCTGATTTTAGAGAAGCATTTAACCCCAAACGCATTTTAAAGTAGGCATTTGATTTATTTCAGTCATTTTAAGCATCACATAATATTCAAATGCTTCATAAAAATGTTCATAATTCCGGCACTTAAATAGGCTAGAAAAGTTGCTTAAATTCTGGTAATAAAAAGGAGAAAATAAAGATAGATGTGTAAGAGTAGTGTGTAATGTAATTCATTCCTCTCCGGAAAAAAGAATATCTGGACTTAAAAGGAAATTGCCCATTATCGATCTACCTGGGAACAGTTTATCTCTTTCCATCACAAATTCCACATGCAGACTTCAAAGCATGTGTAATGACTGACTCGTCTCGCTGTAACGTACCCGGGAGCTGTGAAAGCAACTTGGGCTTATCTGAAATTCGTGTCCTTTCAATACTTCCACCATCTAGTGGCAGGGTTAATTACCAGGACATAATACCGCAAATGGAGATAACAGAATCTTTGGTAGTTTGCTATCCAATATGCGTAACGTGTAATACTTGAAGCCGCAACATCTGTTTACCACTGTGTAGTAGCATGAAAATGTAACAGCAGCGGCATAGGAACAAGAGAAACCTCATAAAATCGAACAACACCACCACCGCCACCGCCACCGCCGCCGCCGCCACCACCAGCGCCACCACCACCGCCGCCTCCACCGCCACCGCCACCGCCACCGAAGATAATTACACTGGCGAACAAAAAAATCCAGACACTTACATTTTATATTTTAAGACTGGAAAAGCTTCCCAACTGAGAATAGCCTAAAGTCGGGAATGAAACATTTCATTTAAAAAAATGGATTTATTAAGAATTTACGACAATGGTATGGAATAAATTCTGTTTACCATTTACAGCAAACAAATGTCTTGTATTTTGTTGAGCATTTTCTCTGAATTTTGTTGACTTCAATAGCGTGTGTTGCTCTAATGACGTCTTCTAGGCGATATCTTCTTAGGGAATATTTTCCCATTCTTCTTCCAGAGCGACTTGAAGTTCATTTATAGTTTTAGGTACATTTCTTTTTTGGCGGACCCTCCTCATGAGAGTATCCCAAATATGCTCAATAGGATTGAGGTTGGGACTTACGTGCTGGCCATTCCATAACATTGATGCCTGACTGATTTACTATAATGGAAACTTCTTGCTCGGTGTGTGCCTTAGCATTATCGTGCATCCGAATAAAACTATCACCAACAAATAGTGCATATGGCACGACTTTTCATGGATACATTCTTGAATGTACTTAGGTACTGTCATGGATATGCAATGGAGCTCCGTATGGCTTGCCCAGACCATAATCGAACCTCCACCGAAGGGCACTTTTGGTTGTAATACAGCATCTGTGTATCGCTCCCCTCGTCTTCTCCATACACGTAGTAGTTATCAGAAGAAAACGGAGAAAAACGGACTCATCCGTAAACAAGTCTCCCAGTCTTCCATGGAGACGTGCACAGTTTACACGTGCAATTCCTTACTGTGGGAGAAGTTTTGGTACCTTGGAAGGTCTTCTTGATATCAGCTCATGTTCCCTGAGCCACCTTCTTATTGTACTAACAGATACCACTACTCTTGAACTTCAGCAAGTTGACAAGCAATTTGTAGGCAACTGGCGATTTCGTAAAGTGGTGAGGACAACACATGTGTCGTCTCGTTCGTTTGTAGACCGTTGACCACCAGATCCTTTTGAACTCTCCAGTCTTGTGGTATTTTCTGATGACATCGCTAATGGTGCTACGAGCAATACCCAACACATCAGAAATGTAAATGGCTGGTGTGGCCACCTTCATTTAGAGCTACGGCCTTTGAAACGTGCTCCGATATCATAATTAATGGCGTGATGCTGATACAATAAACTTGAGAATTCTCAAAACTTGGTGCAACTGTTTCATCAATTCATGACATGTAGCAGTAGAGATTACGCAACAATAGATAAAAAATGAAGTATCAAATCTAAGTTAAAACGACAAAATGACAACAATTTATGTTATTACAGGAATAAAATAAATGAAATAGGTCAATGAAATAATATTTTCCTGATAAAGTAAAACTGAAGTCTAATAATGTTTGACTAGACAAAGTGTTATAATCAATTTTTAAAAAACGTAAATGTCCGACATTTTTTGCACGCCAGTGTATTATTACTTTATTATTATTATTATTATTATTATTATTATTATTATTATTATTATTATTATTATTATTATTATTATTATTATTATTATTATTATTACTACCAGTAGTAGAAGAGGTGATATACTCTTTGTTAAAGTTATATGTTTATATTTTGTTCCCGGTGGAGTCCCAGATGGTCCAGGATAGGAAAATAAATTTCTGAACCAGTCTTTACCACGGTTTTTGGTTGAAAGGAAAGTTGAGAGCACGTTCAGTTTCATTATTCTCTATTGAATTTCGCCCTTGCAAGGTAATTACACTTAGCGTGGATTTTATATTACAGCTAAATCAAACAACTTGGAACAAATTTAATTAACTGGGCTGCTTCTAAACAGTTCGCCATTGATTTGACCGGTACCTGCAGCGTTTTCAGAAGTTACCGTGAAGGACTGACCACGGTTCGTGCAAAGGGGAGGAGTGAGGTAGAAGAGGAGAGGAGAGAAGAGAGAGATAATCAAAACGCCTCATTTCTGGGAAGGTCCAGCACAGCTCTTGAACAACGTTCATCTGTGAAAGCTCAGGAATATATAGAACAGGTGACTCCGGTGGCCTTTATTAACCCTTGGAGCACCAGCGCTTTGCCCCATGGCACAGGAACCTAACAGTTGTACTTTGTTAAAGAGCCTCTTTCACCAAGCAAGTATTCCAAAATGTCACCAGCATATTGTGTTCAGAGAGTTCATGCTAATGATCATATTAGGGAAACTTCAAACTACTTTATACTGCCATCTGCTGAAATATCCTGCTTATTTTTTTCCTACTCTCTGTGTCCTTTTCCGTCATTTGCATCTTCTCTTTTGTATATAAAGAGTTAAAAGAAAGAAGTAACCCGTGGCACACAACCCATCCGGACATAATTATTACGAATATTACAAATGATGTAGAGAAGTAATGCATCTCTCAAATCTCTCTCTTCAATAATCCCTGAAACGTTTTAAACGAACATTTCTGACTTCTCTATAAAGAAATGTGTCATTTCCGTCCACTCTGCTACACACCGGTTAGCTATTAGTCCACGCCCTCCGCTGTTATAAGTAATGCCACGAGTGATTGTCAATTTATCTAGAGAATTTGACCATCACCAGTTGCATTTACTAAGACTATTTCACGAATTAAAGGATTATATTGCCAATGAAATGTTATTTAAATGCTGTATTGTAATTATTAATCCCTTAAGAGAAACATATAGCATGAAAACATACATCATTACCCATTGGCATGGCCTACAACATTCTCATATTAGTGCTCCAATTTTTTTTAAATGTTGACAATGTCATAAGTTGGAGTATCTGCTGTTTATTTATAATTTCGTTCAATAAAAAGTTTGTCAAACTGATTCCAAACATAGTTCCTGTTCTATTCTGTGTTCTGAGGTTTCCCTATTCGAATTATTTCATCTATTTCAGCACCGAAGCGAGAGTCAGCCATGTTTACATTTGAGTAGCGCCTCTGCTGTGTCAAATTACGTCAGCTGTTGCGCATCTATTGCACAGTGCAGTTAGATTCTCTAACCTGATCATAACATAAAAGCAAAGTAGGAGATAATGAAATTCAGAGGAAGTGATAATGAAACGTGATAATTTTTTCGCGAATGAAGGCTCTCATTGGTTGAAATTTCAAGTTGTTATGCACATGATTGGTTGATTTCAACCATGACACGCACGAGTGGAATAGTCTATTTACTAATAGCTATTTAAATAACCTGTTGCTGAAGTTTGGTAATTTTACCAATAGTAAGATTCTAATCACTTCATGCATGACAAAAACTCCGTGCATAAAAAAATTCCAATTACAAATTGCGTACGTGGTTTTATTTACAAACCGCAACAAAAATTTACAAGAAACATCTTTGCGAGAACAATATACAAATAAAATATGAGATGTAAGTAAGAGGTTCAAATTGAACATAAACTATTGAAGCACATATACAGAAACTTCCTGACATTTGAAAAGGACTTTTCATGACATTTGAAAAATCTGCACTTGAAACTGTTTAATTCGGCTGTATTCTAATATTTGGAAACCACACATAACTTTAGTTTATATTGGAAACACATGCTAGTTGTAACTGTTTATAACTCATCCAAGGAAATAGTTGAATTGCTCTGTATAAATTCCTTTAATTGCTTCTTACAAATTTGCTTTTATTTTTGTACACTTGTTTTTTATTTCACAATGACATCTAATAACCCCAGGGCCTATTATACTTCTTTACTGTTATGGGCTTCAGTCGGATGGTATATGTACCCTTGGTCTTGCAAGTGTTGTTTACTTTTTTTTTTTTTAACTGAGTATAGATTAGAAAGAAGACCCTGAATATTATTCGAAACTGTGTCGAAAATGATTAAAGTTGTGTTAATATACACCAAGATGATTTATTTGTTTATTTAAACTTTTCTTTACACCGACAATTTGGTTATTTTTAATTGAACCTCAGATCGTGTGATAATATAAATCACGAATCCGTGCTGGTAATATGAGCACTGCAAGTTTCTGCCAAAAATAATTTAAGGAATGCTTTTGAAATGTCGCCTTGAAGTTCAAAGACGAATACCTATTTCATTTCTACATTGTGTTCGACAGGATAAGAATTCTTGATATGAATAAAATAAAATCTTTGGTAAGTTATTTGTTTTATATCAGTTGAATACTTTAATGCGTTAAAAAGTTTATCCACAATTCTGAAAGCAGAAAAAGTTTTCTACAAGGTAATGACACTAGGCTATCTGGAGAGCAGTCATTTATTAAACGTGTGTACGCTTGGAAGCAACCGGAACTCTATACTGACAGACGTTTATTTGGTGGTGCATTACGACCGTGCACAAAACATTATTAATTATGTAATGTGTTAGACGAAAAGAGAGAAAGAGAGAGAAAACATATTAAGGTACCAGCCATCAAATTATATGGGCTTATACCCAAAATGCCGTGCATAGATATACAGTGTTAGTAAATGAGTATGCAGATTTCTAGTGAAGGCAGATTTTAAATATGACGATTAAAAAGCATAATAACAAATTCATCTATGGTAAAGGAGATAACTGAACATTACTGAATACATTATCTGCATAGTCTGGCAACAGATCGTAAAAGGTAAATGAGATAACTCAACATTATTGAATACATTATCTGCACAATATAGCAACAGATTAGGACTGAGAAGGTGAATGTGACTTCCGCTGCTTTGCATGCGTTCACACCTACGAAGAGTAATAGTCCAAACCACGTCAGCGTCAAAAACTGATTTCACCAAGCATCCATGTGTTTGTTATCAGCTACTGCAAGGAATGCAGGAACGAGGGGAGAGGTGACTTTCAAGCTTTCCGAGCAGTATCCTGTCAACATTCCTGACGTTCCGTCTTCACAAAGTAATATTACCAAGATTAGGTTCACGAATATATTCCAACAGACATGCTGGAATCCAATCATATATTAGTTTGTGATAAACGTTTCATTTTACCAACAAATGGAAAACACATGTCATCCTTTAAAACTTTACCTCTTTCCGCTAATTGCAGTACAAAATAATAAAGAAGTGTTGACAATTGGCAATCATTCATCCAATTTTATTTTTTATTATTCAACCACGCACTATAGAGTAAAATAGTAAAGAAACTTACGTTTCAGCTTCAATGTAAAGAAGTCAAATCACCTCGGTGGGAAGTATAGGTATCTACCTATGCAAAACCGTGCACTTAGATCTAATCCACTGTTCTATGGAGTACTTTTTTTATCAACAATCATCAATGACTATTCCTGGGGCAGGCTCAGAATTTTGTTATGTGGGCCTCTACGCGCCATGAAGATGAGACTGACAAGCAGAGGAGTAAAATGAAAAAGGAAAGGAGCGCAGTGCTCCGGGTCGTACCTTATATTATCGGTCCTTTGGGAAGTTTCCTCCGCAACACAGTCGTCCATCAACAAAACTGGAGCACTGAAAGTTACCTAAAGAAACTCTTCTATACATGCTTCAAGCGAAAAATGCTTATAGTAAGCGTTATTACGGTACTGATTTGTAATTTCTAAACTAATATTGTAAAGATTGGAAACGTGTGTGTGTGTGTGTGTGTGTGTGTGTGTGTGTGTGTGTGTGTGTGTGTGTGGATAATCTAAAAATCCGGTATGATGACTCTCAACAAGAAAGGCGGCGCTATGGCCAAGTGATTAGACAAATTGCCTCTCAGCAAGGCCAGGTTCGATCCCCAGGGGCTGTACGTGGGGTTTGTGGTGGTCGAGGCAGCGTCAGAACGGATTTTCTCCGCGTTCTCCGTTTTTCTCCGCCAGTCTTTCTATCTACTGCTGCATTATTACCTTTCCTTTCACCAATTTCATCTTCGGTTCGTGTCATCTTCTACATTGTAATGCCAGACTCTGGGTTGCTCTCCCTCCCTCTTACCGGTCCTGTCTCACCATTCCTTTCCCAGTTGCGAGGAAGGCATTCTCTGGCCAGGGACGCTCATAACGGTCGGAATGGGCAGAGTTTGGGATTGCGATGTTCCCTGCATTACTAAATGGAGCCAAGAAAAATGTTTATGCGGCTAATTCACCAATCCATATAACCAATGATGTAAATAAAGTTTTTATTTATGGTCTTTTAACTGCTATGATTCTCAGCTTCCCATACTTTATTGGGCGTGAAAAACCGCTTAATTTTGCTCAGAGGCTTCTGTAATGAGGCTTCGGGTTCTTTTAGGTGTAAATTTACAAGGGACCACCGCCTTTACCTGCCATGCTAAGGATCTTTACGTCTAAAGACTCCATCGCCCTCTGCTGGCTTGAACCCGCGGCCAAAGACTAGCAAGTCATCTATCCTAGACCACAGAAGACAGCCACTGATCTGTTAAAGAAATTTCAAGCAGGGACATATTTGAAATTATAAGGTAGAATTTTCAGCAGAGACTCCTGGAGAATTTAGTGTGCTTTACATACATTCCACCGTGCCCATTCAAAGCATTTTCGGTGTTATTAAGGTGTACTTTTGATTTAAAACACTCAATAGTTCGTACGCCCTCAATGCGCTCCGAGTTTTCAATGCTAAAACAAGCAGGAGAGGCAGTGTTTGTAAATTCCTCTGTACTTCACGAGAAGTTAAGCTCGTGCTTTTTATTATTAAGCTCGGGATTTTTATTACTGGTTATAAAACATACTATAAACTATATCAGCACCTTTCTCTGTGGAGAGAACAGTATACAGCAATTCATAAGAGTTTACAGCGCTTTCTAGAAGTGTCGCTGTATGAAAGATTTACTTCTAAGTCATCCAATTGAGTTTCAGTACACGCTGTAACACAACTTTTTTCTGCTTAGATCCCTTTTATATGCTGCAGTCCTATTAAGGATCACCGAACGTGATGGACTAGCTATAAAGTGCGAGGTTCGCATTCAGGTGCTGTCGGGTTCGATTCCCGGTGACCGCCCGCTCTGACTCATGGGTGTTTCGTGGATTCTTCGGTCGGTAGGCGAATGCTGGGATAGTTCCTCTTCTACCACGACTTTTCTGCACATTTCCTTCATTTTCATCTGATGCTTATAGGACCAGCAAACAGTGTTGAGCGTATTGCAGCCGGACGGTGAAGCTGTGTTACATTGTGTCCTTTGGAACTACTTAGTCTGCCTTCGGGAGACTCCTGGGAGTTAGGGGCTTGTGGGTGAGTTTGAGCGGCATTGGGTGAGTTCGAACTGAAACCATAAGGACTCTGTCCAGGCTAGTGCACGTCGTCATCTGGACTTGGTCAGCCTTTGGGTCTCTTCCCTCAACCATCCCTGCCAGAGATCGCGTTAGAAGCACAAAGGGTGACCTGCATACGATGCTCTGCCCTCTGTTGCTTTAACTTTACTCACTAACGATCGGTGAGGTCTCCTAGATAACTATTAGTGCTACCCTCTGCTTTTTGTTCTTACTAGCTTTCTGGCAAAATTTACCAGCTTTTTCACGTAAAATAATACTGCACATGTATGCATACACTTGCAAGGTAAATTCAGTTTAAAACGTTACTTTGTTTACGGTGAATAATTTCCTCTGTAAATAAGAACTTGCCTTCATATCATGTTAAAAATTGCCCCTTTTGTTTATCTATGGTATGACTTGGTGGCTTGATTTTACTATTATTTATGTAACTATAATCTTCGCAAAACTTAAAGGCATATGGAGGCGGGGCGTACTGCGGACTCCAGCGAATCCTACGCTTGCCCCTCCTACCAGCGCTGCCGAATGTGGTGCATGCATCTCACACAACCTTATGTGCAGACCCTCTGCCGGTACATGCACTACGCTTGGCAATAGCGCTCTGCTTGAGCATTGGCCAGCGTTCACATGCCTTTAACTTTTGCGAGCGGTATAGTGCATAATTTGGCTGACTGTGACACGAGTATATGCTTAGCGTGTGAGCGAAGGAGAACATAGAACGTGTATGCAATTTTAGCATTAAAATACTTAAGAATAATTAATAAATTTGCTAAATGAAAACAATTATAATGTATCAGAGATCACAGACATATGACGTAATATGGTTACTAAGCAAATGTTTGTTTGTTACAACAGTTATAGAGGAAAATGGAAGGTAATGTTAAAACTGCTTAAAATACAGATTGTATTCCGCTTGACATTTTGAATGAGGACAAGAGTGCTGAGAGTTTATGTCAAGAAACGTAAGCTTTGATTAATATGTACTATACTGTTGCTGGTTTTGGTTGTAATATCAATTTAATGAGGTGACTCTTGTGTTTGAATATTGCTGCATTTGGGAGTCTGGCGATTTCAGGTTTTCTTATAGGCAAATTGGAGAACTTAAGTTGCGGCGGTGATGACGTCATTACTGTCTATTTGCTGGTAGCTGCGTCATTCATTTTATGGCATAAGTGCCAGGGTAATTCCGTATGATTTATGCTGTCATAATAAACCGTTTTAATGGCAGCATTGCATATAACATAATATGTTCAAACTTTCATACAAACGCTGAATCCGTGTATTCTAAACTGCCTTAGAACCGGCGCAATGATTTATGGAGCAGACATATGTTGGCTCTTTTGTATTTAGAATGGCATTACTGCAATGCTTAATTTTCTTAAATTAAAAAAAGTAATTTATTCATTACAAAGCCAATACTTTATAATGTTTTAAAATGGCGCAGAGCGTTCGAAACTTTTGCTACTGCGGAATAATTACGGAGTCCATTCCATCACATTTCTTTTTTCATCACATATTTTGAAACACTGACATAGTGCAAACATAAATAACACGTCATCAATTTGGAATGGAAGTTATAATTGCATAATCTATCGTTGCAGAGCACATTTAAAAAAATGTTCTCCGGTCTTGTCGTCTTTTAATTGACCAGCTATTGCAGATTCCGGGCTAAAATGCAGCCCGTATGGAAAAATAAATAAAAAGCGACTGGCTGGTACAGTGAACAAATTAAAAAAAGATAGATATGTACCGATTTATACAGTACAACCCCTCCCTTCTCATTAGCACATTGAGCTTTCCACTGATTTTCGAAATTAATGCATCAGTGTCAATTAATGCATTTTCTCTGGTGCAGATGTATATATACATATAGACAGTCTAAAATACATGTGAGAGATTTAAGGTGACAAGGTGACACTCCTGTAACAAAATAGACAAGATTCTGAGGTTGTTAACGATTTTGCTTCCGATTAAAATTTCAATTACGCTACTTTCCTTGCTCATCAATTTACAGCCATCAACTTTTATCCCGAGTATTCATATAAAACGTACTTTTATTATGACTGCTATTCTTAATTATGTTTGCCAAAACTCGTTTAAATTAGTGAATATGGTTTTGGTTGTATGTGGCATGGCGAAACAACATTCAGCCTTTTAAGTCACCAGGTGACTATTTCAGAAGTGAGATCAGCTGTAAGTGAATATTTTAAAACAAATAAGTGCGGCATAAACTGTAAGTAAACATAAAATATTTCGGAAATCGCTAACGCTGTATGTTTCTCTGGTAAACTTAAGGGACCATAGGACTGACATTAATCATTGAACAATTGCCTATTGTATAAAAATTGAATCGCCGATCGACAAAGTAACGCCATGAGAATTAAGATGGTGAAAAGCGGGTAGACAGTTAAATTCATCGATTGCAAATGGAGCAGACAATGAATTTATTATACACAGCCACGGAATGCAGCTCTAATTAATACTTAACTCAAGGATGTATTGTCCATGACAGAGTGTTAATGGAGAGGCACGAGATTTAACGTATCTGCCTATTTTGTTCTTCGGTTTGGGTACCGTCAAGTCCCGCAACGCACGGTGGTGGAAGGCCCAAAGTAGGATAACACTTGTCACAAATAATTTCTGCCAATTTATTGGCATCCCTAGTCTATGATGACCTAGCCTGTGAGGTGAATATAGACTAAGCTGATTCTTCAAACATCCGAGTTTTCTTACTTCAGACAGAAATCCACTAATAAACAGAAACCATAATAAACGGGAAATTTAAGAAACAGTTACTTATCCTTTGGGTAGAAAGCATGCCTTATAAATTCCGTGCGCGCCTCTAAATAACGCAATGTTAGCGTGATCTTTAATGCAGATATGCGTATCCGTGCTGATTAGTGTTATATCTGTACAAGGAAGCATATTACATAAGCCAATATTTTTTAGAACTATTTGCAAAACAGCACGATGCAAAGCGTGGCATACTGTACATAGAAAGATGTGCTCACTTTCTCCCCAAAGTGGCGTGGAAACTGTTTTAAAATGATCATACGTTTTTCATCCCGCATCAATCCCACCTAACACTTGCACATTTATCTACAGCATTTGGAGTTCTACACAGTTCGGTACACTCAATCACTGTGTTATCTTTTACACCAGAAAAGAGGACATCCGTTAGATATTATTTAACAATTTGTTTTGGTTTATTCGATAAAGTCTATACCATTTCAACGTTTGAATATCTTTTTTGACGATGTATCATCATTGCTTCACATTATTTTGGATGTTTTAGTATTGTCCAGGTTTTACGTATGACTACATTAAATCACATTAAATGTCTGTTCCCATTTGACAGAGATAAAACTTTTCTATAGGGTTTCCTTCTCTCATAAGACTATGCATTTTTAAGTTCACATGCAATATACCATTCAGTCACTTCACTTGCTGTGTAGCATTTTTTAATTGCCAAAAATGGAAAATTTTGCAATGATGGAAGTAAATCAGCAAGATCGTTCGTCTAAACATGCATCATTTAATTCCATTAAGATTATTTCTTAAACTATACATAGGATTTATTTACGATCAAAGTAATCGGTATCTATTGCGTACCTAGCTAAAACTAAAACTTAAATGTAAGCTAGACCAAGAGATGAACCTAACTTTAAAGCACCGCCTACGATGTATGAAACCTTGTAGTATGTTTGTTTAAACTCGTGTTCTTTCTAATGATATGTGTTGGGGGACGTTTAGCCTCGCATTATGGATGCATGGATGTACTATTGAGTTGTTTTGCAACTTGGTGTGTTCCAATGAAACCCGTTCCAAGCACATAATCGTGGGCTGTTGTCTGAATCTGCAATATACATGATGAACTGAAGTACAATACATAGTTCTATACGCTGTGTTCTAAACATGTTTTCAGCTTCATTTAAAAGATGTACGTATGGCATTAACCCTCGTACCCTGTTTCTTCCAGAATCATATTTGTTATGTTATGTTACAGTTGCTTTCAGAGTCAATGGTATCAGAATCCTCTTCCCCACTTTCAATATTATCATTCTGCATCTCTTGCATAACTGGCAGTAAATTCTTCTTTTTTTGAAACTTCAGGCACACCCTTAGCTTGTCTAACAGCACATCGAAGAGTCATATTTCTGTGCAAAATATTAAACAAACTGAATAATGCCAACAATTAATATCACCAACAATGATCTGGTGAGTCTCCAATGTTCAGAGTACTATACAATTACAAACTGAATAACTTCAACAACGTACATCACCAACAATGGTGTGGTGAATGCACAACAGTCTTCAATGTTCAAATACAAAGGTAGCTGTGTTGCCAATTGTATACATTTAAAAACAGCAGAAATCCTAAGTAAAAGAAGCTTAAGAATTAAAAAGTATGTAAATCCTTTAAGACGTATTTTATGACCCCATATCAATAATTCCGTATTCATAATAAACACATCATGGTTTAAAACGTGATTATTTAAAGGCGGTAAAAAGGATTCCGAAAGGTGTGTCTGTGCCCTGAGACGGTACTTTTAGACCGGGAAGCCTCTAATAATACTCTTTTCCCTTAAGTGACAAATATAATGAGTGTGCTTAGGTATAATTAAGTAAAATGTAAATATTGGTTTCTATGCATGTGTGTAATTGCACTTGTAATTGTAATGTTATTAAGTCTTGAAGTGTAGAAGTTAAAGCACTGTCCGGGACCTGAAGTTAAAAAGCTAGAAACGTGCACATGTTATGCTCCCTCTCCGCCCGCGAATCTATTGTCATATCTGGTAAGGTGTCACTCCTTTATCTCATTGTCCATTAATGTACCGAAACCGAAAGAGTGAGACGGAACATCTCACTGAATAAAACTCGGGGGATTCCCTGATCCAAGATGGCAGTTTGAAGGAGGGAATGGAGAAGCCCCAATGAAAATCCGCGATTTAAGTATGAAATGTTAAGACGCGTAAAATCGTCTGGAAAGCTCCCCAATCAAAATGAAGTAAACTGCAGGGGCACGCGTGCTTAAAGATACAGGAAATCGGAAAAATTCCAGTCTTCATGTAATATCGGACAGTTTTCATATAATTGTCAGGCCAGTCTTCATGTAATCGTCAGGACAGTCTTCATGTAATCGCCGGACAGTTTTCATCTAATCGTCAGGCCAATCTTCATGTAATCGTCAGGACAGTCTTCATGTAATTGCCGGGCAGTTTTCATATAATCGTCAGGCCAGTCTTCATGTAATCGTCAGGACAGTTTTCATATAATCGTCAGGACAGTCTTCATGTAATCGCAGGACAGTTTTCATATAATCGTCAGGCCAGTCTTCATGTAATCGTCAGGCCAGTCTTCATATAATC
This sequence comes from Tenodera sinensis, assembly GCA_030765045.1. Lineage (NCBI taxonomy): Eukaryota > Metazoa > Arthropoda > Insecta > Mantodea > Mantidae > Tenodera > Tenodera sinensis. The sequence goes on along the minus strand of CM060965.1, from coordinate 67,069,652 downwards.
GTCAGGACAGTTTTCATATAATCGTCAGGACAGTCTTCATGTAATCGCAGGACAGTTTTCATATAATCGTCAGGCCAGTCTTCATGTAATCGTCAGGACAGTCTTCATATAATCGTCAGGCCAGTCTTCATGTAATCGTCAGGACAGTCTTCATATAATCATCAGGCCAGTCTTCATGTAATCGTCAGGACAGTTTTCATATAATCGTCAGGACAGTCTTCATGTAATCGCAGGACAGTTTTCATATAATCGTCAGGCCAGTCTTCATGTAATCGTCAGGCCAGTCTTCATATAATCGTCAGGACAGTTTTCATATAATCGTCAGGACAGTCTTCATGTAATCGCAGGACAGTTTTCATATAATCGTCAGGCCAGTCTTCATGTAATCGTCAGGACAGTCTTCATATAATCGTCAGGCCAGTCTTCATGTAATCGTCAGGACAGTTTTCATATAATCGTCAGGACAGTCTTCATGTAATCGCAGGACAGTTTTCATATAATCGTCAGGCCAGTCTTCATGTAATCGTCAGGCCAGTCTTCATATAATCGTCAGGACAGTTTTCATATAATCGTCAGGACAGTCTTCATGTAATCGCAGGACAGTTTTCATATAATCGTCAGGCCAGTCTTCATGTAATCGTCAGGACAGTCTTCATGTAATTGCCGGGCAGTTTTCATATAGTCGTCAGGCCAGTCTTCATGTAATTGCCGGACAGTTTTCATATAATCGTCAGGCCAGTCTTCATGTAATTGCCGGGCAGTTTTCATATAGTCGTCAGGCCAGTCTTCATGTAATTGCCGGGCAGTTTTCATATAGTCGTCAGGCCAGTCTTCATGTAATCGTCAGGACAGTCTTCATGTAATTGCCGGGCAGTTTTCATATAATCGTCAGGCCAGTCTTTATGTAATCGTCAGGACAGTCTTCATGTAATTGCCGGGCAGTTTTCATATAGTCGTCAGGTCAGTCTTCATGTAATCGCAGGACAGTTTTCATATAATCGTCAGGCCAGTCTTCATGTAATCGTCAGGCCAGTCTTCATGTAATCGTCAGGACAGTCTTCATGTAATTGCCGGGCAGTTTTCATATAATCGTCAGGCCAGTCTTCATGTAATAGCAGGACAGTTTTCATATAATCGTCAGGCCAGTCTTCATGTAATCGCAGGACAGTTTTCATATAATCATCAGGCCAGTCTTCATGTAATCGTCACGCCAGTCTTCATGTAATCGCCGGGCAGTTTTCATCTAATCGTCAAGGCAGTCTTCATACCGTTTTCACAGAGTCGTAATGTAAACGCCATACAGTCGTTTACGTAATCGTCGGATAATCTTTTTACAGCCCCAAACAGTCGAGTAAGTGCACCAAATTAGCCTAATGTGATTATTGCGGCATAGAAGTGCGTCCTATAGTAGTGCAGTTCGCGAATAGTGGAGTGAGCCTAGTACGAGAGGCGAAAATGAGATACTGTTTCTTCTTAAGCCGCGTTGGTCCGTGCCGTGCAATCAAGTAAAAACATAGTGGTTTGACAAGGACACTAACGTTCGACTCATGATGAGTATGAATGCAAAACGAATTCAATAAATTCCGGGAATACTACTCCGTAATGATTCTGCAAATACATAAAATAGTGCATATTAATACTTCATAGTATCAATGGGGTCAAGAATGCCCCAACCAGTGTGCACGGGTTAAAGTAAGGCTCGAGTGGTTTAAAAACCGTCTAAACAAAACCAGTCAACGGTAATGTGGTTTTTAACTCTGGGGTATAACAGAAAAAGGAAGTTCATCAAAGAATGTCTACTGTGCGTGAAGAAAACCACGTCGAAGTCTACCGCTACTGAATGTTCATGAAGTTCCTTGATGGCTATGAGGATGTGAGAATTTGCCACGTTGGCTCGGTGGTTGTTTGCCTGATTGCGGATGTTGACAGTGCCATCAAGGCTAATCATGTAACAGGAGACGAAATACAGGGTTGCCACTACAGAAAAGAAGAAAAATTAGCAAGTATCAAGATTCGTCACAACCAAAGAAGTTATAAGTAAATCCGACATAACAAAGCCACTTAACATAAACACCGCTAATGTAAAAAATCTGATGTGTTGCACTGACATGACTTTCTCTACTCTTGTACTGAGCATTCTTACAAACTCTTATTCCTACATCTTCTTCGTGTTAGTTGAGATAAATATTTGCAGAAATTATCTTATTGCTTATTTCCTTGTAGCTGCAATGGGAAAATGGGAATGTACTCGGGCACATTTAACTCGTGCCTAAGGAGGCGTGGGCGCCGTAACAACCACTGTAAGGGAAAGTACCCTTCTGTTGAGAGGAAAAAGGGAATGCATTCGTTACGGAAGTAACGAATACAGCTTTAGATGTACAAAAGCATACTTCAGAGGGTGTGTACTGGGAAGATATTCGGAAGGAAATAATCTAGTCTCGAAATTTTAACTAATATTAGAAGTCACCGGAGTAAAGATTTACTTATGAAGGGCGCCAGAAAAATAGATCACGGACACATGGCCCCCACGAGCACTGCAATAGAGGATAAGGTGTGAAGACATTAGAACAGTGGGGCTCCCAGGGAGTAGCTCACCCTGAGAGTGTCTTTGAGTCAGTCCCTTCCATGGTAGGAGACCCTTGCCCTTAAGGAATCATGGGTTTATTTAATTAATTTATTTATTTATTCAATTGCTATATAAACTTCGTTAAACGTACAGCAATTACATTTTTTAATTTTATGCAATTATATGTTATATTTATCGAAGGGTTCTCAAACTCATAAAGGATTCTGACAAGGATGCTGTATATCTCCAACAATAAATACAATTTATACTGAAAAGGCTATTGATAACTGGAAAAAGAAATGTAAAACGATGGGAATACCACTAACGATGATTTAACAGTATATTTTCTCCAATTTGTAGATGATCAACTAATAGTGGCTGAAGAATTTGAATATAAAGAATAATAGTTTATGGGGTTTAAAAATAAATGTGGATGAATCCAAATATATGATATATAGAGGACGTTCTTCAAGATTACATATTAGAAAATTTAGGAACAAACATACTGAAGAGTATAAATATTTGCGAATTAAGATTCTGATGTGTGGGCTATGAGTTCACAACTAAAAAAGTTACTTGCTGCGGAAATGGACTTCTTGAGACGCTCTACAAGAATATCCAGGAAAGAAACAATTAGAAATTCACATATAAAAGACATTGTGCGGATCTAATATTCAATTTTAGATTTTATCAAGAAGAAACTGCTCGAATGGTATGGACATATAGGAGAATGGAAGGTGGAAGACTTTCAAAGCTAATCATGGATTGGGAACCGCAGGGAAGGAAGAAGAAGAGAAGGCCACCTATTACGTGGATCCAAGGAATCAACGAAAATAGAAGATATGGATGAACAGACAGGAATGAAAAAATGTGTTAAATCAATTAGTTAAAGGCTGTGAATTTAGATGCCAGAAAAATGTGTAGTCATTGTAAAACCGGTTTAATAATGTATAATACAGTTTTTAGTTGTCTCGTCAGCACAATTTACGTCAACTAAGCTTTGATCACCCAATGAGGGAAAACAGACGAGCCTTGCCAAACAACAACGAAAAGGAACTTACAAATGGCCTTATAAATAATGTTTTGGTTTCCAATCAGCGAAAAGCAACTTACAAATGACCTTATAAATAATTTTTTGGTTTCGAATCAACGAAAAGGAACAATATTTTGATTTTAAGCCTCTTGCTGGGTAAAATTGTCCTTCACTCTCCTGTAGCCATCATATGCTGCGTCTTGGCAATGGAAGTTGGCAACGGAAGTTGGCATTATATAGGCGCGCGGGGAATGAGAACAACAATGGCATTTTACTGCATCTGCTTGTTTAACTTCCTCTGTTTTTCTCTTTTGATACAAAACATCAAGCTCCTCTGGCTTCTAATTTTAGAACAGTCAAATAAACCTTCAAAGGACAACTCAACATGCAAAGGTTACTGCTCGCCAATATAAACGGATATGTAACTTTTGAGGACTGATGCTTTCTGCTGGAGGTTCTTCTGATGTCAGAGCGACTCCAAACACTATGTATAAGTAAACGTTGCAGGTGTTCAAATAAGGACAGAAAATAACACTGCAGAAGCTTCAACACCAGGAGGCAAAATAAACACTTAAGATTAATTAGCATAAAGAATGTTACATGGCACAGATATCTCTTCCTGAAGGTCAACCAGTATGCGTAAACCTGACAGAAGAATCCTGCTTGCATACACTAGGACTTTAGCTTAATCTCTTTGCCTTTTTCATAAAACATGTGGAATATACGACCTGTGCACTTCACAATGATTAGGCAAAGATCACTGCTTATTTGGGAGGCATTGTAATCTAAGCTGATGCTTGTGGTCACAACGAAAACATGCAAATTGTACTGAAACAAGCAGAGCGTGAAATAATAACGCTGAAATTCAATTCTACATTATGATTGTATCGGAAATTAATAAAGCACCCAATTTCATGGGATGTAATTGCTACATTTAAAACGATCAAACAGCGAATTCATGAAATGTATGCTTATATGGATACTATCTAATTTATCAATGCGATTCACAAAAAAATAAAAACTTTATACGCATGAATCAAAACACATCGATGTTGTGGAATGATCAGAGGATATACTTGGTATACAGTAGCTACAAAGACATTTATTCGTGAATAAAAGTAACATTTTTTTCCGATGGTGAAGAAATTACGAAAACTCTTCGTGGTACTAAGAAACTCCAGATCATTGCGAAAGAGAAACAAGTAGTTACGGCTGGCCCAGTAACTCACTCGATAGAGCACCTGTCTGCTGTGCGTATTCGGGTTCGATTACCGACTGGGGAGTGGGAATTTTTCTCTAAGATTATCAATTATCCTCCCCAGAGTCTGGAAGTGAGAATGAGAGTGGGTATGTGTGAGAGACAGAGAAAGTCAAAGAGAGAGAGAGAGAGAGAGAGAGAGAGAGAGAGAGAGAGAGAGAGAGAGAGAGAGAGAAAGAGATCTAAGGATCAAAAAGCAAAAGACCCAAAACCTACTGTATCCGAGTTAATAACACTGCATGGCAGTATGTTCTAAAGGAAAGGCCGATGATATGACAATTGAAGTTAAAAGGAAGGTTGGGTATAAATGAAATAATAAAAAAGCATTGAAAAACAAGAAGATAATAGTGTTGACACGAAATTATTTATATTTGAATTTACCTTATTTCAGATATACAGCATACAGTTTTATCAAAATTAATTATTTGCTATTGCAGATTTTGAAACCAAATCACTTGTTCTAGCGTCAGATTATACATAATTCATTGCAAATGAGTAATCACAGTCTATGAACCAAATCAAGTCAAGGACGACCATAGCAACACAATTGTACGCCCAAAGTCCGTCAGGGTGGCTCAGTTGGTTAGACGCTGGCCTACTGATCCTAAGCTTGCGGGTTCAAATCCAGCCCAGACCAATTATTTCAGTGTGATTAAAAAGGATAACTCCACGTCAGTAGATTTACTGGCATGTAAAAGAACTCCTGAGGGACAAAATTCCGGGACACCGGTGACGCTGATGTGATCCTGGAAACTGACAGCGCCGTTAAACAACAAAGTAATTTTTTATGTATGCCCAAATGCAAGAAAACGATTAAATAGACACGCAAATGGCAGAAAATGACAAAATAATTATATAAACTGAAAACAAACCGCCCTAAAAAAGAAAATAGCATAAAATAACAAAAATGATCTAATAATTTTTTTTTTTTCTTCCCATAATCATGTTAAGGATTTACGTGCACATTAGCAATGCCTATGATGCAACAATAAAAGGTGGCACTGGATCCGGGCACTGCATATTAGTAATGCTATGATTGATCCTGTTTAAGTTGTAGGCTATGAGGTAAAGCAGTAACGTATATGAATATTTGCTTTCCATTTCTAGAACCTTGATAGCGAAAGTAGTAAACATCTCGTATCTAGCAGGTTTCGCTGAAAGTCAGCAGAGAGTGTAAGGAAGAGTTCCGTTATAGTTGTTTGTGAAAAGTAAATGGGAGATGAAGAACCAGCAGCAGCTTCTGTCAGGCCCCATCACAGATTCTCTCTCCACCTGTTTCCGACTGCGCGAATTTGCTGTTAATACTCCTGAACATTATAGAACAAAGTAACCAAAGGGGAAAGATTAGTATTTCTCTTTTCCTTACATCCCTCCATTTTAGTCTCTGGAGATTTTAAGCACTTTTCAGTAGAACTTAACCTAATTGCCAAAATAGATACAACTGCCTTTTCACAGCAAGGAAAATGCCCTGCAATACCATGCGTTATTATTAATTCTTTAATTCTGGTAGGCGTAGGATGGAAATTGAAAATGGATTTGTGAATTATAACGTTAAGTATTACTTTTCCTGATTCTGGAAAGCGGCAACAAACAAACACCTCGTCTCTCTCAAACATAATTTAAGCATATCTTGATTGATGAAAACCAGCAAATAATCAAATATTGATAAAATTCCTTTTCATCCCTATTTTACATTCAAGGATATTTAAGGTTTAATTATCTTATTTACATTTTTATCAACTTTATCTCATAAGGAACCTTATATTTTAGGAGATCCTGATAATTTTACACCAGCACTCGAATACGCAAACCTTTCACCATTAAATGTAGCAACCGTTCAAGATAATTTTACTTTCTATTTTATTCTATGCCTGCAAGATGGAAGGAACATGTAAACATGAGCATTTGCTGCGTGTTTAATTCGTCAGAGGTTACACGCAATACGATGGAGTTGTAGGTTGTGTGTACTGATCTTTTACGTTTGCAATATGTCTTATGGGAGCAGAAAGGCTTTTCCACTGATTGCATCAATGTTGTAAAGTAAGGCATCCGTCTCTCTGTGAACAGCATAACTCAAATACGAAAAGTCGATTAGAAACCAAACTTGGTTAAGAGGTGGAATCACCAGCAGTTAGTTTGTTGGCATAAATAAATAATAATTACTAACCAAATTTGGTATTTAAGTTTAATATCTTTCAAGGGTGCGAAATGAGGATTTCCAAGAAAATTTCTCCACTCTAAGCTAACCTTTACATGAAACAGTTTTCGAAAATTTTTATTTTCTAGAAAATGGCTCTAACGATTTTGATTAAAATGACATATGTTTAAGATATTTTATAGCAAATAAAACGTATATTTGAATTTTCTGGCTATGACCCATATAGCGGTGCTTACTCGATGATCTTTGCATAACTCGTAAACCGTAAGAGACGGACCAAATCTTACTGCACAAAAAAATTAAGTCTCGTTAAGACACATAATTTATGTCTGTCTCTCTCTCTCTCTCTCTCTCTCTCTCTCTCTCTCTCTCTCTCTCTCTCTCTCTCTCTTTTTTTAAGGGTGAACCATTTCAGAGATATTCCCTGTAATTTTTGTGAGTTTTGCAGTATTAATTTTCTCAAATGAAAGGTCGTTATTTACTTTTTCAACATATCATAGTCGTGCAAAGAGAACGGAATAATTTCAAAGCCTTCATATAGCGGCCAGCTTTAAAATATTTGACTATCGGTCAAAGCCTACCGTATTCCCATATTCCCCTTCAACCTACAAGAAAATCAGCAGTAAGATAATTTTTGTAAATGTTTATCCCGAATAACATGAAAAAGATAAAGGAATAAGAGTTTGTAAGAATAGTTAGCACAAGAGCAGATAAAATCATGTGAGAGCAACACATCGAATTTTTTAAAGAAAAGTTTTAGCTTGAACTAGGCTTTGCTCGAGTATTATCGAAGCTGACATGTTATTTAGCATTTTCTAATAATAAAGCAAGTTGCTGACGCATGTTTGAGCAGAGTATTGATTCAGTCACTTCGCCCACTGCAGCCACAGCCTTATTTTCTTGTTGCCACTCCACTTGTTCGACTAGACACCGGCGCGGCGCCGAGATTCCTCCTAATTCTTGCAGTCTCTCTTCCTTCCGAACCACAACACGGCTAGATAATCGGGAAAGCTTCGTAGAAATGGAAATTTTATTATCACGGGACAGTCTGTTGCAGGCCATCTCAAGAATGAGCATTTTCCGCTCGTAGGAAATTGTTTCTAAACTACTAAGAATCGCTTTTCCAGTAGTACTGTGCTCTCAAGTCTGTTTGTGCACAAACTAGATGATCTTGGAAAATTATGTCCTTTATAGTGTAATGCCGAAGATTATGTACCACGTACTTGAACGTAGACTAGTTTGTGCTACTTTTGAATGCGTCATTATGACCATGAATGGTGAGCCTTGCTTACTAGAATTCCTTCCATATATACAAATTAAATTTTAGGCGGTAGACCCGTCAAGTGAAGAAGAAAAAGGTACTACCCGGTTATAACAATGTAACTCGAATATCTTCCCAAGTATGATTTTGTATACCTAAAGCTGTATTCATTACTTCCCTAACCAGTGCTTCTCTCTAACGAAGGATATTGCCGTAACCCTGCGTTTATAATATCAAGCAGTTATGCCGCTATTTGTCATAAAACTTTCTACCCTAGACAAGACAGATTCACCGATACCCACTCCCTCCTTTCGTAATTTTCACTTTCATCAGACCTGAACTTGTCGGAAATTCGGGACAAAGCTTCGAGAAACGAGTATATTCCAGAAAATTCGCCAGTAATTCGCCTCGGTAAGCGGGACGGACAGTCGAATAATGGTTGTGATGGCGCCCGCGCCTCATTAGGCATGAGTTAAAGGTGCCCCATCGCATAAGTTGGAGAGCACTGCTCTACAGTCTTTTGGACTATTACAGCTCACAACTTTTACTTCCCCAAACATGCTCAGTCCTTTCAGTATCTTTCTTCACTTTCTCTGTCTCACACACTCATTACAACGCAATCACTCCAATCTTCTTCACGACAACCGATATATTTTCCGTGACGACACACACACACGTATGTCTTGCACTTACTGACATACTGGTCGACTCATATCTGTAACCGTTCCTGGCCTCCTTATATAGTGGTTATGACGTCACCCGGACTTTTCTCGAACTTCACTAATGGAGTTTTCTCGAAGGCTCCGAAGAAAGCCCCTTTTCGTGTAGCCGCTTCCATTTTTGTTAGTCACATACATGCAAATAGTCTTACCTCGATCACCTTGGCCCGCTCGCTGGCCTGGCACGTGGCGTGAAGCAGCCCGGTCCCTACAGTCATTTGTTTTGCGCCGATCCCGGGATACAAAATTACTGAGGATGTCAGTAGGCGTCGCTGTCGCTATCATTCCTATTACTCCAACTATGCACATCCTTCACTTTATACACTACAGATGCTACTACTATATCTAATATTACTATTATCGGTTAAGAATGTTTTTTTATGTACAGCATTTAACATGTAAGGTCTTATAGGCAGCTTTTAACCTTTGGAGCAATTGCTTAACAGCAGTGATGTTTATTCGCTTTACATGGTTTATAGTTATAATACTTAAGAATGCTATATTAAATTGATAAACACATTCACACCCTCATTCATACTTCCACACTCTAGAGAGGGTGGGGAATAATCCTAACTGAAGAAAAATGTCCACCTTCTAGAAGGAAATCGAACCCAGGACTCTGGGTTTGAAAGTTAGAATTCTAACCACCAGACCACAGAGGCAGTACGTTAAGTATCTTATATGTAGGTAATGATGTTATTCACTTAGAAATTGTATCGACACCTATCAATCAGCCTAAATTAAAAGTGAGCACACTTTTTAGGTATAATTTTGGTGCTTGCTTCTTCAGCTTCTTGCAAAACTACAAAAGAGAATATTCATTGCTTTAAAACAATAAAAAATCTCGACTTTATCTTAAAGTACCTAAATAATGAAGTTTTATAAAAACTTATTTTTATTGTTCCATTTATATCCCGCTTTTGACTTCAATAGTCATACCGGCGGTCTTTTATCCTATCAGCAATGGCAGTGCTGCCCAACCGTATGCGAAAGAGGGGAAAACAATTTTCTTCTCACCGAGCTATGAGGCATTTATGGTACCTAACCTAAGCCTCTCTAATGCTTGGTTACCTGAATTAGTGAAGCGGAAATGCTTCTTACACGACACGAGCAGATGGGGTATCGCGACAAGGTGACGCCATTAGTACATAACAGCCCACGGGGCACCACTGGGCACTTAGTGTCCCATGTACAGTGGTTTTTCTTTAGGTTTTATTCACTATGGCGTTTCGAACTAGTATCTGTCACTATCTTGTATTCAACACATTGCTACTAATAAAAACCTAGAATTCCTGTAGAAGCCGCCACAGTATGAATTAATCAAAGCAATATTCTATTATATTCTAGCTTAGCGCTCGCTTGTACTGTGATGCAAACTCACAATGTTTATGGGATTCCTGCTCTTGGTTTGTTTTGGACCAACCTAGAGACATATTTATCTTGTGGAATGTCGAAAGGATTCCAAATTTCTCTGATTTTGCAGCTGTAAAATTTTCACATCGGAATATACTTTTCATAAAGTGCAGCTTCTGTGAATTGTACAACTAATATTACAACATTCATGGTTTGTGGGAAAAAGTCTCCTTAGCTAACTTAGGCACCGGGAGATAATTACCCGCGTTAACTATTACTAGCAACTGGTCTCTTTAGATTCATTTATCACATTTTAAAAAGCGGGGTTTCTAAGACATATTCTTTGTAATTATTAACAAATCAGGCTGAATACTGCTGGTACAACTGCGTACAATGCAGCGCGGCTGAATTATTGCAACGAAGCAGATAAACAGAGAGTAGTGGCAGATCGATGTCACTTGGCCGGGGTTTACTCAGTACCTGTATTTCGTTTGAGAGTATTATAAGGCAGACTTTTTACCGTGGGGAATAAACTTGCTCGGATCTGCGCGAGTGACGTCACGCACATTGACGCAGCTGAAATAAACAAGAGACTGCGAACCTGCACTGCACTTGACCAGACACTGTTCCGCGAAGTTTACGACACGGGAATTGGAGAGTTACTAACGTGACACTCCTGTAGCCTCATAAATAGAAAACTGAGCTTGACCAGAAACCATTGCGCAACTTCAAGCCCTTCGCCACGTCTAAGAATTTGCCTGAATTAAGATAGAGCAAGGAATAGAGAAATAGGATGCTATCCTGTTTGTCTTATACTCTAATTTTAAAGTGCTTTTTTTGTGCTATTTGTACTCTTTTTCTTTTTTGTGGTGGGGAAAAACGCCCTTACGCCCTTACCGCATGCAAGCATGCGAGTATAAGACTCCTACCCGGGCTTCGAACCCGGGCTGCCTACTCATTAAAAAGCCCCACCGGAAGTCTTGATGTCAAGACCTCATTGCTGCAGTACCGCATAGATGCACCTGCGCATTCTGTGGTGATAGATGAATGCTGCCTGTAAAGTGCATTTTTGTGCTGTTTGTACTTCTGGTGAATGTCAAGCTTTAAATACACTTTCAGTTAGGTTTCCAGTACCAAGAAATGTGCATATTTCTTGAAATGGTCCGAAAAGAGGAACGTCAAAAGCTTTTGTATTTTACCAACTAATAATGTGACTAAGTAACCATTACATTTCTCCAGCAGTTACTTCTTTCGTGTAACTTCTGTATAAAACAAAGCTGGAAGTAAAATGCTACTGCAAACGCATGCAAGGGGTTGCAATCTATTTTCTATTTTCTGCACCTGTTTCCAGAAATTTAATATGGTAATTGCTCGTATTTTGATGAAACTAAAGTTAAAAATGCAATCTATAGACAAATTTTAATGACAAACTATATCACGCAGGCATAGTTGCAACACAAGTCATAAGTGACGTATCTCGTGGCCTTGTGAATTAGCTGTAATAAAAGGTAATAATGTAATAAATCCAACTGAAACAGTACAGTTGCAGTACATTTACGGTGTTTAAGCATGCGACAGTAACACGTATGCAAGGAAGTATCTCTGTTGTAAATATTCTAAAACAAACCATAAATGTAGTTCAAATTTATGGACTACGAGATTTGCCCAAGAATCGTTATAAAGCATAAATTTACTTCTCTCACAAATTATTTCATATTTTGTAATTCGAAAAATACAAAAGTGTGCTAACATAACAGCTAACCAGCTTAATTAACAAAAGTACGATATGATATTATTCATTACTATTTTTGTGTACCTAAACTTATTGCCGTGGGAAACAGTATAGTTCCAATCACATTACAGGCACAAGAACATGGCACGGGTTTGCGTATATGCTAAACATTTTACTTTCTTTTAATTAGTGTTAACACCCTAAAAAGAAATTGCACCGCCAGTTTTCAAATATAGCTAAATCACAGAAAGAAATAAGAGCGATGTAGAATAGGTTGAAATAATGGAAAGTCGGTTAAAAACCAAACTTGATATTTAGCTTAAAATCCTCCAAACATGTGGCACGAAGATTTTAAAGAAAATCCCTACCACAAATTACCCTTTATATGCAACATTTTAAAAACATGCATTTTCTCAAATGACTAACAATTTTTATTAAAATGCCATATTTTAAAGATATGTTCATAACAAATGAAATATACATCTTGAACTTTATAGGAATACTCTTTGAAGGCCTCTTCATTCTAAATGACTTGTGTAACTGGAAAACCATCAGAGAAACAAAATATTAGTACACAATAAATGTAGATCTCGTTAAAACACAATATATGGAGGGAACCATTTACGAATATCCCTTGTTATTGCTTTAAATTTTTGAACACTTCTAATACTTTTTTTATGATTTTTGCAAATGTTTATCTCATTAACATAAAGTAGACAGAATAAGCGATTTTAAAAATATTCGTAAACAGTGAGTAGAGAAAGTTATGTGAGTACATACATCAAATTTTTATATTCCCCAAAAAGAGCCGATTCTGATTACACATAGGAACACAATTCTTGAACCGTAATTTTTAGAAAACCCTTTTGTTCAGTTCTTCCAGAACTTTTATTTTAAGTCAATCTTAAGAACATTTCTGCAAACTTTGTTGAAACATAACATTCTGTTACTCTTCATTACATTGGCCAAAGGCTACTAACAAAACTTTTACACACACATTTAATTTCGGATGCTGCTCGACTTTTCCTGTGCGCAACTATCAGTCTTGCCATAACTGAGTTCACATGACACAAATAACCACGTGGACCAACCGCTGCAAAAGCTATTACATCCCACTTGATGTTCAGTCATGAAGTATAATTTTAAACACGTGCAGTACTATTGCCTATTACTCCACGGTCCACTATCACATTCATTTACATATTTGCACACCGCAGCACATAGCAAGAAATGGTAAACAGCAAACATTTTCCAAGGATGCTTTGAATATACGTTCCATAGACGCCACATATTTTTAGTATATGACGTTCGGGGTAGCATCGGGAGTTTTAAATTCCGTGCAAAATATGAACATCGTTTGTTTCCAGTGCTCTGTGCTCTCAGTCGTGTGCGTTAACTTTCTGTTTAAATGAATAATAAATTTTTTAAATACAAGCATTATTTACATTTTTTACTATTATAAAAATCCTTGGATAGTCTAATAAAGAATTTTACGATGGACTATCTATCTCATATACTAAAAGTCTAGTTTTAAATCTAATTTATTTGACAATTTGTTTCATCCATAATTTCTTTTTTGGAAGTTGGTGCTCTTTCTCAGTTAGTACGTTTGGTACCAAGCGAGATGGCTCCACCTCACTTATCATTTCACTTCACCTTTCATTGGCTTGCTTGTTTCAGAGTTTCGTGAGGCGTTTGCTCTCTGTAATTCCTCATCCGCTGGATCGGGGAGGTCTCCGAGTCCCGGGCCCGAAGGGTGGGGGAGGAGCCGGAGTACGAACCACCAACGGACGGTTGAAATAGATTAACTTTCAGGGACCCTGCCCTCTGTTGTCCCACTGACAACCCTTCGTATTCTCTCATCTCACTCCTTCCTCCCGGGGGACATTCCGTCAGGGCATAGGCCCAAAAGATCTTCTGCAGTTTCCCCTCCGGACTTTTGTCTATCCAATCTAGGGACACAATCGTATGGTGAATAAAAATTGTGAATGTCGGCATAAAAGAAGGCTCAAAGCGGGATAAAAGCGGTGAAATAAAATATCAAATAGTACGGTTATAATTTATATTTCAAATGTTGTGTGTAGCATGTTCATTAAAATCACAAACAAGCATGGTTTGTTAGTTCTCTGCTGTATTATTGGTTCTTTTTTATCTGACAGAATATTGTACACTGTAAGAGCTCCTTCACAATCACCATTAGAAACTGAAACATAAGTACATCGTGTGCACCCAGATTTCAGAATGGACTTGTTTTAATGTAACTCTACAATCACGCACCTTGGCTAAACAAACTCAGCGTCAATCTCCCGCCATTTTTGGCATTAAAGTCACACTCCCTACCATCTGTTGCAGCCTTCGTAAAATACGCGTGAACTTATCGTTCGAGTCTAAGCTATATGTGTTTGCGGAATGCAGAAAAACCAGTACAGGGTTGGGGGATTGTCTCTGGCACTTTGTTCCAGTGGTGGTGCTGTAGCGTGGAAGGTATATCACTCTATACGTTCATTAAACGCTCGCGTACGCCACTGATTATCTGGCAACCTACCTTCCCTGGTGCTCTCATATACCTTCATTTCCTGCTTATTGTAAACATTTTCTTCCAGCCTCATGAAGCTTGAACTCTTGACCTCGCATCTGGCTTTCTAAGTTGCAAAAAGTGAAACATATTTTATTCCTGAAGTAAATCTTTTAACGTCAGTGCCGCAGAAACATTGGCATGAAATGTTAATTTCGTGGTAAATGTATAAACATTTAACTCAATTAACTATTTAACTCATTTTGTGAGTTACATTAAAATTCGCGTTTAATCGCGAGAGTAGACGTTGGTAATTATGCGGACAATGGCAATAGAATTGATTCTGAAACCTTTTTATTGCGTATTAACATATTTCGTGTCATCGCGATCCATCAAAAACTTGTGTTCCTAATCCTATCTATTGGGTTTCTTTTTAATCGGTATAATAAACATGGACTTTAGGTTCAAATTAATCTGCCACAATATTAGCGGAATGTGGGGTTACGAGAGTCGAGTTTCGGTATTTTACTGTACCTCAACTAAATGGTCTTTTGTGTGAATTGCAATACCGATCCAGTTGGCCGTATAGCTAGACGCCAGCCAATGGTACTGTGTTATTTCTTCCTCACGTCCCTTCAGACTCCAGGGTAATGGTCGCCTATGTATGTATGTTGATGAAAGGGAAAATTGCTTAGTATTTCATTGCTACCCTGTAGTACCAGATGTATAGATGCGCATTTGCGTTCTGTTATTACAGGATTCAGATTACAGCGAATATTAGACACCCTTCATACGTCCTTGTTTTCTTTGACGCCACGCAATAAATTTAAATTTATGAAACAGTTGTGCCAGCTTGACAGACGACAACTGGTTTCCTGTGGACCAGGTGTGTAAAACACATCAGGTATTCTGGTGGACCATGTACTTCGTGCGGAGCTACATGTTTTTGCAAGTCTTCATAACTTGACCGGAATACCAATAAGTTCCTTAACTAAGCTTTATATACCGTCATTTGTTTCACAAATTAGGAGGAAATGATCGTTGCCTGGATGCCGATAAGGTTCAGGAGGCCTCCCTGATGTTTTCTGTATCCGTAATTGATGAGACAACGTCTGGATATTTGTTCTTATACTTCAATCAAGAGTTTAAGTTAGAATGTAAAATAGTATTGCAAAAATGCACAAATCAAAATTAACACTTGTGCAAAATATAATACGTTTATGCAAAATTCTGCTAGTAGAAAGCTGTATAAATTATATTATTAATATGGGGTTTAAAACTGAAATATTTTATAATTGAAGCCGATAGATAGTATTCTGTTAAATGAAATTGTATTATTGCTTTTAAATCAACTTTTACACATGTGGGCCTACACTATCGTACTTTCACTACTTCATTTAAACAAGTTTATCCATTACTTCTTAAAAAGCACACACACAGTGAATATCTGTAAGAACCTCTGAATTACAACAGAAATAAATCACACTACATGGGAGGAAAGCGGCGTATCATTTCTTTCTGATTGTTGCGGCTTGTTGAATGGTTGTGTTTATAGCCACTGTCGTTTGTTTCTGTGACAAATTATAGTCGCATTTATGCGAATGCACTTTTAAAGTGCATCGCATTCTTCGACCTCGGATAGCAAAAGACGACAAAAGTGACTGTAACTTAAGCCCTACTTCAAGACCTCTAATTGGACTACGCTAACATGCGCTTACACTTTCCATGTCACTAATTCTCCTATGTAAAAAGGCAAAGTAGTTTCGCATTTTCCAAATATTTTCCTTAACATAAAACTACAGCGAAGAACTCTGTAACAAACGTTTGAAAATAAATAAACATCTATGTGTCCCCTGGAAATCATTAAAAGTGTGTGTGTTCTATGCTCTATTATCACCTCAAAAACGTACAGTTGGGTTTCTTTTCCTGATTTTGAAAATATGGCGCTCCTTTGTGTTTATAAACTAAACGTTTATACAGCACTACTCGGGCGAATTATTAAATCTCAAACAGCATTTCATTACATATATTATTATGCATTTCAAAGCTCATTTTCATATAAAAATATATCACTCACATTTCCAGTTAAATACCACAAAAAACAATAACTTTGATAACATAATATTTTACTATCCATTCTCATTGTTTATAAGCTGTCACCAATGTAAAAGAAGAATAAATAAATATTACAAAAGAAGTAACACAATCCTACCATGAAATGTAATTTTTATACATTTTGTTGTACCAATTTAAGTTAATTTAAGGCATCAATCACCGTTCGGTTTTTCCTTAGGCAATACCTATTTTAAATTTATGTCTACATCGAAATTTGCATTAGTATTAACGAAGTAATGTTTTAAGCATACATATTAATACATATTTTACGTTTTTATTCAAAGGTCATACTCAAGTCTTCCCTAATTAACTGATGCCAGTGTGAAAGCTTATTTTAATTATATTAAATAATTACATCTGAATTGTCGATTGGTGAGTCAAAAATGTAAATTATCTGATCTAAGGTAGAGTAACGAAGCAATTTGTTATGGGCCAATGACGAAAAAGTGTTATAGTCTATCACAGATAATCGAATATTTGGAATAGTTTATAAAGGAATATCTTAACTGCATGAAAAAGATATTAGTACACTATTTTGCAAACTACCAAAGGTGAACATAGAAAGGGCCTTAATCATATAAATAAATATGAGAACGCATATATTTTAGAAACACCATAAAATGAAGATGTTAGTAACATTATAGGTATTTATGTAACTAGTGTATGATCTGACTGACTGTAACACTAGTGCGTGAGCGAAAGCGAACCGCTAATTTTTACGAGTGTCACAATCAAAAGATTATACACGTGTTAAATACAATGTTTTGTGAAATTTCAGCATTAAAATATGTAAAAATAATTAATAAATTTACTAAACGAAGAATTATCATGTATCAGACATTACAAATGTATGACGTAATATGGTTGCTAACAGATGTTTCATTTGTTTCAACAGTTATAGAGGAAAATGGAAGGTAATGATAAAATAATTAAAAACATGGATTGTATTCCGCTTGACACATTGAACAAAGCCAAGAGGGCTGAGAGGTTACTAATTCCCGAAAAATCAAGATGTTTGCGAAAAAGAATAAGAAAAGGATAATTTCGCACGATGTATGCCGTAATGGTAAATCATTTCAATGCTAGGATTGCATAAAATAAATTCAAAGAGGTGATTCTTGCTTTTGTATGTTGCTGCACTTGTGAGAGTGACGATTTCAAGTTTTGTTACAGGCATATTGGAGAAAATTATGTTGTGACGCTGATGACGTCATTGCTGTCTGGTTACCATGTTAATTACGTCATCCATTTTCTGGCACTGGTGCCAAAGTTAGGATAATTTTGCACGATTTATGCCGTCATAATAAGCCGTTTTAATGCTAGGATTGCATAAACATATTTTTTCAAAATTCTGACGTAATTCACCATCCAATAATTTTCAGTGCCCTAAATTTCGCAGGCCTGTGTAAATATATTCTTTGAATGAACACTTTCTAGATATATGCATCTACATATGTGCATATCTTAAGAACTGTTTCTTGCCCTTTGTAGCTGAATTTTGTAAACTAATGGTTATACTCGAAATAAATCAGAATGTTATAATATGCATTCCTAAAAACCGAAGAAAGTTTCTTTCCCGGTACTTATTGTGACAAATGTGAGAAATGGCAAATTACAGGCAGTTACTAAAACAATTAACTTCTACTATAATGAAGTTACCCAAATACAGAACAAATTATAGGTAAATTCTATACTGTACTACATTAAATATGAAAATTTACACCAAGCACATGATGTAACCTTGGGATATAAGATCAGTGCTTTAAAATTGTGCTTGTTCCGGGTAGTATTTTGCAACTACAATAACAGGTTTTAGATGGAATTTTGTGAAAATTGCTGCCTGCGTCCTTGAAATACCGAATTTAAATGCAGAGTTTGATGTTTATCCGATGTTTTGCACATAAATTTGTTGTTCCCAGACACATACAGGGGTGCGCACACTTCAGAAACTGTTATTTTTGTTTTACGGACCTCAAAAGACTTCTAGTGATATCTCAATATGGAATTTTCGGCTGGCCAGTAAACGGTAGAAAAATTAAGAATGCTAAAATATTCACTTGAAATTGCACGCAAAATCACTTACAAAATAAAATAATCCACTCTAAATTGAAACAAGGCATTTAACATGAATCGGAATACTCAAAGCCATTTCCTATGAAGGAGTAACTCTCGCTCGCAGTTGCAGTGTAATAGAACAACATTAGTTTCCTTTAACCGGATCAAGCAGGATAAAGAACGCTGCTTACAAAGTAGACACGAAAAATTAAATACGAGATGTCCTTTCGATCTGATTTTGCCAGATTAAACCGGTTGTCGACAGCTTAAGAAAGTGCATTTTACTGTTTTCAAACATCGTTTTGGTTTTATTCGAAACATCTTGAATCGCGATCTCTGCGTAAAGCTAGGCCAGGGATTTGGAGAAGGTTTAATATAAATTGTACATACAACTTTGATGTTCCTGCATACACTGCTGTAAACTTTAAACTTCCTTCTTTATAGATATTTTACATCGAGAGACATTCCATTCAAAAAATTAAATAGCCATTTTCAATTTTAAAACATTTTGTATAAGTCCTGAGGCAAGTGTGGCTTATATTTTCTACCAATAACGAAACTATTTTTAAAAAATATGATGTGTTCAACTCGCAGTATTTTTTCTGCTCGCTCTAGTACAAAGTATCCTTATAAACAGTTATTGTTTTATCCATTTCATGCTAGTCGAGATAAACATTTTCAGAAATTGTCTTATTGCGTATTTCCCTTTAGATGCAAGGAGCGCAAGAACATGCAGTAGGTTTAAATTATGGTCAAATATTTTATGAGCTGGTCGCCATGTTTTGGCTTTAAAATTTCGTTCTGTTTACGTGGCCAAGAAATTAACATATATGACGTGATGAACTCCCACTGATTGTTCTTTTATCTATTTCATGCCAATCGAGATAAACATTTGCCGAAATTTTAAGAGCTTCGTGATGGCTTCGTAATTACATTATATCTGGGTGAAAGATGAAAAACGAAAAACGGCTTTCCATTTGAAAAAAGTATAAGCAATGGACTTCATATGCTTAACGAGATCTACACTTTTAGGTAGTAAGATTTCTTCTATTACGATTTTCCAGTTTCGTTCAGAATGAAGCGCATTTCAGAAGTTATTCTCAGAAATTCAAGATATACTAAATTTCATTTATCATAAAAATGTCTTAAACATATGGTAACTTAAAATAATTAGAGCCATTCTTGAGAAAATAAAAATGTTTCATGTAAAGGCTAGATTTTTAAATTTATTTATTTTTTTAGGTCGCATGAACATCTTAGGTCATTAGCGACCATGTTAATACATAAAATATTACAGTTTCTTATTACAAGACTCACAATGACAATGGTAATTTAGTGGCATGCATAAATTTGATGTGTTAAAAACAGCTGTAGAGTCGTTCAGTGCTTTCTGTTGTGCAGGAACCTTGTATTTTTGCGAGTTAGGTTCCAAATAAACGTTTGCATTCAAATATATGCTTTGTTGTAAATTTTACTTTGCAGTAGTTACACAAATTATAGCTTGATTTTTGGTCATGAACTGCTTGTGTGTTAATTTCGAATGGTCAATTTTTAATCTTGTATAAATTATCTGGTGCTTTCTGTCCTTCAGGTGAATTTTTTTGAAAATCCTCGTATCGTATTTGTTGAAGATGGCGAAATTACCGTATACCAAGTTTAGTGTTTAATTGAATTTTAGTTTTTGATTAACAGCATATTCGAGATTCAAAAGGAAGGGACAATGACCAACTTTGAAGTACTTACCAACGAAAGAAAACGTTTCTCTTATGCGTTCATCCGAGGAAACTATTCATCTTGTAAACTATGAAATAAACAAAAACTTAACTTTTCATGAGCTCAATCCAACATTGAATAAGTTTAAAACATAACCATGGACGTTTCCTTTTTAAGCATCTAAACTTCGCCTCAAACTACAAACAGAGGTAGCAGCTCGATAAGAAGCTGTGGAGAAGGTAGAAACTCTTATTCCAAGTACAGGGTGGATTATGAGGTACTTCTATAACATAAACAAGCGAGTTGCGAATTATGAATTATGAATGACACTCTTCGTGTTGGCGTTATGAGAGAGAATTGCACATATGGCTTACGACAACTGTGTTCCAGTTCTGTATGGCTGCCTTAGTGTTGCACAACTGGGAAACCAAAAGGATTTCTTACGGTTAAAAGCACTTAAAAATACGTAGTTACACGAATAATTTGCGGAACATCCAAAAATAATCTTCTGTGTAGCAAACGTAATGTGATCGTTACTCTTTAGTTATGGCGCATTATTTGTTTGTTTTTTTTTTTTTTTTTTTTTTTTTTTTTTTTTTAATTTAGCTTATTAATTTTCGTTTTAAATATTCGGATGGCGATATCACGAAAATGTTGGGTGTGAGATGGCTCCACATGTGAAGCTCATGGTCATGGGTTCGATTCTCGTGACCGACCTTCTTGACTCATGGGTTCTTTTTTTTTTGGGGGGGGGAGGGAGTTACTCGGATTGCTAGGAGAATGCTGGAACGATAATTACATCCCCCGAATTTCCTGCCCTTCCATTTCGTTTCATTAATCATTTCATTCATCCTTCATCCCGTTGGTTCTTTTAGGATCGAAAGTGTCCACGAAGGCGTTAGCTGCACCTTGGCAGGGATGATATGCGTACAGGAACTCTTTCCGTCCCTCGTTGTCCGTGGGATCCGGGTGGAAAAGGGGGCAACATCTGGGGGCGTTGGGCCTCGCGCCGAGATCCCCGAGCTGCCCCCGGAAGAATTAAAGACTTCGAAGTGTCAAACTTGGGAAACTTCAGGGATCTCTGTCAATATCGGTGCCAATAGTCTGGATTTGGCAGCTCGGTGTCTCCTCTCACCTCACCCTTCCTTCCGGGGGTGCCCCCTTGTGGACATAGGTACATTAAGCCTAGCTTCAGTGCCAAACCCCTTCTATCTCTGCTACTCCTATTCCTACGTGTGTTGCTAGTTACATTCGTTGAAAATAAATGGCTTGTGCCTGAAATATATCTTAGAGTTACCTTCTGTGCTATTTAACTTAGTTTTATTAAGTTTCTACTGTGCTGCAGAATAAGGGAACGATGGAAAGCATACCAAACCGATATTCATCCACATTTTTAAGGAAAAAATCACACATAACTACTAATTTTGGTTTGGAATAGGCTTGTAATCTCAAATCCTCACGAAGGCAAGCGTAGAATTTGCTACCAAGGCATCCCGCTCGGTATTAGCGTATCTAACACACATTACTTTCAATGGTTTGGAACCGATACTCTCTCGTATGTTTTACCAATCAATATTGACGATATGAAAGTAAACAATATCGCGGATTAATGTATCAGAATGGAGTGTAATTAATAAAGCGAAGTGCTTAACATCCCCGCTCCCTTTTATCATTAGGCTCGCGGAAATATCCAGAAGAGTCTCCTCCAGTAAGTTCCACCTCACCTGCTGCATCTCTTTGTAGATAACTAAACAGTGGTTGCTCGTAATCATTATATTCAAAGTATGCCCTGCTTTTCCATCTTTTTGCTTCTACCTGGCACCGTGAAAATACGCGCACAGCGAATGTAAACATTTTACCTGAATATGTAAACAAACGAAAAGCAGCCATGCATGTCAATGGGCATTAATACAAAAAGGACATTTATTTTGAATTGCATTCGTCGAGTATAAAATATACTTTCTGGCTCTAGGCAATTTATTCATTTAATAGTTTAATATGCAAGTACTGGATTAAATGGACGAATCCAGTTTCAGTCACTTGCTTTATTTGTATCTCATAATACGTTAACGCTTCACCTGCAATTCTTAATGTATACAGTTCGGACGTCGCATTGTAAACTTATGCAATAAATATATTGTATATTTGTTATCATGCAGTTAATATTCTCCGTAGTCTAGAAGTAACATGCTGGCATCTGGTTACCGAAGTCGCAGGTTCAAATCCAGCGGAGAGCGATGCATCTTTTTCTGGTGTAAAACCTTTTAGCACGGCTTGCTTCGGAAGGGATCACAGATCTAAGGCACGTAAAAGAATCTCAAGCCTGATAAAGAGACCTATAAGCAAAATTAGGTGGTCTATATGGCCCAATACGACGCTGAGGACCATAGCCCTTAAAGAATCTCCATAAAAATCTCGACTAATAATGACAGCCTCCCCTAATTATTTTTTATCGAAATAGAAATCACAGACTTGCAGAGTTGTTAGTCAGAAATACGAAGTCGCAGGGATAAAGGAATCTAAGTTTATTTTTGTCAATGCGTAGTTACAAGAAAGCACGAATACATTAATGCAATACATCTTTGAAATTTTGTCCAAAAATGTGCAAAGGTCCATTTTAAGACTTAGATCGTTATCCTGCTTATAGGATATTCTGCCTTCAGCATTCCAATAGCCGTGATATTTGTGAAACAATTCATAAATATTAACAGTTGGTACGCATTTATTTTTTTGGTAGTCCAATTTTAAAACACCTTTTCTGCAATACATGTTGCAATATTCAAACTCATCCACATGATGCAATTCTCAACCAACTTTTCTAAAAATTGCAGCATTATTCGAGAACATAAAATTTGTCATGTTTAGTAAAACAATTTGAGAGAAACATGACATAAGTATTTGAGACTGATTTTACACCAAACTGAAGAACATTTACCAAAATGTCTTAATCGGATTCGTAATTGCGGTTTAATAGTGCAGAAATTAAACTTTAAGCCACAAATCTGCGATCGTTTATCGCGAGGAGTATTCAAAAAGATCAAAATTAGAGCCTCAGTTTTTAATGAATAACTAATTTTTCACTAATGATTTAACTAAGCGTTTAAACAAACACCAAGTGGAATACGCGGCCCGGCGATAATGGAACCACCATGAGCGCGTCAGAACAAAGCAATTCTAGGAAGTTCAAGTACCGAGCTTGTTTACGAGAAGTTTCGAGAAAAGGTGTATTTTCGTCTCAGCCATATTATAAGCGAGTGAGCGAGCCAGTGTTAGGGAAGCTTTGAGAATTGAGTAATGAGCTTGCTTTTAAGTGTGTGCTGTGGATAGTAAGTGTTGCGAGTTTGAGTATAGCCAGAGACTGTTTTAGATATTTAATCGTGCTTCAGAGTTGTTCGTCGTGTGAAGCAAGTTTTAATGAGTGAAGCGTCTGAAACACCCTTCTTGTTAGGCAGAGAGAGAGAGAGAGAGTGAGGGAGGATAGGATAGGATAGGACGATAGGACAGAACAGCTTTGAGCTGCAAGATCACGAGGAAGTTGCGTTAATGATAGAATAAGAGAATTCTACTTTCTGATTCAGTTTTGGAAGAGAAATAAAGTGACAAAACAAGTAACTGAAAACGTCATTTATCACAGTGGTGTCAGGAGTAGGATTCATCACATTGTCATGTCACAACATCAATTATCACATAATTTTTAAGATGGTAGTTCACGAATCGCCATTTTACTATTTTCAGTGGTGGATTGGTTTAACTCTTCAATTTGTGGTTAGTAATACAGTAGAAGGCATCCCACTTAAAATAAATCACCTGCAACTTTATGACACATTGGACTATACGGACGAAATAATGACTACGATATACATTATGCCTAAGTGTTACAACGTAACAAGTACAACAATAATTAAGAAGTGGGACTTGAAAAGCCTCAAATGAAATAATCCCAAAGGTGGCGAATAGCTTTTAACAGGACTACCATTTTCAATTGTTTGTTTTTGCTTTGAACTGCTTATTGCTGTATCTTAAAGTTAAATGTATTTTAGCTCTCCGGTGAATTTCAGAGCTTCTACTGTATGCGCTGTAGATTCCCTTTTATCTCAGGTCCTTATGTAGTAATTACGGTACCAGAACACTTAAGTTATAAATGAGTTGATTTTATCATCTTAACTGTTATTATTATTCAGAACGTCAATTTATATTTTACGCTTCAGTATTAATCTTTACAAGTTTCGCTTCTAAGAGTAGCAGACAACTTAATAACCTTTTTCTCTTATTGTTATCTTGTTAAGATTTTAATGAAAAGTTTCATCTTTTAACAAGAGCTCTCTCTCTCCAAACAGAATAAAGATTCGTTGTAGCTAAGGAATTCTCTTCCATAGCAACCTTACTCAAATGCAGGGGCATCCAATCTAAGCCGCGTTCATTGTGAGAATGTTTATTAGCCCAGCAATTAAAAGAGAGCTGGAATTTTTACTTTCTCTACTATGTAACTACGATAAATGAAGTATTGTATTCCACCCAAAAATTCGATGATTACCCTGGAAATAAATGATTTGAAACACCTGAATTTGAAACAAAAAAAAAAAAAACAAAAAACAAAACAAAACAAAAAAAAAACAAAACAAAAAAGGAAAGAAAAGAAGAAAAAGAATTTTTGTAAGGAACAAATAAATCTGTGTTGTACGTGTGTGGGGCTAATGACCAAGTTGTCGACGGACCCTTAAACCCGACACACTCACTCACTGTATGCGCGTGCGCGCGCGCGACCGACTATTTGAAAAGGTAGAAGCATTTGAAAACTTAAACCGATAATAAAGGACATCTCGAAAATGGGTTTCTGCACAAAAGAGCTCAATTGATATACATTGTGTGCTTTAACGAGATCTGCATTTTTTCGAAAGATTTTGCCTACATATATGTTACAGATTTCTTATACAGATGAGCATGAATGAAGAGGATTTCAAGCTTATTCCCGAAAACTCCAAATATGCATTTCTTTCGCCTTGAAAATATCTTAAACCCACGGTTTTTGAAGCAAAATCGTAAGAGCCCCCCTCCCTCCCCCAAAATGAAAAAATCCATCTAAAGGATACTTCGGGATAGTGAATGTTCTTCAAAGTCTTTGTATCGCATCCTTCAAGTTTTGGATTTAACCGATGTTTTTAGGCGCTCTCACACATACACACACATACCTACACCCACCCGCCCCCACCCACCCACACACACACACAGGAGCTTTTTCTAAAAATCCTTTTTTTAATTCAGGGGTCTCAAAACATATTTCCGGTGAAATCTCGACATCGAATTTTTGGGTGGATACAATACTTCCTCTACTTACCAGTAGAGAAAGTAAAGATCATACCATGGCTTCCTTCGGAAGGGAAGTAAACCGGTGGTCCCATGTTCATGTACGGCACGTGTAAAAGGACCTCAAGCCTGATAAAGAGACCTCTAAACAAAATTAAGCGATGTATGATGTCTGATATAGAATGTTACACTAAGAACCATAATCTTTCTTCTTTTCTCTCTCTCTCTCTTTTAAATATACATACATATATATATTAACGTCCTCCAACATTGTGTCATATCGGACGAATGAATGAAATGATGCTCAAATGAGCCCGAGGTCCATGGAGCTTTAAGTTACCCGACATTCGTCTTCTCAGGGTAGGGAAAACCTCGGAAAAAAACCTTACCCGGATAACTTACCCTAAGCGAGATTCGAACTCGCGACCTCTTGAACGTGAGGCAGACACGCTAACCATCACGCTATCGAGGCGGGCATTCTTTTCTCGTCTTTGGGTAGGCCAATGGGCTACATTTCCAAATCTTCAGATTACTCTGATGATTTATGTGTTTGAGGCCTAAAGAAAGGCATCTTTTGCAACGCATTTTGTAGTTTTATGATAAAAATGATAATACTTCAGGCTTACCTGAGTAACAAAACGGAGATTTTGCCGCCGGTGAATGGAAAAACGTGTGCCCACTTACCTGAAAATAAAAAAGCGATATTATTTTAGCTCCATAAATTTTGTTAACAAAGAGAAACACTTGAAAAAGGTATCACCTGACATATTCTACGTTACAAATTTATGTTCATTTCACAAATTTATAACAGAAATTTATCATAATTGCATCTGCGTACGGAAGAGCCATAAACAAGATGCATTACTGGTAACATCTGCTCAATCTGTTAAACAGCAGTCATTATTTCAGCAAACTCTTTAGATAGACAGTACATTACACTAGTGGCTGTTAGCCTAAATTACTCACAAAACTTTCCTTTTACTAAATGAAGAGTAATTCCACAAATCATTTTCATTACAAACGATAATAAATGGAAACGACTTTGACTATTAAACAAATCGGATATCCGCGCGCACACTTTTTTAATTGCATTGTGTGTCTTCTGGTGGAAATATGGAAACGAAAATTGGATGGATTCCAGCAACACTAAATTCAATGGAGATAATTGACAGTTTGGCTAGAAAGGCAGCATAAATTGTGGCTGGGTATTCAGAACCAACACGTCAAAATAACACCAGAGAGAATTTTTATGAATCGTCGCATTGCTGCAAACTGTCGAGTCACCGTCACATGTAAGAAAAACTTTACTAACCAAGCATGTTAGAGAACAAAACAGGTCTGAAGTTGAATTTAGCAGTGAAAGTATAACAGTCCAACACCTCCGGTTTATTTTCAAAGTTATATTGTAAATGCTCATTACCTATAGTGAATATTGGAAGCATTGCATTACACCCTAAAATGTGTAAATTGTGTCGAGATTTTACGGACACGGTCGAGATTTACCGGTTGGAAATGAAGACATTACATTAATTTAAACCAGTGATAGATCGCGTTATTTGGAACACATTTTGCATCTTACGTTTTAGACTCTGACCATTTCCTACAAACATATTTTAGTTTTGTAGAAAACAAGCTGGCAACATTGCAGATTGTGTAGGTGTCACTTCACTAGGTCAGTACACAAACAATCACTGCAGTGTGGTGTCTCGTGAAGTTAAACAAATGCCATGTCATGTCCTTCCATGTTTACTGTGCAAGTGTAGGCGAACCAGAGTCGTTAGCTCCAAAAACCCAGAAAGCGACTGACCTGTTTACATCCAGAAACCGGTTCAATTGCCTGACCAACGTCAAGGCAACGTTGTCGAGTTACCTCACGTCTGAAAAAGCTGCTTGGAGTATTCCTTCAACTGTCTTAAGTGAGTAATTATTTCGAAATCCTGTGTTATGTGCCCCTATTTACTACCAAAGCTATGTCAAATAACCTACTCTACGCATCTTACAAGTAAACAAAATATTATCTTCGTACATTCTTGTGGAATTACGCATCCAATTTGGAACAAAACCTTTTATTTTTTTCGAAATCGGCTGATCAAAAATGCCATTAGTCCTTTTTGTTTGTAATGCTTCTATGAAGCAGATATCAGAAGGAATGTAATAAGTAAAGCCCGGATTTTTATGTAATATCAAGGTGCAAAATATGTATATATTTATGTAACAAAAAACATCAAATATGTAATGAAATATGTAGTATCAACAAAATATGTAAAATTATGTAATAATTTAAATGCTAAGATTACAACCTCAAATCTAAATGCAGACTGCAAGTTACCCGGAATTTTGTAATTTGATGGGTCTGTAAGTACATAAATTAATCACAATGAGCTAAAATTTACTAAATATAGAACTAATTATAGGGAAAATATTTTGTTGTATGCAGAATTTACATAAAATGTATTTTCAAGTAGGTAATCACGAAATAAATATATGTGTTTTGGATTATGTTTATTAAACTTACTCATTTCGCATAATTATTTTACTTAAATAATGTTGAAGTACTGAACCAATTTATCAATGAGTGAAACAATGAATTCAAAATCATTAAATTTTATAATGAAGATGCATTCTCAGTTTTATATCTCTTGACGTACAATGAACAACCAGGCATTTTCATTTTGAGTCTTTTGATTCTTTCACTGTACAGTTTTTTTTTTTTTAAATTAATTAACGTCCTCTAACATTGTGTCATATCGGACGAATCAATGTACAGTGAATAACCATATAGTTCTACATACTTTCAAGGGTCATTGTTTGTCTCCTATCTGACAAAATGTTCTTTTAAGCAGAGAAGCTTCTCCCCACGTCACACGAAGTAACAGGAGCACATTTTAGTATAGGAATCTGATTTGCAGAGAAATGTGTTGATAAATCAACATTGTCACCATTTAGCAGTTTAGACACGGACACAAGCGTAGAGTGCCCTGGATTCCTGTTTAGCACAGGTTTGAATTTTTCACCTACCTTCCTTTCAGAAACTACACTAAACTTCTGTGATGCACGTTCCATTAAATCCATAGATTCGTCAAGAAGAGAAGCTGATGTCTTGATGCTAGACAACCTGCCGAAGTTACTTCTGATGTAAGCACAGGAGCTTGCCACTTTCGGATCTTTAAAGATGTACTGAGATTCACGTATGGAAACAGCTACTTTTAAAGAGAACATGTTCACCACTGGGCTCCTTCAAAATGTTCACAATAAAAGTTTACAGCTTCTAACCACGCACCCCATCTTGTAAGAAATGGACATGTTGGAGATGATTTTTATAGCACTGAATTTTGTGCGCTGCTTTCACGAAGACCTTTTTTGTTGCTGATATCAACTTATTCACACAGGGAAAATTACAGCAACATGTTGCAATGCCTGGGCCAAGCAGGTACATTCGGGTAGAAAACCTTAAGGGCAGTAGCAGCTTTAATCATGTACGCTGCGGCATCTGAACCTTTTCCTCACACACACACACTCTGGCCACAGAATCTTCATCCCATCATTTACGAATCTTGCAATTGTAGAATGATTTGATTGTTCCAACACCTTGCAGCAGATTAGAAGGACTTGGAATCTTATTTTTCCTACTACTAAATTTGCTATGTACCGAACGACCCATGTCATCTGTAGTTTCATCGACGGCAAACCAAATACAGGAGTCTCCAATTTCATTCCGTGTATGAGCAACTGCTTCTCCATAAACACACGTGAAGATACTTTTTCCTAAGAGTAGATTCGTATGGAATAACTTTCTTGCAATCTTTTTTTAGAAAGGAGCGAAATTGAGGAATTTGAAGTTAATGCCACGAAATATTAGCTGCAACCATTGCACTGCACAAGTCTATAAAAATCATTTCCGGACAGTTCCTGTTGCATTTGTGTCAATAGAACTGGTCTACTAGAAGACCGTAGGTGTCTGTTGCGTATGCGAAGAACACTTTTGATATGTTGTTCCAATTGAGGTTTCATGGAACAGCCAATTCTTTTACCGCATGCTTAACAGACTATTACTTTTCCGTCGATTGTAAAGGCGCTATCTAATTTCACCCATGAACTCAACTTGCAGGATAGCAAGGACGCAACTGGTGCCATTTTACTAAGACTTGCAAGAAACTAACTGCAGTATTATCGCCTCACTATATTGATGTCCAGCGGCTCACTTTGTTTCCTTGCAGCTATTATACTACAAGATGCCGACTACTGCAACAATGGTAACAATAGTAACAAATTTCTCGAGTTCTTGTAAATGCCCAAAGCGCTACGAGAAACGTGACACTGGAGGTCAACATTGTCGAGCGGCACCTGCTTTGATATAAACGGACAACAATCAGAAGGAGGCAAGGAGGTTATTATGGCATTCTTAATTTAACTTGCATCCTATTTTGCAGATTGATTTTTGTTGCTTTCAGCCGAACTTGTGAAAACAGTAGTTTATAATGTGACTAAAATATTTTTTAAAAAAATAAAAAAATTGTAACAAAACCAAGAAAATATGTACGTTTTATGTAACATCGTTAAAATATGTAGAAACGTGCAAAATATGTAAAAATATGTAAAATAAAAATTTGTAAGGGAGTCCCAAATGACGTAATTCGCCAACATTTTTACTTCTCATTGAAATATTATGCAGCATTTAAAATATGTAATTACATAAAAATCCGGGCTCTAGTAGTAAGTTCCCTTCCACAGGCTATGTTTAGGGCTCCGCTGAAAGGAAAAAATAAATAAATAAATAAATAAAATAAAATTTATTTGCACAAATCCCCGTGTGCCTTACATATGTGCCATTAAGTACGTCTGATCAGCATAACTCAAAAGCGAAGAGTCGGTAAAAAATCTAACTTGCTATTTAAGTTCAGCATTTCCAGAATGTACAATATGAATATTTTTAACAAAATCTCCTCCACCCCCAATACAAAATTACCTTTATATCGAACGCTTTTCTAAACCTTTGATGCTCTAAAATATGGCTAACGACTTTTACTAAAATACCATATGATTAAGATATTTTCTGGTAAATGAAGTATAGGATCTTTCAAAAGTAAATTCGATGTGTAAACCACCATAAATCTAAAATATGAGATAGGATAAAAATAAAATAAATTACGACTGGGAAGAGTCCCCCCAGATCACCGTTTCCATGAGCACACTTTTGTTGAAAAAAGCATTACCAATTTTAATCCTACTTGTATACAATTTTGTAAGTTACAAATCATGGCTCTATCACTAAATGATAGAACACAACTAAGCAAGCAGGAGGAATTTTTCTTAAGATCTGAGAAAATTTAGAGCCTTTTAACAGCAGGCCCATTATGGATATTTCAGCAGGAAGTTTGAGGAAACTGGTTCTGTTGTTGATAAGAAGATATGTGGAAGGCCAAAGGTAATCAATGTCATTATTGCGAAATTCGTCATGCAAATAATGAACTAGGTAAGTAGAAATAATAATTATGGAATCAGTAGTGTTGTACATATTATATCACGGCAACTTCAGATGGGTACGCTGAACAAGAGAACGGAGGGCAACTTCCCACTGTTTTATAAAACCCCGTTATTTGTCCAGTGTTGACATTTTTTCCCTTTCTAAAATGTTACAACAATTATAACGATTAAAAGTTTGAAGTGACTTTTGAAGGATCCTCTATATGCCTTGAAATTTCTGGGAATTACTTCAGAAGCCCTCTTCATTCTGGATGACTTCTGCATAACTCTATACTGTAAGAGATAGAATATTAATATGTATCCAAAATATGTAGATCTCTTTAAAGGACACGCTTCATGTCAAAGAAGTTTTCCAAGATATTCCTTGTAATTGGTTTGATTTCTCAAATACTTAGTTTTTACAAATAGAATCATTGTTTGTTTTTTAATCTCTTGGCTATGCAAAAATTTAAGGCATCATATAATGACCAGCTCTTAAAAGATTTGACTATTGCTTAAAGCCTGCTGTATACCCTTATTCACTTTGCACCCACAAGAAAATATACAATAAGATAATATCTGCAAATGTTTATGTTGAATTAAGATGAAATAGAGGAACGAGCGTTTGTAGGAATAGCTTGTACAAGAGTAGAGAAAGCCATATGAGCGCAGGACCTCAAATTATTTTCCTTGCATTCTCCTGCTTCTGAAGTCTTTCGAGACAAAGCTATCACATGAAGAAACTAAGACAATTAACGTGCGCGCAATGGTATAATAATTTTAATTGGTTGTTATTTAAGCCAAGTGCTTCAGAAAGTTAGGTGTTGCAAAGACTACATTAGCCCGAAAAGCGCTAGGAATCTCTCCCAACGTCAGAGGGTAAGAGTGAAATTATTCGCGTTGGGGAATGCCTAACAATAAAGATTAAATCTACGCAGTATATTTTCTTGCTCCTACATTCATTTGAAACCGAAAAACGCAGTCGGAAATTGGGTAAGCAATTCCTTTGGGAGAGGAGATAGGGAAACAGAACAAAGGGAATTGTTTCCAGGAATCGATTTCACCGGGACCCTGAAGCAAGAAAAGGGAACCAATACTGCATCAAAGGGTAGAATGCATTGAATGTGGACCATTTCGATTAAACGCTATGTCAATAACAAGGCGATTGATTTACTCCTCAACTACGTAGTAGATAATTTCTTGTTAATTCTCACTCAAAACCGATGACAATAGTTTAGATCAACTATTACACAATGGTTACAAACAGAATATTTAGAAACGTCTGGTGTAAGGAGAATTATTCCTAGACCAGTCCCCGAGAACGAACCAGAAACATGGCTTTCAAAGAGGTCCAGTTTGAGTAGAAGCGCATCTACATTCATTCTTCTCAGTTAAAGAAAACAATAAATAAATATTCTACATGATACTTTTATATGGTTCCTTCAGGATTTGTATTATGAAAATAAGAAAGCAGGTTCTCACGTAATTTACTGAAATCTTATACACACTGTAAGACTATGACAACTTGCGGAGAACTTAGCATTTCGACCGAAAGGCCAATTTTGTGGCTATATACCAGACGGGGAACCCTGGGAGGATGGATGAGGTGAATGGATCCTAAGGGTGGCCGGAATGTTGCCACGACAGAGCAGATGGCAGTGTCCCTACATTTTCACAGTTAGAATCACCCCGGCGAAGGCTGACTCAATCCGGTTCTTCTCCCAACCCTTCGGGTTTGTACTGCCAAGGGGGGCGAGGGGCTCAGAAACCGGCTCCCCTCCCCCTTGGACTTGTGCCGTCCCGTGGGGGCCCACAAACCAGTAGGCTCGCCCTCCAATTCGGGGAACGAGATTTTCAAAGCGCATTTTTATCCCTGCCGTGCAGCTGCCGTGTCGCTCGCCAGCGCTTCCAACCCTGAAGAAACTTAATGGGATGAAGGGTGAAATGAAATTACTTATTTATCGAATTGGAGGGATAGGAAATTCGGCATTCGCATTCAGCATTCGCCTGGCGATCCGGGGAAACCTCCGAAAAACGCCATGGGTCAGGAAGTTCGGCCACGGGGATCGAATCTGCGACCTTCCGAATGCGGGCTACAGACGTTACCGCCTGAGCAATCCCGCTCGATTTCATGAAACTCTTATATGATTCCTTCAGGATTTGTATTATGAAAATAAGAAAGCAGGCTGTAATATGTTTAATTGAAATCGTATCTGCATACACGCCCTGTAAGAATGTCAGGTAGTAAGTACTTTTATTAATTTCTGACATTAGTAGCATTATAAGATTAGTTAAAATTCAGGGAAAAGACAGCGATGAAATTTAAAACACTTAAAACCTAGAAGAATTTATATGCTGTTTTCAAATTTGAACATTTCTGCGGGGAGGAGTTTATTAACAATCTTGCTTTAACGGCCATAAGTGGCTATAGACTGTATAGACTTGATTGACTTCGAGTATAACGTTGTTTGGCAAGTTCCGGTGGGGAATATCACCTTTAAAGACCTGCATTATCTGCTCTAAGGACAGATACATACGTTCTTCCCGTATATGGTATATGCATATTACGGTATGGCATATTGGCCATCATGCTAATCGATGGATTGTTAAGTGGTGGAAGATAAGCTAGAGGGACTTATCAGTACTTCCATAATACGTTACAACGCATGCAAAGGGTTCCAAAAGAAAATAGTGACTATAGGTCAGGGCAAAGAAAATTCAGACACTAACTAAAGATACATTATTTTGCACAATAAATAAATCGGTAATGATGTTTCAAAGTCGATGCTTCCGGAAGACAACCCAAAAAATTAAATATAATATCCAGATAAAAAATATATATATATATATAATATAATATGTAGATTGCCGCCTGGTGCTATGCACGCAGTGAGTATTTTTGTCTACAAATAGTACAACAGGATAGCTGTGCCGCACTATCTTCAGCAGCGGTGTAATACATTTTAATCAGCGAGCTCCAGTCATACTATAATAACAAGGAAGACCCTAGAAGTTCTACGCATTTGCAATGAGTGCCTTAATGGGTCTGCATAACTGTTTTCTATCTTCGCTTCTTTGGTAGCTAAAGTAATAACAAAGTTACCGTTGTTACTTTTTGGCTGTCCTATACATCTTCCTCCATCAACATTAAAGGGAAAATATGGGGATTATTTTTCAGCAACGCTGAAATTGCGATCGATGCTATAAGAGTAAAAGGGGAAAAGGAGAAGTTCCGACCCTTTTCACATGTGATGAGCGCTGTCAACCCCCCGGTACTCATGGTGTCTTGATACGACCACATCAGGACGACATCCAAACCACGGGTGGCTCCACGATGTTACTACCAACTCGCACACCACGTGGCTCATGTAACAGTTGAACACAAAAATGTCGTTTATCCACAATCTGTACCCAGGGGACACGTGCCAAGACTGCAAGCTCCTTGCAACAGTAAGTTGAAATCACGCTCCAGGTTACTCTAATCCGTCCTCCAATTATAAGTATAGTCTATATGAGAGTCAATTATTGTACATGTTAGATAGATAGAACCTGTGAAAATGTAGAAGTCTGTTCTTGTGAACTCTCATACACACGCTACTTCTGAGCAGTAGAATGGCTTATCCTGCATGCTTCAGGTGCTTCAATTACGGGATGCTGAAAATTCATATAAGATACTCAAATTAGCTGCACGGCGCTCTGCATACAACACGGCTTTCCTCATTAGCCCTTCCTGTACCCTTCGCGATGCTGCAGATGCTGTTGTATGTACTTGCTACACGAATTCAAGTTTAAGTGACGGTCTCTGTCATTAAGTATACCATGGTCTCTTGCTCAACCCCAAAGAAAATGCGAGGCATTTGTTCCAAGTGCTTCTCAGTAAGAAAAAAATACCTAACATGATACATTCACTATCCCTTATTATTTTCTCTACTGCGTAATAGGGGAGCGTTCGTGTGTGTTCCTCTGTGAACAGCATAACTCAAAAACGAAAAGTCGGTTAAAACCAAAGTTGGTATTTACACTTAATATCCTTCAAGGATGCGACACGAAGATCTTAAAGGAAATTCCCCCACCCTAACTACTCTTTACATGGAAAACTTCGCGAAAATTTTGATTTAAAAAATGGGGCTAACGCTTTTGATTAAAATGTTATACGTTTGAGATATCTTTATGGCAAATGAAATGTGTATTTAGAATTTTCTCGCTATAGCCTATGTAGCCCTGTATACCCTTGATGACTTTTGCATAACTGGTAAACCGTAAGAGTTAAATATTATTGAACTATAATACCTATTAAATATGTCATATCTTAAATGTATTACGTACTAAATCACCTCGCTATTCAATCCTCTGCCATGAATGGACGTGAATTGGGACAGCAGTATTTTCAAATGTCTATCAGCGGGAACATGTATTAATTATTATGCAACTTTAATCGTTTCATTTTGTTTCTCGTTAATAAAAGCAACTCAAAGATCTTACCATCCACACTGAATACTGCGATACTGATGTTTGTTGTAACAATGTTCTTTTTTTCCTAAAGGTAAATGAATATCCAGAAACAAAAGCAAAGTGTTTAAACTTTTGTTAATAGTGCCACGAACTTTCGGCCTGGCAAGGAAATTTGTGCCAACTTAATGATAGAATGTAACTTAATATCACAAGAATAGAGTGCAAGTTGCACAACCCAGAAATAGCCGAAATCGTTACGTGGCTGTGCACAGGAGTTGAAACTACTGAGTGTCGATAGTTCGAACCTCGCCTCTTGCATACTTACTTTCTGAAATGGAAAATTAACGTCGAGGGCGTCTTTAGCTCTCCAGAACTTTTTATCACGAATGCAGAATCAGGATAAAGGCACACGTCTAGAAATTGAGTGAATGGGTACATGGCAACATTGTGTAGTCCTTGGAAATAAGCGAAATGATAACGCTGCCAGGTCCAAAGGTTGCTTCACGCTGAGGTAACCTACAACTGAATTGGATTCTGTTTAGTACATCATTAACTACTTTAATCACTGGTATCAGGTTCTTCTAACTATGCATTTTTGTAATCAGTGATACTCCATTTTCTTTCGTATGGTATGTAATACACTAAATTCATTTTCCTTCGATGTTTTCCCTGTTATTCTCGCATAGTATGGTTTTTGTGTCGTATTACTGCATAAAATATATAAATGAATGTAATCATGCTTATAGATTTAATTTTCTAAAATAATTATTTTATTTTCTTGTGCTTGGAACATTTTAGTTTTCATGCATGTCGATATTTTCTAACATGAACAAGATATCATGCTTTCTTATATCCACTGTAAGCTAACTAAGCACTGGCAGCGCTGGAGGGAAGTAAATTCTTTAATATGGTAATAACCGTCGACATTGATAGAGAAATGCCTTTGAATGCTGGTATTTAAAGGAAAATATTAGATATTAGGTAATAATATTAATTTCTGGAAGAATGATTGACAGTTGAAGCAGGCGTATTACCTGTTTTATCTGCAGTAATTGCAGCAATATAATACTGTGTAATAGCATATTTGACACAGGCTCTATAAAAAATGATGTTCCCGTTAAGGCAGAAAAAAAGAAGGGGGGGGGGAATTTGCGGAAAGTGGGATTCGAACCAAGTTTACGGAATCACTCTGGGTCCGCGGTAACGTGTTTTAACACTCAGGTAACACCGAGTACAGGAATTATGTGTGGATTATTAAGCCTACTTTGGTAAGAAAAGAGCTTAGCACTAGCATCATTTTTACTTCTAGTCCACCATTTAATCAAAACCCAATAGTAACATATTCTACAGACGTACGGTTAAATTTGCAATATTTAAGCGTCAATTTAGAGCGATTGCTGAAATATCCCTTTTCAATGTTGCGAGGTGAGCTAATGGCAAGGGAAGCATACGTACATGACAAATTTCATTCTCATACCATCTATTTAGGAACGCCTGAGAATTAGGTGACCCTTCGCGCAGGTCTCACTGAAGTTGGGTATTTCTTTTGTGAAACATAGTACAAGATGTAATTTACGCCAAAATTGAAATAAACTGTTATTTCTTAATATCTGCGTCTTGACTATTCGGGTCCATGGTGGATGACAGAATCCTTCTTTTTCCTTTTAGTTGATGTTAGTGTACTTGTATTCGTCCATTTTATCAGAGGCGTTTACTGAACTGCGTTGCATGTATACTCTAATAAAAAGTTTGTAAAATCGGCTGCAAATTCAGAATTCGCTCTCAGTAAGGGAGTCGCATGTTTTTAGGTGTACTTTAGCGAGGAGTACGTTCTGTCCCTTAAACCGCTGTTCCTCTAAATTCTGAGCACTCTTCCATCTAAGAACATCAAGTAATACGTCTTTGTAGGCGCAAAACTGAACTAAAGCGCACATGCCGTTTGATGGATGGCCTACCTTCCAAAAAATAAGGGGCGGCTGACTCACCTGATATAGGAAGCACATTCCGCAATAACCTATGTGAAGGATTTGACTTTAATTCGCGTCATCTGTTACT
The DNA here is from genome assembly GCA_030765045.1 of Tenodera sinensis. Taxonomy (NCBI): domain Eukaryota; kingdom Metazoa; phylum Arthropoda; class Insecta; order Mantodea; family Mantidae; genus Tenodera; species Tenodera sinensis. Next base: position 67,031,900 of record CM060965.1, on the reverse strand, counting down.
GAATATTCGCGGCCATTTACTTGATTAGTTATTAGAGGTCACCAGCGATGCAATTAATCTTGTTGCAGCCAATGAATGGGGGAGGCCATGATTTTCATGAAGAATAGCGGCATATAGATAAGCTCTCGTCTATCATTGAACTGTAATACCAATTAACGTGGTACATTCAGTTTGTAATGTTATGTTACACTATAATTTAATTCAAAGCTTTTTATGTTTGTGGTGAAAATCTGTAACACAGTGAATCAGTAAAAGCTGTGTTGTATTATTTCTAGAAATACACACTGGAAGTTGAAATTGTTCAAGCCAACTGTCGTTAGGTACTCCGCGCTTTAAAACATACAATAGGTAACAGCTACATCTTAATTTAGTTTAACGGATAATTAAAAGTAAAAGTAAAATATTGTCTCCGAATAAAACTTTCTGCTGAGTATCCTTAAATGACGTTATGTAAACTGTGCAATGAAGGGACCAAGCGTAGTTTTGTTTTGTAACCCATTAATTCCTACCGTCACGAATTCGTGTATTATCTTAAGTAATGACATGAGTGATTGTTAAATTATCGACAAATTCTCGAATCACAAAGCGATGTGAGAATCTGTCTAGAGAATTTGATGAGTTGCATTTGTTGAAACTATTTCACGAACTAAAGGCCGATATAGCCTATGAAATATTTAAATGCTGTACCTCTTAAAGGAAACATGAAGCAGGCATACATATGTACATCAGCGTCCATTAGCAGGCGTGCACGATTATTGTATTGATGCTCCAATGTTTTAAAATGCTGACAATGCCAATAGTTGGAGCATCTGCTATTAATTATAACAAAACATGTCAAACTGATTCCTGTATTCTGTGTGGGTTTCCCTCTTCGAATTATTTCATCTATTTCAGGATTAGATGCTTCATCGAAACGGCAGTCAGCCATTTCTGACATTTGTTGCGTTATTACGTAAGCTGTTGCGCATCTGTTGGGCAGTGCAGCTACATAGATTCTCTAACTAGATTCTTACAATATAAGAAAAGCAGAGAGTGATAAAATTCAAGGTAGGTCATAATGAAATTTCCTAATTTTTCGCGAATGAAATCTGTCATTGGCTAAAATTTGAAATTGCTATGCACATGATTGATTGATTTCAACCAAGTCACATATGAGTGGAATAGTCAGTTTAATTACTTTGTGGAAGCATATAGACACAAGTTGAAATCCCGTTGACGACCAATACAAGTTTTGTATAAACAAGAAGAAATTCAAATTCTGAATCGCTCTGGTATCTAAAATGACAAGAGTTAGAAAACTGAGGAGAGGCTTTCTAGAACTAATGATACGAACTGGGCCAAAATAGTCTCTATTTTACCACAAGTATGGAGTAAATCAATCACTTTCTCTAACTGAAGAGGGTTAAAATTCAGAGATCAAGCTGTTGAACTAGAAAAAGTTCAAATTATTACCATATTACACCTTAATCCAAACAGGTATGGGAAGTCTTTATACATCATACATATATGGCAATCCTTCCCAATGTCACGCTTATCCTCATTTTGGCGGAACTTAATTCAGGTGTTAAAAGAGTTAACTGCCGCTTTCTTGCACAGTTAATTTATTTACATCTTAACAGTGTCCTTCCAATATAAATACGTACAAGACGCACCAGGCTATAATTAATATTATTATTGTTATTGTAATCATTATTAATATTATTACTATTACTACTATTGCTATTATTATTACCAGCAGCATATAAGTGTACGCAAGATGAGTTCAGTGCTGTAACGGCTTTTAACATACTTTTCTTTTTACCAATGAAGGAAGCAAATTTTTTAATATGAGTTTTCTTTCCACTTTTGTGTTTTAGAAGACTAGTTAAATGAAAGCATCATAACACATCGTGTTATTTTACTGCATATATCCCAAAATTGGCCCTCTTAGGTCATATGAAAAACAATATTTATAACATACTGTGAACACCTTTAAGTTCATTTCTTACGTGCATATTTGTTTCAAATCACCGAAACTGTATTTTAAGTAAGCGTCTGTATAGTGCAGTTTTCCAGCTGTTAATTTAGCTAAAACTTTGTCAAATAATGAATTAAATATTTCACCTAAATACCATAGTACGGTAAGATTGCATCAATGTGCAATGTTTCGAAAGCTTCTCTTACGATTTAGCATTTGGGCCCTCGAAGGCAACGTCCGAGTCTTGCCTCTTAATGTCTCCCCGGATTGGGTTGGCCTCGGTAATAACCTGCCACCAGGTAGGATGTATGATAGTTGGTTTCATGTGCATATGCGCCATATTAATTTACACATGAGCCAGATGAGTCCCAAGAGCACGGGAATTCAGATGACAATCCTCCGGTAGTTTCAAGAGCTTTTAGAGAGCTGGATTTAATATTTTGGGCAATAGCAAGCATCAAACATTTATTTTGAAAGTAAATATTCGCCACTCCTTTTCAATGTAGGTTTATTTGATAATGAAGTTTCAAACCTTTGAGAATGCCTCAGTTGACTAACTCTCTTATGCTGCACAGCACGTTAGTTGAATGAGGAAGCTGAAGGCGGAAACAGTTAAGTGCTTAATTCATTCATCACTGACAGAGCACCGTCGAATGCACACAAGATTTACCTTTTCTAGTGCAACACACACTTCCTTTTTACTGACATCAAAGAAACATCACATCTTTATTAAATTTACAGAGAAAATCCTATTTAACAGGCTTACAAAATTCCTCAACTAATTTTCATTTCTCAGGGCTCAGTGCAGTGAATTGGAAATCCTTTGCTGCTGTGTATGGAAATGTGACTGTAGGCTGTTAACAAAGGAAAGAGATGCGACGCAGATTTCCACCTTAGTTAGCCTGAGGAACAGCTCGACTTCAGAGAACTTTTTATTATTAATTAACAGCAGAGAAACAAAGCCCTGGTCCAGACATCCTACACTGAAAGAAAGAAAAAAATAAAGTTACACAGCCACTTCACGTTAAGGTCAGAGCACACCTTACCTTCTTACCAACAAAAATTTGATATGCAGCAAGACGTTATTAAAAAGTAATAAGGTGACTTTCCAAGAAACACAGAATTGTAAAACACAAAGCTCCTGACCGGTATCTTAGTGCTGCTGCATGCTTTTATCCTTCATGTCTCATCTTTCTTGCATCTCATAATGAATTTAATCATTTGAAGTACAGATTTGTTGAAATGAAATATATGTGTAAACTGCTTTAAATCACAAATCTTAATTAAAACAATTTTACATAAAAATACCTCCCAATACCTCGCAATATACAGGATTGTGCAATATGTTTACTTTTAAACGGATTTTCGAGAAACAGAATGTTTAATGTAATAAACAAACAAACAGTTCGTACAATGGAGAATGGAGAAGAAACCCTGCGTTTAAATAATAAACTGTCACTGCACTCGGAGATTTTCGTGAACTCCTCTTCTATCCTTCATAGATGACAAACGTTAGACAATAGTGCGTTTTCCCTGGCAGATGAGTGAGGAAATCATAATATGAGGGGTAACAACAGTTTCGTCCAAAACAACGCATGTTGTCTCCGACGCAGTGAAAATAGCATTGCTTTACTAGCGGTGCATAATTACAAAAACGTGACTTTTGTGTGTGTTAGAGAAACAATGTTTAAGATAAGCACATAAAATAGAAATACAGATGTTTAATTTTACATGAAATCCATGAAACAAAACCAATGTTTAAACTTAAACGTTTACTTGTTAATTTACTGAAAAACTGAGCACATATTTTACATGTAACTGCAGCATATTAAGTTCTTCAGCTACTTATTGGAGGTCTATTGACTAAAAGCTAAAGCAGAATTGTATTTTTTTATCTAAAATGCTACACATATAACAAAAAAGTAAATTATATTATTGAAACGTTTAACAAACGATACTGCGTAAGAACATACTCGTTATTTCAGCATAGATTGGCAATACTACAAAATAAAAATGCTAAGTCATGAGGAAATCAGGTGCTTATGAGGAAAACTGCCACTTTGTTATATTTGAATAAGAATTGCGTGATCCTTATATGAATCATAATTCAATAAAAGTGTAGAAGTCCTGTGCGCAGGTGTGCTGAGTCGGAACTGGTGTTCCAGTTCCTTCTCTCTGGATTGAAGCCTAATCATTGAGGTGCATATATTTCTGCCCAAGTATAGAACCGGTGATCACTAAGCATTGTCTGTAGGTTAGCGAAAACCACTGACTGGGGGAAGCATGGTGCTGACCACATCATCTCCACCTTCTCGGGTGGATATTCGCCCACCTCTGCCTTGTGCATGTGGGAGTGAGGTCGGCAGCTAAGTTGGGAGGCCTAGTTTCATGAGGGCTGCCCTTGAATTCCCGGATTTGATGTATGTATAAAGTATGATGTATCCAATAACAAATGTGCTACAAATACAACGTGAATTATCCCAATGGGGAAAGGTTTATAAGATTAGCATGCAAGTTCACATTCAGTACTCAGGAAATAATGGTGACGAAGGTGGAAGCAATGAGGGTTATAAACATTCTTATAGTGTTGAAAATCTCTAGGAAGGCCTTCTTTCGGAAACATTAGAGGCACTAGATATCATGTAAAAGCATTTTCCAACACAAACACATTTTATTCCGCATTATTCGCACGTTTTCTGCCAATCTCCCTGATAAAAAACGTCTTATTTTTTACGTTTGAACCAACGGGAGACCAAACGGATACCAGAATTGGAGAATCAGTATGATAGTACCAATATATAAAGGAAAATGTGAAAACAATACTCCGGTTAATTACAGACGGATAAGTTTACTTTCAATTTTAGGAAAGATTTTTACAGGAATTTTAGCTAATAGGCTACAGACCTGGTTAGAGCAGGAGAAAAAATTATCGGGCTTCCAGGCAGGAGAACATCTGATAGCATTTTCATTATCAAGACAATTGTAGAAAAATATTTGAGCAATAAAAGGGGAAGGGTGTACATGGTATTTATTGCTCTAGAGAAGGAGTTTGATGCCATTAAAAGAGAAACATAATGTATTAAATTAAGAAGAAAAGGGATAAGCAATACATTTATTGAATTATTGCGTAAGATATACCAGGAGAATGAGTTCTGTGTAAAATTGCCAGAAAATACAGTAACGGAATGTAACAGAGTATTTCAAGAGTAAATAGGGATGTAAGCTCAGTCCAGTATTATTTAAGCCATTTATAGATGATATAGAAGATAAACATGCACCAGTTATTAACAATAAGGAAATACCGGGCTGCTGATTGCAGACGATCTAGTGGCAGGTTCCGTTGTAGGGCTAAATAAAACTACTGAAGCTATTGACAGACACTGTAAAGACTGGGGATTGAAAATAAATAAACAGAAATAAAAACATTATGATCTTCAAGAAAGGATATAAATTGAACAAGATTGAAAAATGGTATTTGTAGGGAACAGAGTTGGAAGTAGTGAGGATAATTGACTACCTAGGGGTTAGGCTCAACAGTGTAGGTGATTGGGGTGAACAGAAGAAAAATGTATTGGCTAAGGGGAAACAATAAATACAAGTAATTGGAGCATGCTTCAAATGAAAATTGAAACCCTGAAATGAAAATGAAAATTGTGTGGCTACAAAGGATATACAACGCAGTGGTAGAAGCAGGGATGCTGTATGCAGCAGAAATATGGGGCTGGAAAAAGTTTGAGAAAATGTTAACATAATAGAGAGAAAGTTTTGTAAAGTATCTAATATTGGGGTTACCAAGGAGTTCAACAAATGGAGTAGCTGAGACAGAACTAGGGAGAGTAGGAGCAAAAGGTAAAATGGTAGAAAGAGCAGTTAAATACTGGTCTAGTGGGGGGGGGGGGTTTAAGGGCCCGTCGACAGCTAGGTCATTTGGGAATACTGGTCTAGAATAAATTCATTGGAGGAAAATGATATATTAAAAAATGCATGTTTGTATAGGAGAAAATGGGAAAAAGTGACTTGGGTAATATACGGATAATATTGGAAGAAATAGGCATGGGAGAAACATGAGCAGAAAGAAACAAAAAAGTAAGGATTTCTTGAGAGAAGTTAGAACAAGGGTAGAGCACAACGAAAAGTAATAAGTTCTGAGAAGCATTAATGACTGAATGTCATTAATAGATTATAGATTCTTAAAAATGGAATGGAGGAGAGAGAAATACATCGAAGTATGCACTAAATATGCAATAATGGGGTTAATGAACCCAAGTAGCATGACGGGGATAAAAAGGGGGAAGAGGTGCACAAAATGCGGTAGATTGTATGACAATTGGCACTATATTTTGGATTTTAAATGTACGGATAAAGGAAGGGAGAATCTAGTACCTAAAAGTGGATTGATCTCCCATTAAACTTGAAAGTTAGCACAATTTTTAATTTAAAATCAGACGAATACACTGAGAAAGCAGGGAAATGTTTAGGAAAAATGAGATTGAAATTGTTAAACGAAATGTGAGGAAAGAGGGAAAATGGAAAAGTATGATGAAAAAAAGTTATTAGTGGCCGTAAAACTTTCCCGTTATATATAAAACAAAATATTAAATATAAGGGGAAGTTAAGCAACTTCCAATATGTAGGAATATATTAGATAAGGTATGCTTGCTCATTGTTTTGTTTTAGCCATTTTATTTTTGTTTTTAGTAGGTTAAATTGTATTGTTTATGAGTATAAATGAATTATTCATTCACTAAAACCAACCCTTTTACAGCAGGAATCTACTGCGAATTGCTTGTAAGCTCTGGTTTCAATTATGAAGGAAGAATGGTTCATCTAACATAACTAGCTCGTGCCTTTCACATGGAATGTGAACTGCTGCCTGAAAAGATTCATAACTTAACAACTTTGTGGCTCCCCAGCAAAAAATCTCTGATGTTTCCATAGCAAGGATCTTCTCTAAAAGTCCACTTTGTCTTCAGAACATAACTAATAGTAACAACGCATTGGTGCATATGAACTTTAACACATAGGGTGATTTTGGGAAACTGGAGGTTGTTTTGTAGATTTTCTGCCAAATTTAAATCATTAACTTCCTTGATTTAAATAGTATGAAAGATAATTCAACGAAAAGCTTCCGGAAAGTTGTTGCTGCTTATAAATGCTCCAAACCAGTACACTAATGAATTAGCCTTCAGGTTCGCTAAACGTCCCTATATGGGCAAGAAGAACCTTGCAAAAGCACACCTGTGATGTAGCAATATTCACTGTAACAGAGCAGTGCAACTAGAGTTACGGACGTTGATTAAAGGGATTTTCCTTGTAGCCAACATTGTGCGCGCACAAATGCACAATCAAACGCTTTAACGAAGTTAAGCTTTCGGTATAACCGTGTTAAAGCTAATTGCTAAGTCCATCTCCAGGCGTAATTACTGATTACACCACCAACCACAACTGCATATGTTGAGCCGTATCCCGCTGAGTGCTAACCAAGACACAGGCAAAGTTCATATCAGCACAGTTAACGAGTATTGGCTTATTAAACCCGGTCATTAAACTATACATGTGTTTCAAAATGTACAAGCACTTGGTTGTAACAAGCATGTGCAGCACTACTTGAACAATCTGTCTAGTAGTGTATTTAGCAACAACGATGGCAGTGATGCTGCTTAGTAAATTAAGAGCCTTCAAGACTGAGAATCTCTTAAGCGGGCAAAAATTATAAACTGTAGCACAGTAACAATTTCTAAACTTTCATGGAAGTCTGAATATCAGGATGCAAATCCTTACTAAATTTATAATTTTTTTATTCAACACAAAGTTTAATACAGCTAAGTATAGATTTAACTAGTAGTTTTCATTTAATAAATGATAATAATAATGATAGTAATGATAATATGACAATAATAATTAATAATAGTAACAATAACAATAATGATGATGATAATATCTAATAATAATAATAATAATAATAATAATGATTAATAATAATAATAATAATAATAATAATAATAATAATAATAATAATAATAATAATAATAATAATAATAATAATAATAATAATAATAATAATAATAATAATAATAATAATAATAATAATAATAATAAAATCTACCTGGGTAAATCACATTTTGATAAGTCAAAAATGTGCTCCATAATCAAGTTCCGTTACACTATTTACACCATTTATTGAACTAGATTTGTTGATTTTGGCCTCTTGAGTCTTCGCACTACCTTGATGTTATCCAGCAATAAATAAAGGCTTTCTACGAGTATATTTAGTCCTTCATACACTATAATCTCTAGAAACTTAATGAATTTTTATTGCCAACTTACAATTCCTCTCAATATCTAATATGGAAATGTTAAAATGATTTTGATATTCGACTTCTTGATGCATGCCCAAAGTTGTGCTCCATACGACTGTTAAAGGTTTATCATCTGTTTGAGAACTGTGTGTTTCAGAGTTTATTTCAAGTAACGAGTACATTTTTCTGCATTTTATTTTCTTCATTTTGAAACTTGCCTTCTTTTTCAATTTAGCATCCAATGGCATCCTCAACTTTGCCTCGTTAGCATACTGGATAATTTTACAATTAACAATTATAGTTTTTCTGTTGCTTTTTCAGCTATATCTGTCGGTGTGCTTTGAAAAAGTGGCGATGGTTGTTTCATCATCTTGCGGCATAGATTTTAGAGCAAGTATAAAATCGGCCCAAGAGCACTTCCTTGTAGGACTACTGTTGTTATATTCTTGAACTCTTGAGTATTAATTTCCATATTTGACACGAAAGAGCCTGTTCCACGTGTAGGCTCCACCAATTTTGCCTTGGGAGATACTAAATTTGTATAATTTTGTTTTCAAAGCTGCCAAAATGATTTAGTCTGAACCGTTCCTTGCGTTCTCTTGGGTTGAACCACATTTCGTGTGTCATCTTGAGTTGAACCGCCCCTTGACTTGATATGGAACTTGTTATTTCCTTTTTTACGATGCGGTAATGAGTTGTGTGTCCATTCATGCAGCTCACCATGAACGTTGTGTGGCCCAAGATGAAAGGTTGTACAGTTTAAAACTGGCAAAGTGTCCTAATGTAGCCAAAACTCGGAATTACTCATGAAGAAGGAATGCCTCCCAATCCTTTTGGATATGTGAACTAAAGTGAGATTCAAGATGACACTTTACACTGCATGTGAGAGATATGTCGTGTAAAGTCAGGCTGATGTATGTAAAATAAGCATGGGATAAGTAATATAGTATAGATAATAGTGAACCCGTTTGGACAACTTTAAACATTATAATTAGAATAAATTTTTTAAATGAATTATTTCACATGGCTTTAACAATGAAGTCTCACCACAACCATAATAGTAGATATTAGATAGAAAAATACTTTTTAAAAAATAGTTTGTTGAATGTGTAGAGAAGGTCTTATGAATGCAATATAACGGAACTATTGTTACTCCATTGTGCTCCAAAGGATTTGTTTAAAATATAAGTATGTTAAAGTCACTGGTTCAGTACAAATTCGGAAAGACAGTAGTTTGAAACTTCTTGAGGGTGAATATTTGCGAGGATCTGCTGTGCACCATTACTCTATGCTACAGTAAGGAGCAGTGTGTTTAAATTTCTTCTGGAACCTAACAAGTTCACTTAACGAGGCAAGCTGTTCTTCAAGTCAGTCTGCGGAGGTAGTGAACTCCATAAAGTTTTCCTTCGTCATGCAAACACGGTAACCTGGTTTGCTTCTAACCCTTACCTCTGCAACTGAGCATACAACGCTGACGGGCACGAGTCTTCTCTTACATCCAAAATAATTAGATCGTCATTAAAATTACGACAAAGACATATCAAGTACCCCATCATCAAGACTCAAGATTACATGATGTATGCTTGAGTTCAGCGTTACCAAGTTTGTTGAAGCTCAATTAATCATCTACTTCTAAGTTATACTTGTGTTTGTACAAGGAAAGTTGTTAGAAACGCGTATCATTAGTGAAGCTCAATCTACGTTTTAAAAACACTGTTTCCATAGAAGTTACACTAGCATAAACGTAGAAAATAAGTGGAACAGTGCAGTGACTGCATATGATTTGCTATAATTATAGCATTGTTGGAAATTTAACATAAATCCAGTGTCTATTAAAGGAAATAAATTAAAGTTACTTAAGGCGCTAAAGAACTAAAGGCAATTAAATATAAAAAGGCGGAAATACAATAAATTATTTTATACCCACATTTCCTATATCTAATGGTTCCCCTGTAACATTTTATGACTGACACAACATTTACTGGCGGGTGGCAGGAGGAACTGGTCAACACAAAATTCAATCAGGGGCTTGCGGTGTTTTGTAGTTAAACATGTGTAAAACTGACGATATAAATATAATTTGTGGTACAAAAATTATTTGCACAACAGGAAACAGAATAGAAGTGATCATCTATCAGCCACCATTAAATTTTGTATCTGCCATTGTATGAACTCAACCACACATCATCAGCTACATTTTTCGCCGTGCAGATCAGCTTAAATAGTTGCCAACTATAAAGACATGATAATATTGCGACAATCCAACCTTCAATATAGAAAACAATGGCTGTATATAATTGCCGTTATATCGGCGCTAATGAATCGCTTTATAAATAATGTAGAACTCCATGATACGTATATTAAAAGTAAATTTAAGTCACTACCAAGATATATGTTTATAGATTATTTTACTCAGGATTTAGTCATCGAAAGCTATTTTGAAGGTAACCTCCACAAAACACAAAATTTACGTTCGGCAAATTGACTTACTTAATAAAATATCGTTTAGCAGGTATATGATACAAAATATGCACATGCATGAGTGATTTTTCTGCTTGGCAATAACTTTAAGCAAAGTTTCTTAGGTTACTCAAACTATTTGTGAACCGAGTCACAAAAATACGACCTGAATAACTGGTAATTTGTTAAAACATAAATCTAAGATATAGGTGCAGTCTTAAGTTTTAACAGGGTTTAATGTCATAATTATGTAATGTTCGTAACTTGTGAAAAATTACACTGCTTTTAAATTATCCTTTTAAAAGAGCCTAGAATTTTTTAGGCTTCTAATTACTTTTAACAAGTAAGTACTTTTAGAATAACTTACAGCAGAATGAATGTTACTTTCCGTATAAAAAAGCTAAGAGATATAGGTTCATGCATAGTAAAATATTTAAATAAGATTAACTCATTTAACACAGACCAGTATACGATCACTCAGTCTGGGAAACTCTCACTGCCGAAGTCTCAAGTGATACTAAAAGGAACAAAAGGAAAATGAAAGAAAGCAAGAAAAAGGAAAGAAAGAAAAAAATCTGATGTGTTGCACTCACATAACTTTCTCTACTCTTGTACTAACCATTCTTACAAACTCTTATTCCTCTATCTCCTTCGTGTTAGTTAAGATAAACGTTTGTACAAATTATCTTATTGCTTATTTCCTTGTAGGTGCAAGGGGAATATGGGAATACAGTAGGCTTTGAGCGATAGTCAAATCTTTTAAAGCTTTGAGATCCCGTTCTCTTTGCACGCTTAACATATAAAAAATGAACAACGATGTTCCTTTTCACGAAAGTTTCAAGTTTTCCGAAACTCACACACATAACAAGGAATATCTCCGAAATGGTTCACCCTACAAGAAAATTTATTCAGACATAAATTGTGTATTTTAGCAAGATATTCATTTTTGTATAGTATGATTTGGTCTATCTCTAACGGTTTACCAGTTATGCAATAGTCGTCCAGAGTAAATATGACTACAGGGTCTATAGCCAGAAAATTCAAGATGTACATTTCATTTGTCATAAAAATATCTGAAACATACGACATTTTAATCAAAATCGTTAGAGCCATTTTCCAGAAAATAAACATTTCCATCTAAAGGGTAGTTTAGGGTAGGGCTATTTTCTTCAAAATCTTCGTGTCGCATCCTTGAAAGACATTAAACTTAAATTCCATCTTTGGTTTTTAACAAACTTTTCGTTCTTGAGTTATGCTGTCCACAGACTGACAGACACATAGACACACGCGCGCGCGCGAACCTTTTTCTAAAAATGATTTTTTCTTGGATTCAGGGGGTCTCAAAACATATATTTCCGGTGTAATATCGACATCGAATTTTTGGGTGGTATACAATACTTCCCCTACTTACCAGCAGAGAAAGTAAAAAGTAGTATGGCTTATTTTATAAATCAGATTATGTTAACTTCCATCAATGTTATCTTATCACACTTGATCAAATTTTGAGTACAAACGTCTGTTATTCTGTAGATACGATTGAATTCTCTCGCTTTCTACACCAAATAAGGGGTGTATACATAATGGTTTACAAATTAGTACAGTTTTACATACACTCAATAATTATAGGGAACAACCAATAACTCTTCACTCGCCAATTTCTCCCCAAATCAGTCTGGGTGGTTCAGTTGGTTAGGCGCTGCGTAATGATCGCAAGGTCGCGGGTTCAAACGCAATCCAGTTCTATGGTATTTCAGCGTGCTTAAAAGCTCAGCACTATATCAGTAGATCCGGAGAGGGCAGAACACTGAGCACGCAACCCGCGTAACATTCTTGCTGGTTGGAGGAGTGGTACCTCTTCGCTTCTTTAACTGTTCGCAGTGGCGGCTTGATACAGTTAACGATCAGCGCGTTTGTTTCACACAGGCAAGAGATGGTCATACTTCTACTAGGTATGTGAAATCAGAATTACACACATTATCATTATCCGAACACAAGAGAAAACGTTCGTAATATCTAACAGTAATATGTTGTTGCGCCGAGAGGTGGGTATCTTAAACACGAGATCTCAGTTTTGATTTTTCCAGGTTCATTAGAGAAAAAGTTTTCACAGACATATATGGAGCAAAATATTGCTGTACTATTACCTTACACAGTTCTTTGAAGACGTGTCTACCAACTAAACCTCTGCATTTATTTTTTCCCAATATATCTGTTTGCAGATCTAAGAGTTAACATTGCAAGTTAACTGTTACATTGACTACACCTACAGAAAAAGGGTTAACAAACATTGAAATGTTCATTCTCAAGATTCCTGAAATCTTGGAATCTATGTGAAGTAAACTTGGTGGTGGTAGTAGTAGTAGTGGCGGCGATGGTAGCGGCGGCGGCGGCGGCGGCGGCAGTAGTAGTAGTAGTAGTAGTAGTAGTAGTAGTAGTAGCAGTAGTAGTAGTAGTAGTAGTAGTAGTAGTAGTAGTAGTAGTAGTAGTAGTAGTAGTAGTAGTAGTAGTAGTAGTAATAGTAATAATAATAGCAATAATAATAATAATTATAATTATAATAATATCGTTGATAAGCGTATGATGTTACCTACAAAATACATGTAATTATTTATTTATTTATTTATTCTTATGAACATAACAGGCTTGGAAGCCCAATTACAATGTTCATCATACATAGATGTTTACATAAAATACAATACAATAAAATACAAGAAAAACATAAATGAACATAAACTAATATAAGGAATAGAAACAATTATAAAAAAAGAAGAAGAAGAAAGAAAGAAAAAAAAAAGTGAAGGTGGTATGGTAAGTAATTTTTTTACTATTCCTAATTACAGCAACGATACTACTATTACCAATTTAGTTGTAGCATTTTTAAATTGAGTTTCAGACATGTTGAAAATATCTACATCGAAATGATGAAGCTTGTTATATAAATACATAACTCTGTGTAATGGTGAATTTTTATGGATTTCCGTATTTACTCTGGAGGTGAAAAAAAGCCTCCTGAATCTGCTTATTTTATTGGGTACATAAAATGATACATTTGTTGTAATATTAATATCATCAATAATCGAATGCAATACCTTATACAGAAATATTAACCCTGCAATGTCTCTTCTAAATTTCAAAGTTTTAAGTTTAAATATTTCCAAAAGGGTTTCATAGTTTGTATAAGTAGGATAATATCCAGATCTTTTAAATAGTATGTATTTTAGAAATTTTGATTGTACTTTTTCTATTGCGGTGACATGCATTATCATCTTAGGATTCCAAATAATAGATGCATATTCGAGTTTTTGTCTTACAAATGAATTATAAAGTTGAATTAAAGTTTTTTCTTTAAATGAATAGGAATTTCGAATAATAAAGCCAAGGCATTTTAGCGATTTGGATACAATTAAGTCAATGTGTCTATTGAATCTAAGATCTATTGTAAAATGTACCCCTAGATCCTTTTTTTCAATCACTTCAACGAGTGGTGTCATATTGATATTATAAACATATTTATATGGGTTTTTGTTTCTAGTGAAGGACATTTTTACACATTTACTAATATTAAATGGGAGTTTGTTTGTTTCGCTCCATGCATATAAAGAATATATGACATAGTTGCTTCATAGCAGATGTTCTATTCATCAGTTTCTGATTCTAAAGATCTCCTTTTTAGTTTATCTTCAGAATTGAAATCATCTGATTCATACAAGTTGTCATACACGTGTATAACGGGTAGATGATGCACTTTTTCCAAATGCTTGGGATTCTGTAGTTAAAAACCTTTTACTCCTGTTTGTGAGAAACAGTAACATACGTTTGCAATGACAGAGCAATATTGCACTATTAACTAGGAGAAACGTATGTCAGTAATGTGTAATTATAATGAGCGTAGACGCACAGAGCTTGGTTGACCTCTGCAACACTGCCAATTAGTCACTCTTGCAGCTGAATTAATAAACAGATAAGGTTGTCGCTCCAGGAAACAGTTGAATATTGTATAATATTAGATGTCATAATCAGGCGATTGCATGGGTGCTTTCGTTCGCAAACAGAATGTTTAAATAAACGTAGGGTCTCTCAGGCCTTTAGCGACCAACGCAGGGTTAACACTAACTAAACTTGTTTATTTTCCCTTTTTAGCATTATTTTGAGCACTTTTTGTTTGTTATTACTACCTCAGAGCGCTTACTGATTTGCACTTCAGAAACAACGTGTATGAGGAGTGGATTTATTCTTCGCGCCCTGTATATACCAGTATTGATTTAGGGAATAGGATAATGGTCAGTACCCATTACCAATAATTCTATCCTGCAGTACGTCATTGTTTCTAATTAAGCACAGCCTATGTGCTGTGGTAGAATTCCATTGGAAAAATCGCGTCCTCTCTTGTTTCGCTCAGGAAAAAGGGAAAAATCCGAATTATCCAACTGAAAGTATTAACTTTTCTGCTCAAAACCAGAAAAATCTAATAATATCTTGCCATTTTTGACATGTCATATCATGCCGAGACACTTCATGAATTAATTTTCTTGCCCATTGGTTATTTTTGAATATGCATGCATCTAAACATGGAAATCAAGCTTGTTGGAGAAAGTAACGGGTTTTCATTACACAGAATGTTTCTACAGATCATCCTCAAAATGTTCTGTATACTTCTAGAGACACCATTCCGTGCTTACCTAAGCATTTTGGTTCCTGACATTTTCACTAAGACGGCGATTTATAGACACTTCAAGGAAACACTGAAGTGATATATTAGACTGTATGGTAAAAAAATGAGTTTTGGATTTTTATTGCAAAAAATGCACCATACCTTGAAGAACGTATCTGCAGTTTTAATCCTTTAGGGAGTGGGGAACACACATTTTGGATGCTATTTTAAAGCACTGTGCCTCTGCCTTTTAAATGGACGTGCCTCCACACTTCATGGATGCTTGGAATAAATTGTTTTTAAACGAGGCGCTAAGTGTTCTGCTGTCTATGCATCCTCCGCAGCCTTGATGAACAAGTTCGACAATAAATTCCCTAGATGCAGTGTTTTTTGCTTGTCAATTGTTTGTTTCTGGAGTTATTTACCATGCTTCTATTTGGCTTTGCGGATTTCTGTTGTTTACAAGCTGTTCCTGTGCATTTGATCTTACTTTTGAAATAATTTAGTATGTTTACGAGGTTATTTGAGTAATTATTATATGCACATTGTGTGTAGTTCTACTTATTTTATCATCATCAACATCAACATTTCATGGATTAGGAGCCTTCCCCTGTTCTGGCCTCAAGTCTCTCCACCTTCTCATCGGTCTTCAATCTCTCCTCCCATATGATAGGTAATTGTATCACATTTTGGGGTATCGGGTATTGTCCATCCTTTATAAATGATTTCTCCAGGTTTATCCATATAGGTTTATTTTATCATTTATTGGACAAATACTTAGTTCTCATATTTCTTCTTTTTTTTTTTTTTTTATTATTTTATCCATTATTGTACGTGCTTTTATGACTCTAAGGTGTCTCATTTCTGCTGCACTTACTTTATCCCATTCTTTTTTCTTTATCGTCCATGTTTCACAACCATATGTTAACGTTGGAATCGCCACTGTTTTGTAAAATGTTAACCGTTTCTTTTCTTCTTTTTCTTTTTAATGTTCTTGCTAATATTCCGCAGCTATTCTGGAATTTACTTTATTATTTAAGTCTTGATTATGCCGATGTTATATTACATCCTAAATAATTGAACTTGTGTACTTGTTCCGGCACTATGTTAACTTGTTTTATTTGTGGAGAAAATAAAGTTTAAGTTGTGGCTGCAGACACATTGCTTTTATTTCTATGAAGGGGCCTCGTGTTTCTAAATTCCGTATGTTAGGTATATTTTAAAATCACATATTGAATTACTTTACTCTTTAGAATGCCAAAAATAAATGGCTGCATCAGCCTTATGCAAATCGATGAAAAAAATCGTATTTGAGCAAGTGTATGACTGATCTTGCAACTCATTTTTCTTGGAAAGCTTTTGTTTTTGTTATTTTTTCATATTCAAAATCTATTTTCTCCCACAAAAATATAGCTAGAGATCTAGAACGTTTCCGATTGTAGTTCAGAATATGGGTAGTCAAATGTCTGTTTGGAATTTTGATAATATTGGTTACTTTTTTTTAAAAAAAATAATTAACATAATGCGCTGTTTTATGACATTTTTATACTTTGCGGTATAAAAATGCTTCTATAAAAACTGTTCATTATAGGAAAACTCTCATCCTTTAATTTTTTACAAAGGTAATAAGAGACCTAATTTCAGAATATCAACTCTACAGTTCAACAACTGTTGGAGGAGACAGATTTTGATTATACCCAATAAAGTTGATAAAAGTTAATATATCAAGAATGTGATTAGATATTGGAATACAATTTAGTACACACATTTCTTTAGTTGCTGGAAATGCATGTATAAAAATTAAGCCTCTAACTTTAGTACTTTAGAAAATCACCTTTTTCACTTCGGTGTACCCGGAGAATACTTAACATAACGCCGGTCTATTTACTGAGGAAATGATCATTTTGGTCAACACATTCTTATTTTAACGATAAAATTATTATGCTGATTTATAAAGTCAAAAGCCAGTCATTCTATTACTGTGTCAATTCACTTCTAAAATATCAGCTTCATAAACTTTTTCAGGAGGAGCCAAAACATTCTAAAGATGAGTTGGCGTAGGCTTTCACGGCCGGTGTTCGAAAATCTAAAGATGAATAGTTATATCTCAATAAACAGGATGGAAGTTCCTACTTCGGCCATACGTTAACCAGGGATTTTACATGACGAGTGTAGTAAGTCCAATACAATTATTGTCAATAGAGAACTGTTTCGCCTGGAAAAAATTGTGTCAAATATTTGGAATATTTGGAGCCAGCTTCTTGACGAATGGATAGCTTCTTCTTCTTCACTTCATGGCATAGGCAATGAAGTGCCTGTTCCGACTTCTAAGTCATCGTTTTCTGGGTCTGCCAACCGATCCCCTACCTTTTATAATGACATTGCATTATTTGTTTAGGAACTCTCATCTCTAGCATTCTTTCAACATGTTCTTTCCACTTTTGTTTAAAATCTTTTAACTTTTCATTTATATTAAAAATTCCTACCTCTTCTCTGATGAATGGATATAAATGGTTTATTATTTCACTAATAGTCGCGCAAAAATTGTGTGAACAATGCTGTAATGTCTTTATTTCAATTCGAATGGACTTAAGTCAGCATTTAATCTTAACGTAATGTTGTCAAATCTCTTGTAAATTAAACTTTGCATGATATTTTAATATTAAATTGTGACTAAGTTCATTTGAATTAAGGTAGAAATGCATTTAACCATTGTTTGCGCGACAATTAATAAAATAATAAACCATTTATATCCATTCGTCAAGAAAGTAGATGGGTCCAACTATTTTACACAAATTGGTTTCCTCGTTGAAACGGTTCTTGACAATAATTGTACTGGACATATTTGTTTTACTCGTCACGTAGAATCCTTGGTTAATGTGTCACCGAAGCAGTACCTTCCATCTGGTATGCATTTCTCTATTTACGAGGCTTGAGTTAGACTTCATTTCTGCATTAAAGCTCATTCTGCCTTGAATAAAAATGGAAATTTGTAGGCATAGAACTTTTTAAGCAATTGGCTTCAAGTTATCTACCCTAAAACCTTGGCATTACAAATAAGGCAAAATAAGAGAGACCGAAGGTCAGTGACAGGCAGGTAAAAACGGTCCGAAAGGTGTCTGCAAAGGCAAAAATAATGTACGAGGGATAGGCGTTAGTTATCCACGATGTCCTTGCCTACAGTCCAGGGACCTTCAATCTTATTACCTTCCATCCTGGGTTTAGTGCTTAGAGACTTTTATGCCTGCTTATGAGGTAAGTATCTGGTTAAGCTAGTTCCAATTCGGAGTTCGTTTTCGCAGAGATATACGGAGTATTACACGTTTTATATCACAGAAAATGTTTCCGCTCCAATATATTTTAAATTAAAAGTTTGATTTTTTGCGATATTTTTAAAACCTCGAGGATTATTTTCCACTAAAAGTAACCATGTGAAGTCGAAAAATGACTTTAAAATAAGTAATTAAACTTGTAAACAAAGTAACACTCTTTAGCTCAAATTATTGTGTGAGGATGAGTGCCAGAAAGACCAGCAGCCCTTTCTGCCTACTTAAACGATGAGCACAAGTGACTAATGAACCTTAAGGATAAGCGTGTTGACAGCAACCTGCTGTCATATTACCGGAGGGAAGGAAATTTATCTTTCGCTCGTTACTTTCACTGAAGTTAGTTGCCTCCTGTTCCACAGAGATGGACAGGGGAATTGTAGCTGTTAATTAATGAGATTGCCTCTCCTCTCTGCTCCAGTCTAAGCATACCATAGTAGATAAATATTTGATCTTTAGTTCACTGTTTAGAAAGCGAGAATAACTTTACTGAAACACTAATTCACACGGGATATTTTCGTAAATGGAACCGTTGCTGTCGAAAATGGTTCTCAAGAACACAAGTTTTACGTAATGTATATTGAATAAAATCCTACCAAAATACTTGATGTATTGAGTAATATACTACAAATATTCTTTAACCTTCCTCCTCCTCCTCATCATCAACAACAACAACAGGATTTAAGCCATTTAGGCTTGTTCCGGTCTCACATATCAAAACTGTCCTGCTCACCTTCTCGGCCTACTTATATTTCATTTTCCTGTAAGTTTATAAGTTATAATTATCTGGGAATGTGGTAATTATCCATCGTTTCTACATGGAACCTCCAATTATTCCGATATTAGAGAAGTTTTTCTGTTAAATTGATCTCTAACTCCTTAGGTATTTTTTTTCACTATCTCTTAAAGTATAACCAACTGCATGTCTTTAAAATAACATTTCTACCACCTTGAGTTTTTCCTTTTTGTTTTATCATTATCCAACATTTGGATCCATATAGAAGTGTTGAGACCACCATTACTTTATAAAATTTTAGTTTTGTTTCCCATCTTGTATTTTTCAAGTTTCATTTTACGGTACCATACATCTGATTAAATTAATTTCATTTTTTGTACATTCATTTTTGGGATATGACACATTGCAGCCTAATATTTTATTTTTACTTTCTGTACTACCTATAGTAAAGTAGAGGAAGTATTGTATTCCACCCAAAAATTCAATGTTGAGATTTCACCGCAAAGGTTAAAAGGTTGGTGCAATTAAAAAACAATGTGTAAAACAAATAAAATTTAAAAAAACCAAACCTAAACTGTAATATCACATCTCAATAAAACAATCTAAGGTTGTTAAACACAATGCTAGAGAACCTGTTCAAAATGCAACAAACACTATAAGTTGGAAGGACAGAAAAACTGAAAATCAGAATACAGGTCCTGGTATACAGACCCTAATATAACGCCTGCAAATAAAGGTTTTATGTAGGCACACCTAGAAATTAACACGGGAAATTTGACAGTGGAAACTTCAGTTGTGAATTATCTTATGAATTGTATTTTTAAACATACAGATGGTCCACATCACAATTTATGAGAAGCCTTGCACCCAAAAGGGAAAACCAAAAGCAAGCGGAGAAAGAGGTTTAAGTATTAGTTATTTTCTGTTTATCGTAAATAATATACACTAGAATTGTATAATTGTATTGAGTCGGTGACAGGCAGATAAAACCAGCTCCGAATGCTGTATCAAAACGCCAAAGACTGTACGAGGTTTTGGGGATGGCTTGTTAGCTAAGACGCTTTAAGATGAGTGTCACCTCAACCTTACTTTCTTCCGCACTGGCTTTAATGCTCAGGAATTCCTGTCTGTTGATAACAAAAGAATGAAGAACACCAGCAATACTAGAAGATATAAAAACAAATCAAATCATTAAGGCAGAGTGCTTGACTAGAAAGTCAGAAGAACGATGTGTTAAGTCAGCCTTTTGAATGATCGTCTGAAACTATTTGTGCTAACCACATTTAATAACAGTACGTTACCGATGTAACCAGGTTAAACATTATGTATTTAAACCAGTAAAAGATATATTAATAAAGAAAACTTCAACTTAAAAAAAAGGAATTAAGTGCATTTAATTATTTCGAATGTGAACATGAAATACATCCAAAGATACTTCATTCATATGAATGGTTTGCGAACTGCAGAGCTTCAAAAGCAGAGCACGTCTGTCTGTGTTTCAATCAAAACGCGGTTTTTATTTTCAACAAGCACAGGAAAAGGAACCAATCGGAAGTAGTGGAGAGCGTTTCTGCCTTGTTATACATGGGAAATTGCTAGCTCATACAAAGCGCATAAACCAAAGCTACTATTTCTTTGCCTGGGTTAGCAACCTCGTGACGAAACGTGCTTGTATTTCCCGGCAATAATAACTTATGCCTGGGTTTACATAAACAAAAACAGCAGGGAAAATTATTACTGTTGGTGAAACCAGACCTAAGAAGCATTGGACACTGGGTGAGTGGAGAGTAACTTGGTACTACTAATGGCTGTACACTCTTAAATATCAACAAAATATAATTGAAATAGCGTATACATATACATCATTATTACTTTGGATATTCAGCAATATGTAGCGCTGATTTGGTGGCGCTATTATCGTCTTTAATTCCAGTTTCTTGCACTTGCTTTTGGGATAGTTGCAGTGTTGTCCACAAATAAATAACGCTAAATTAATAAGTGCGATTTGAACTTTCCCAAGTCTGAACTAGAAACGAAAGTTGGCCTTGAGGGAGGGTACAGTCCATTTTAAAGTTAGACTGACATGGCAATTAAGGAATCCACAGTAGTAAAGGAGAACCAACTCCTAGCACTGATTTACTCCAGTGGGGAAGATATTCTGATGCCTCCGATTGACTGAAGTCTAGATATGCATAGATAGGTACTAGATAGCTGAACAGCTACGAATCTACTCCAGCCAATGAACGATGTGATGGTAGGAAGGATGGCAAGACACGTCGACTATTGTGGTTTTCTTAGTTGCGATATCCATCTAATGTAACAACAATATTAAAGACGGTGAATGCTGTCAGAGAGTGAGCCGAGATTGAGCTTCTCTATGAAGTGTGGAATTCTATTGTTCTTGTTAGAATATGGCGTAGGAATGCCACAATCTGTCCAGAGACAATAAAAAACTGTCACTCGAAGTAAAGAGGTTCTGCTAAGGACACAGGGAAAAGTGGCTATCCATTTGTCCCGTAATGAGCTGAACGCGGCGATTTTAAGGGCAATGTTTGATAGCAGCCCGCATAAATCAAGCTTGGTAGGTTGCGAAAGTAAACTCACAAGATATGCATTGCGGAAAGAGTTGAAAAAATATTTACATTACCAACCACGGAAACCGCATTACGTGCAGCTCGGACACCAGAAGAATGAAATACCTGAAAGAGAGCTGGCGCTGGGTTCGTACAAGGAATGGCTTCATCTGCTTGAAAATATCCCCTGATCATCTGGAGTGAGGAAGCCATATTCCATGGGGGAGTTTTCACCAATCGTCACAATTGTCATTCTGGGCTGAACACGATTCAGCTGTGAGGATGGAAAAGAGGTAGTGGTGTGGTATGGAGTGACGCCACGAGTTTCATCGGGTCATATCTCAGCGCGACACCATGAATGCGGTATGCTATGTTGCGATAGTTAATAGTACGAGGGATGGAACTCCATTAACGACATGGTTTTCATGCAAGATAATGCATCTCCTCAGTTTGTAAAGAAGGTGCATAAAGTGATTGGCTGAGAATTATCCGGGATGTTGGCTGGGACGCCACGAACCTCACAAATAGAAACCTTGTTTTTCCTTGGGGTTGGGTAAACATGGAGTCTATCGGAAAAATATCTCGTACGCTGGAACAACTGAAAGCATTAAGTCCCGGATATTATCATTATTGTTCTACGTGGCCTCCTCCAAAAGCTGTGTAATTCATTTCAAACCTTTATTGAACAAATAAGTAGACGCCACAAGTGCCTACATTGCAGTTTGAGGTATGCATCCGTGTTCCCAAATGAAAAACACTGACAACGCTTTGTATGTTGTGTGGGATGGCAAACCGATCGGTTTTCAAACAGGAGCGCCTGTCCGGAAATGCATAGTTTGGACGCTGGAGAATGTCGAAGCTTGAGACCGAACGGTTGTGACAATTTGTTAACATTTGTTTTGGTATCTTAATAGGGAAGGTATGCTACCCTTTGATCATCTGTATGCTGGGATCAATAACCTGAGCATAATAACATTCCTGCGCACGCGCTTTCTCCAAAGTGTCCTTGGTGCGCATCCTACTGGTTACTTGTGTAGTTTTCAGTACAGTAGGGTTTTTAATAGCAGTGCGACACGTAGTCTGTTTACTGAACGCGTGTGCAGGTCGGCAGCTTCCTTTGAGGAACCGTCATAATCGTTTTAGAACACGGGCCCTTCCTCTTGAGTCTTTTCAGGCAGAGTTGCAACATCTTAACATGAACCTTTGTAGCTATGAAACAGAAAAGAGCCGGAATTCAGAGTTTTGGCAACTGAGACTCAACGCGGAGTCAACATTTAACTGTCACTTCCTTAAAATCAGGGCTGTTATTGGTCTTCAAGGACAGGGACAGAGGTTTGCCTTTTTTGAAGACGGATAGGGATTTATGATAGGCATTAGTTGTGGGTGGCGCACATGTCCTTTGTGACCCAACTGCACATGTGTTGACTAAACAGACTCTACCAGTTCACAGCTGCTGAAATGACCGACTTGAACTCCAGCATACTTTGGTGTAAATGTGCGGAATCACCTTAACATCGCATACTCAAATTAATGAAGTTGTAGGAAGAGTATGGTGTTTGGCGCTCCTGTAAAGTCAGCGGAGGGCCTTTTTGCTAGGGTCCACGGAGCGATTTGAAATGTTCAAAGACGGAAGATGCGTCATGTGCTTGTCATGTCATGCGCATATGTATGAGGCTCACCACCACCGATATAGGCTCAGCAATGACGTAGGAGGTACACAGCTCAAAGCCGTTTGTAATGTGGAGAGCTCGATGTTCGGTTTATTGATGAAATGTGAACGTACAACCATTTCACACTTCGATGCGCTACAGTGTTCAAACTGTGCATTTTCAGACAGGGGTCCCTGTTTGCCACCCCGCACAACATACTAAGTGTTGTCGGTGATTTTTGGGACATTCTGTATATTAGCATTAAAAGTATAGAATATGTACAAGCTTTGCAATAGGTACCTAGCTATTTACTTTCCGCTCACTCTATAGTATAATTAAAAAATCGATCTTTTGATCTTTTGTGACTTTTACCTCCTTCCTCTCAACAGCTCAAATGTTATAACAATTTATGCGCAGTAGGTTTGCAGTAATGTAAACCTTTTTAGATTGTGAATGAGCACCTGCTATCCCACACGAATCTGTGTACAAATAACCTGTTTTCATTGGAAACAACACGCTAAACTGTGAACAGTATATTAATTATATACACTTTGTTGTATATTTTATGAACAGTTTAATCACTTAGTTGAATTAGTGTTGCACGTTTCAACTAAGGTTGCTGATTTATGTACCTGGAGATGTGCTCATGTCATGTAGATGGAACGTTCTCTTCAGCCCTAGGGGACAGCTGTCGAAGTGAAACAAAAAGAGCGCTAACGAACGAATCCTCTACTAATCACATTTCCTCTTTCCATAGGATTTGCGATCATAGCAAAAAGGTCATGTGAACGGGTCGTTCCGTTCACAACGGTCCGACTTAATCTGTTTACGAAACAGCTTCATCAAAAAATGTTCCATGCCTGAAACAACAAACTCATCGAGATCAACCCCAACCACACGAGCTCTCCCTCGCTGCGATACCCGATAAACAAATACACGTGGGTACGATAAATTGCCATCGAGAACACAGGATCCACAGCATTTTCTACTAAATACGCTTTTAATATTCATGAGAAACAACCAGTTCTCTATTAATCTGTGCATTCTAAACTCTATTGATTTGCAGTGTATTGGTCACAGTATACAGAAAAAGAACGACACAATAGGACAGCCACAACAAATCGAGTTTTTACTACTGCTACAACTGCTTTATTCGGTTTGCTAAAAATTGCATTTCAATAAAGGCAATATAATTAGCTCTAGGTTTGGATAGAACATTTGGATTTAAATAAATATATACAGAATGTTACAAATAACAATCACTAATTTTCCCGTATTCAGTCAATATTTTACATAGACGACTTAGAATCATTAATACTTGTAAAACATTGGTTAATGATATAAATTTAATTCTCTGCTCAAATCTATAATAAAGATAGACGTTATAACAACTTTCTGTGTGCAATTCTCCATTATAAACCGATTCCTGTATTCAATATCACGTGACTGTCGCTTGCTGCTCTTTATCAGTTCAACATAGCAGGTAATGAGTAAAATACAGAGAGAGAGAGAGAGAGAGAGAGAGAGAGAGAGAGAGAGAGAGAGAGAGAGAGAGAGAGAAAGGAACTTCTCATAATAACAAAGGTACTTTCATTTATACCAGCTATGGATCCCGAATTACTTAATGATTACAATGATTACAATTTATAATTCTAAGATGGCGTAAAATGTTGTGTACAATTCATGTATAATCTTAATATAACACTGTTGTTCGTACGACAAAAATTTACTCGTAACATTTTATATTCAAAGATATGCGAAAGATAAATGTGATTAGAGCATCCTTAATGATGCATTAACGCCTATTAATCTAAACATACCCGTTAATAAATTAATGGTAAAGAATAGTGTTTTCACAACTTTCCTTAAAATTGAGGGTTTTCAAAGAATTTACTCTTGGGGAACCTCTAAGCGTCAAAATCTACACACATCTCTCCTCCCAACAATGAAATATGCTAACATGTCATCATGAAAGAGAAACATCTCTTCCATCTGCTTACGTAATTGCTGATGTAATTAAAATGTGTATACAATTAAAGTGAAGTACTGTGTTCCTAATTTTAATATATTTAATTTCTGCTAGCTTGGAAATTATACAGCTATAACCAAGAAATAGAAAACATTGAAAACAGGCATAATATTTAGTCAGGTCAGAGGGCTGTACGAGCTTGTTTGCTATCAGTTATAACAGGGGCCCGATTTTTTTTAAAGGTTTTAACCTATTATTCCTCGTTGTTTAATTAACAAATTTCAAGACATAGGTATTCGCTTCAAGCATCTTGAAGTACAACACGTGAAGTTCATTGCACCTAAAAAACCTAAGTGAGGGGCTGACACCTAAAATAACCTCAACAGCTGTTTTGCTTTCTTCAAATGAATGTTATTTTCCCCATTGTAACTCATCGTAAAATTATTCCCAAAGTTACAGAGGGCAAGCAATATCGCGGAGGTTACTATCCTTAAATGCAGCGGCTTTTAATTAAAATGTTCACTATGGCTTTAGCGCACTGTATCTATCCTTACACCTATACCGAAATGTGTAAACGTGCAAAGAAACTTAATCTGAATTATCACATAATAGACAGGAGTATAAGCGTTTATAAGAATAATGCGCAAAAGAGCGAGCAGAAAAATGCACGTAAATGCAACAAATTTTAGTATCTGCGAAATGAAACCTCTAACTGCTACTGCGCAACCTGTTTACACCCTATAATCTATAAAACTATACCTAACTGCACCGTGATTTACTGATTATGGGACCAGTGCTTCTATGTTTGCTTCTGTTGCGTCATAAACATAACTACGTAATGCGGTACATGAAGAACTGTGAGATGAAGAGCAGAAACGAAATAAACAAAGTGAGAGACAGCGTTGAATGCGTGAGGCCACATTAATGCTTGATGGTGTTTCGTCTTGCCACGCATACATGGTGAAGCTGATGGTTTTCTTCATCCCTTAAGACTACATTTTCACTTTCTTGGTGATGACGTGCGTTAAAATACATAAATATGAAATAAAGGAGAAAAGGGACTTGAAAATGTTGTTAGAGTCGAGCTGTCACTTGCTATGCAGCGCATCTCTAGGGAAAGCTCCCTTTACTTTATAGAATCATAACCTGCTATGGGAATGTGGAAAGAAATGCAATAATGTACGTGTATATATAAGTGACTAAGTATATACCTGCTCATATACACCATCTCCCTTCCTGTGTAGCAAGTTTTTCCTCTTCCACATGGAGTTTTTGAAAAGGTGTACCCTCCGGGGAAATTTACCGAACAAAATGCTTGTCAATCTCCCTTAAAGCTGCTTGAGAATGGGGCGTGGAGGAAAGTGCTGAGGTGCTCAAACCTTGACAAAAAAGAAAACGGCCCACAAAGGAAACATAGTCGTCGTGGAAATACTTCGAGGTAGGAAGTGAATGAATAGGCTCGTGCTAACGCAAACAAAAGTCTTCGTTGTGTTGTTGTCCGAACACAGATACACCTGTTGTAGAAATATCAGCACCTGATCTGTAGCACTTCACCATTTTCTCGGCTAGCTACTGTTTATTTTTGCTTTTCATCCTAAAATGAATCAAACAAGCCTGTTTCTCTATTGCTCCCTGTTAATCACGATAAATATTCGCCAGTAATGGTATCTTATGTTACAGAAACAAACGTACACACAATTTATTAGATATTTATTATTTATTGATTATGTTTGAGAAAATGGAAAACAAACGCAAACTTTACTATATTCTAAAGGCAGTGAATGTGTGGTATTTAACCGATTGTGTCTTTTTGAGTTATGCTATTAACACAGATCTTTTTCTAATGGTTTTATTCAGGAACCTCAAATGGCCTTATTCTGGTGAAATCTCAATATAGAATTTTCGGGTAGAAAGCAACACTTCATCTGCTCACTATAGATAAGTAGCAGAAAAGCTAGAAAAAGATTGAATATATGTTGTCGTAGCTTAGTAACCAACTATTACTTAAAAGTGGTGCTGATGATTAGAGGAATTTATGCCAAATACCTCAGAAATAAATTACTCCTCTACGACACAGGAGCCGCAATCGGCAAACAACCAGTAATTATGTGATATGGTCGGAAACATCAACGCATTACATGGTTTAACTCATCACTTGCATCTCAGATAAATGTGCCCCTGAGAGCATTGAAACAAAGTTTCTTACACCTACTCGCAAAGTTGTTCATAGCGTTGGAAAGTGCACCATTATGATAATTATTATAAAGGCCATTGTGTTTGGAGCACAATGAAGACTCTGTGTGGTGGCGAAACAAAGGAATTTTTCGGTTAATGAAGCAGCACTGGAAAGTGACCATTAGCTGATACCGGAAGGTTTCCCTCTGAACCCATTATCTGCAGTTTCCGTGCACTCTTCCCATTCGAGTTTTATGAATCCCACTACTGTGACAAACCACGCACACACCATGTAAGGAAATTACCTAACCAAAGTACACTCCATGCAACAAGTGTACGGAAATCAAATGCTATCTTCTGTATCAATGCCCAGTAGTTGCAACAGCGTGAAATTATATACGAAAGCTACAGCGAGAAACGTCCCGTGTAACAGCATAGAGAATGTGACTGCTACGCATTTAAATTTTCAATCTCGGCATACTTATAATTCCTTATTATTTTTCATAAATATATATATATATATATATTAATTCATATTCTATTTCTATGCTTGCAGAATAACTAAGCTTAGTAGGTGAGATATCAAAAGAATGAAGCTATGCACGCTTTGTCTGTACTTCAGAACCGGTTCCACACATTGTGCCGTCACATGCACTACGAACACCGTTAATTGTATTTCTTTTTAATGTAGCTGGACTAATAAGCCTACTGATAACTTATTGTTGGGGAAAATAGTTCTTTTTAATTTGAGAACACTGTGAATGTGAAAGACATACAAAGAGTAGGTAAGAAAGTACAAGTGGAACTTTTATTGCATTTTGTGAAATATATTTCAGCAAATTTTAATTTTTGTTGGGGGGGGGGGGGGGCGGAGATGAGAATGTCAGCTTACTGTTACGAAACGGTTAGCAGTAAAGAATTTCAAAACAGAATAAGAATACTCAAACACATCATTCATTAAATTTCATATAAAGAATTAAGATGATATGGACATGTCAGCGGACGCTCGCAGAGGGTTCTATTTCAAAGATGAAAACAAGATGATCATGGAATTATACCGTTGTGCAATTCAAGGAAGAAAGAAACTTGAATGAAGACGACTATATAGCACAGACCATAAAAATAGCAACTGGGATGTGGGAAATGACTCTAAAGTTTTAAAATAATCGCAGAAATAACCTATACTCTGTAACTTCTATCGTGATGAGTTTCAACGAATCCAAAGTGTCAGGTTTTGCAATGCTCAAAGCAAGCTCAGAAATAAACAGCATCCACTACTACTAAGCACACTTTTTGCAGCTTGGAATATTTCGAGGGAGGGGAAAACATGAAATTTTAAAGCTAACATCCACATTACTTTTCGAGGCAAAGTTATATAGAAAGTAATTTTTATAACTTTTCTCACTTTTTTCAGAATTTCCTTCTGACTCTAACTGATGAGAAGAAGGAGAAGAAGAAGAAGAAGAAGAAGAAGAAGAAGAAGAAGAAGAAGAAGAAGAAGAAGAAGAAGAAGTGTAGATGAAGCGATTGCTTGAATTAAGAAATACTTTAAAGAAGCTTCCCTCTCTCTAAGGTACGCCATATAATCGTAGGTATGCATAGAATTCAGCGGTCGTATCATACAGAGACATAGGCCCTTATTGACTGTCTTGCCGTGCAGTTTACAGCTATGAGGATAGGAGCAAGAAGCACAGGTTTTGGCTACTGCGCTACATGCGTCGACTTTAAAGCTATCATGTTAGAGCAGGGAGGACAGGTAGTGCCGGTGTGACGTCAGCTCACACCGCTGAACATGCTCGCATTGAAAGATAATCCAGCGTGTGAGATGACCGTGCTCTACTGCTGCTGCTGCAGGCAAGAGAAACTATTTCGAGGCATGCGGGTTGCAGTAATCTAGGAAAGACAGGAAACCTATCTGTTGTTAATAGCACAACTAACGTATTGGACGTTGTAATATTGATGCTGACTATTTTAATTACGCTATCTTTTAATGAGGGGGAGTGCTTGTACGACACCGAACACCCAGAATGGTGGCTGCTCGGCGGAGCCCGGCGCCCGAATGAAGAGATCTCAGCACTTGTCACGGACTTCCGCGCTTCTCTGTGGCCCGTCTGCCTGCAACTCTCTCATCCTGCGGTTCCCTCACTTTGTTCCTCTTGAGGCGTGTTAGTTGTAATAGACCTGTGTAGAGGTCGTAGTGCACGTCGTGTCCCCCTCTGAGTCTATCCTTTACCCTGATTTTACACAATAGTGCACGGATGAGCAACTGTTCCAAAAGTAAAGCCGCTGATAAACTTCAGGTGACATAAATGAAGAGGATAAAAGCAAAAGAAAAAAACAAAATTTCCAAACGTCAGATTTTTATTCAGTAGTGCTACAGTTATGTTGATCTGTGACTCCACACTTTTAACTTCAAAATGCTTAGTATGGTAGTGTCTTTCAAATCTAAAATTGTATTTTTCCTTTCATATATAGAAAATAAACCTTTATTTCAATATGACTTATTATGCTGTGCTAAACATTGAGAATACTATCGAGAAATAATTTCCACCCTAATAATGTGTAGCAAGTAATAGCTTCAAATTGGAAGCGAACTAGGGATCAACTAACACATTGTATTCTTCGTTTGGGTTACTGGCTTACACCTATTCCTAAAACACATTGCGTCTTTAAAGATTGATTCATTAGTTGCAGGAATGCATGTGTATCGGGCAGTAATTGACGTAATAGGCGGAACGATACCGGCTCCTCCCAACAAGGTAATAAATCATTCTTAGCATCAAAGGCATCACCATTACCAGCATCCATAATGTGGTACAGGATTGCTTTGTCACCACCGTCTAATTCAAACCTCTGACTAACGTTTATATACGGATTTCCGCTCTTTGTTTCCTCAGCAAGACAGTCCACTTTTTAATAAACTTAGCTTTAGTCAGTCTCAGTTAAGTATCTTCGTTTATATCAAGCATTAGTAAAATTGGCTCAAAAGGGCCACTTCACTGAAACGTGTTCTTGCCTCACTCCACCGGCCATCCCTTCCCTACACTGCTTATGACACGCCTAATTCATCGACGAGCATGATTTCATCGGGACGTCTGTTTCTTGAAAAGTGGCAGAGAGAATTTTTTGTAATTTGCAAATACAAGAAAGTTTGCTGTTTAATATGCGGGTTTCAATTTGCAAATATAAAGCATTATATCAAACGCCACTATAATCAGAAACATAAAGCAAACCTTGATGCTACAGGGTCGGTCTGGGTGGCTCAGTTGGTTAGACGCTGGCCTACTGATCCCAAGGTCGCGGGTTCAAACCCGGCCCAGGCCGATGGTTTTTAAGTGTGCTTAAAAACGACAGCTCCATGTCAGTAGATTTACTGGCATGTAAAATAACTCCTGCGGGACGAAATTCCGGCACACCGGCGACGCTGATGTGATCCTGGCAATTGACGCGTCGTTAAATAAGAAATTTTTTTTTTTTAATCTTACAGGTACTTATTTACAATTTCAAAAGGTAACTACTATCTGAGTAGTCGCATTAGGGACGGTATGATTTCACTTTTTAGAGTTCAGTTTCTTATTAGTTTAATATAAGCTATTGTATTGTATTGTATTGTATTGTATTGTATTGTATTGTATTGTATTGAACACAATATTCAGTTTGAAAACCAATTATTATGTTGATCAAATAGTTTTACAGTCTTTTTAAGGCTAAATAGCAGTGGATTTCTACTGCTTTAGTTATGAAAGAAAGACAAATTAGTATGTTAATCATAAGGTAGCGCAAGAATATTACTTGTATAAGATAAAGGGAGGTTATAAACTTGAAGATTATGCACTATTATGATTACACACTATTCTATTAATTTTTACTGCAAAAAATAAATCCGGAGTTTTCTTCTCTTTTTGATGAAAATAAATTCCTTTATAGATTTGTTTTATTAATGCTTTAAATATTTAAACTTTAAAGAAGTTATTGAATTGCAATGCGCATTTGTCATTTTAATTTGCCACCCAGTTTATTGATTTCTTGATATGTTTTTCTTTATGTTTTAGTAAACTTTGAAGATAAGTTATTCTCCCTGGTTTCAAGCATAGCACTGCAAAGTCAATCAGGAGAAAACATACAATGCTATTAAAGAGTAATCTGTGGAATTGATAAAACTGGGTCATACTTATTATTGCTGGTATTATGACGAAATTACATTTTCCTAAATATGTGACTTTTTGTTTCAGAAACTATAGAAGCCACAAGGCTGGAACTTCCTGTTTGATAAGATAACGTAATAAGGGCAATGCACTAAAATTGTCTTTTTAACATAGGTTTGAAAATGCTGACGTACACACGCGCGCGCGCACACACACATACGATTGAGGTCCCGCGGGCCTTACTTTGGGCGGCACTGGTCTAGAACAGTTGCTCTTAATGTTCTTAAAACCGAGGAATATGGTAGAAATCTTTTGTGTGATACTTTGCTGCAATGCCTACTTAGGAAACCAGAGCTCAAAGTTTTAACTTTTACATATCTTCAAATTTAAGCCTCCAACAGAGCAAGTTCTGTCTCCCAAAACATTTGCCCTGTTCCCTCTGCTACCCTCAGGAATTCTGTGGCTGGATTCTATAACATCCTGTATACTCGTTCAACTTCCCCCATTAAGAGGGAGTGACTGCCGACGAAATCGTTAACTTCCAAAGCCCTTCTTTCCCCAGTATCATGCTTACATTGTGGGTATGGCTGATCTAGATAAAACCTTCTGCGTCCAGAGAGCTTGTACCCTTTTTCCGTTTTCCCCACTCCTCTTTGTTTCATTAACTCCTAAAAGACATTATCTTCGTTGGCATTTCTCTAAGGTATCCGTGTGGAATACTTGCGTAGCCAGTGTGTGGTTTTCACCACATGCTATCTTCGTTGTTTTGAAAAGCAGATAAAAACTTTACTATGTATTCTCTTATACTGAAAATGTACCGTAAGTTCTAAACACCAAAAGCATCTATCCTTCATAAAATCTCTAATTTACTGTTTTCAAGAAATAGTTTTTATAAAACCGCGCATTCAAGATGTATATTCTGTTTTCTGTCATTTTTCCATTTCAATAGTTTATATACATATGCCAATAAGTATTAATTGGGGTACTAATCCAGAATGTCTTCTAATATATTTCAGACCAAATTCATCGGGCTACAAATTATGGACAATAGGAAGTGAATACATCCAATGAAACCGATCTGCGAAGAAATAATAGACGAAATCACTTAAAAGGCCACTCAATATTCAACGACAACAAACTAGGAATATGTTTGCAATAAAAGTCAGCATGCTGACTTAAACTAGGAAAACAAATTTTCTATTTCTAGTTAGCTGTTAGAAATCTAATAATTCCTTATCCAGCTCTGGGAAGCAGAAACCCATATACGCCTCTGTTAGATTATTGCAAAGGTTATAAAAGTCAGCAATAACCTAAATTAAACGAGAATAGAAAAAAGCATTATGTTTGATAAGCGAATCGATGAAACGGAATACACCGTTCAACAAAGCGGTGGCACAGATTAATTTGTTTTAATAGTTTTACTTTCAATTTGTAATATTGTCAAGCATAACAATTACAACCTCATTCAGCGCATATCAACATTAATAAATATGAATCTTTAAGATATCAGATGAAAACATAGGAAAGAGCATCAAAAGATACACTTGGATTACTTCGCTTCCAATTTGATATAATGCCTTACATTTCGCCCAGATAAGGGCAATATAAAATGTTTTACAAGTTATTCTCACAAGGTGTGAACAAAAGACTAAGCCCAACAATCGTAAGCACAACGCATTGTGAATACGGACAATGTCATTGTTTCAACGATTTAGCCGCATTGAAACCCTTGTTATTTTATACCGAGTGTCTAAAATACTTGATATAAATTAATTGTCATACCACTATTTGAAGGAGGCAATGGCGGCTCGTGACTCGCCTATTTGCGAAGGCGGCATAATATATTTTCAGAATTAGTACGCTTTACATGACAGTTAATTCCGAATATCACCAGAAAATATGTGAAAAGAAAAGAAACCATATAAAGCGAAAGACTTGTGCATGACCTTCAACCTGTTCATTAAATGCACCTTATGTCAATTCTTAAACATTTGGTATGCAGGATCACCAACATTCATTACCAAACAGGAATAACAAAAACGCATTTTTACTTTCTCTACTACGTATAGTAAGTAGCGGAAGTATTGTACTCCACCCAGAAATTCGCTGCCGAGATTTCACCGGATATATGTTTCGAGACCACCTGAGTATTAAAAAAAAGGCATTTCTAGAAAAAGGCGCGCGCGTGGACAGCATAACTCAAAAACAAAAAGTCAGCTAAAAACCAAAATTGGTATTTAAGTTTAATATATTTTTAAGATGCGACAGGAAGTTTTTGAAGAAAATTCCTCCACTCTAAACTATGCGGAATTTGCCCATGTCCCTTCAAGTTCCGTTCTTATTCTTTAAGTCAGCTCACTCAGCTCATGCAATGCACTCAGCAGATACGCTAATACTCTCGTTGCTAAGCAAATTAGCTGTATTTCAGAAATGTAGTCAATTTAGAAAGTCTCCAAATGTTTATGTTGGAAATGCTAGAAAAAACAGTCGAATGTGGCAGAGAATAGCTACCACATGGAAAAATTCGTTGCCGAAATTCACAAGACTTTCTCTAACCTAAAGAATTTTATTCTATCCATATTATATTAATCACGATACATTTTGGATAGGAATGTTTTCACAGAAAAACAGCCTAGAAATGCTCAGCTATGGTGTTAGGATGGGCTCTTGGGATGGAAGAAAAAAGAATTGAAATTTTCAAGGATGTCCATGAAGCGACGGTTTTGGAAAAGTTTAAACATGGA
Source organism: Tenodera sinensis (assembly GCA_030765045.1). NCBI lineage: Eukaryota > Metazoa > Arthropoda > Insecta > Mantodea > Mantidae > Tenodera > Tenodera sinensis. The sequence continues at coordinate 66,997,216 of CM060965.1, read as the reverse complement.
TATTTAAACAACTGCTAATGCAGTGAAAGAAAAAAAAAGATGCAAATTTATTATCTTAGTGTGCTCTAAAATTTTCTATAGTAAGTTTTTGCTTCTCTCTTACGGTTTCCCAGTTATACGAAGTTCAGTCAGTACAGTGAGAACTTCACACAACATTCACAGAAAATTCAAATTATTCTGCACATATTTTAAACGCATGAGATTTTACTTAAAATCGTTCAGCATATTTGAGAAAATAAGAAATAACAAAAATGTTTAATTTAAGTGTAATTTGGACTGTGAGAATTTTCTGGAAACTTTCCATGTCCTCCTCAGAAGACATCGAGCTCAAATGCTGTTTGGTATAACGACATTAATGAGCTATCCCATTTTTTATTTATTTAACCTCAAAATTTGTACTTCCGGTAAAATACCGATATAAAATATTTGGCTGGAAGGCCTAAATAGGCGTTTTTAGGTATAAGTAGTCAGCTACTTGTGGATTCAGAATATGACATTCTGCATATACCTTAGCCTTCATTCAGCTAGTATAATTTTTAAAATATGTGATACAAAAGCAAAAATTAATGGTCTGTGAAGGGTGTATAAGAGTTAAAATAGTAAAATAATAGAAGTGAATCACTTGATGTATAACGTAACATCTATAAGATATATGCATTCAAAAGAAAATGAATCGACTAGACAGTTAAGTACTAAGCAGGACGGAAATCCTTAATTCAATTACACAATAAAGAGAATTTCCAGCAGTAACTTAAACAGTAAAACTTGGAGTTTTAACAGAAGTATTAACACAACAAATACAAATCAGCTGAATCGAGAAACGTTGTGGGATACCGGAAAACAAAACTAAAAGAATCCAATGTAAATGAAGTGTAATGGATCAAACTAGAAGCAGAGACAGAGTGAAAGATGAAAGGTTACCTGCAATTGTCACAACATATACACCATCAGAAGGGAAAAGAACAAGAGGACAATGTCCACACCCTATGAGTTGATGGTGGTGATGGTGGTGGTGATGACGATGACGATGACGATGACGATGGTGATGGTAATGGTAATGATGATTATGACGACGACGATGATGACGACGATGACGATTCGGTTATGCATAGCTGCATCAAGCAGCAATGCTTCGTCCGGAAGTCGGAAACTCTTAACTGAAATCTCACGTTTAAAATGAACCGTTGTGTAACACAAATCAAAATCACTCGATGGTCCGAAAGTCAGATTTCACTTTATTCTGGCATTGGAGTCTTACACCTTATCTTGTATGCCTAAGAGATCAAACCCTCTTTACAAATGCTAGAAGAAAAATGTCCCTTAGAACTCAGGATATCAATGTTTTATCGCCTTGACAGGGCTTGCTACAATCTCTTCTAACAAAAGAACTAGGTGAACAGGCAAAGAGCATCTGCAATTTCCAAACTTTTTCTGTTTACTCAGGAAAGGTTGCCGAGTCAGTGCGATCAATCTTTGTCACGAAGTGGAAAGGGCAACAGAGTAAAGCGAATTTAGAAACAACAGAAAGAGATCTGACTTACAGCGGAACAAAGTGACACAAAAGCTCCAACACCTATGTTGACTATTGCTCCCCATCATTCCTACCTTTCTGTAGGTATATCTGAAAATGTCACGTCTTACTAGTCACGTGCTTCTCTGCTGTATATCTTGCATGTCTAAATGAATGTTTTCAAAAAGTAGTGTAATTTCTTCTATGGATCTTTATATTTACTAGACAACTACCGAGAGAGTTGGTTCCCCCGTTAACGACATGACTCGGATTTGAGGGGACCATGTTCCAATCCCCGTTGACCGCCTCCTCTGACTGTGTTTTTGGTGGTTTTTCCTAACCGGTAAGCAATTGCTTGGGTGGTTGCTCATCTAACACGATATCCTTTCCCCTCATTTACGTTTCAGTCGCCTCATCTTTTAGGTGTTCTTCTAAGTTTCATGGCGTGAGGTGATGCCGGAAAGATGGTACGGATGCTTGCTCTGAGGAAACAGTCTTTTCAGTGGCTAGTAGAGGGCTACTTGGTTGAAAGGGTCGTGCATCGCCCTCTCTGGGTGACTCCGGTAGTGGAACGGTATTCGAGCTGGGAACTGTGAAGAACTTCCGTGCATCTCTGTGGCATTTCAGCCTGACTCTCCTGTGGTTCCTTCAGTTCATCCCTTCCTTCTGGGGAATGGTAACTGCAATGAGTCTCCCGTAACTCGCAGAGTTCGAGTATTTGAAATCTCCTTGTGTGGTTCACGCGAAAAATGCAAGTGAGCTGGAGAATTTAATGCCCTATCGCCTCATTGGCCATGGTATATCAGTGTTTAAAGCAGCCGGACGGAGACCGGAAGGTCCGTGGCTCAAATTTCGGCTAAAAGCATTGAATTTTTCAGTCTCACTCTACCCCTTTACAACATGAGGTACAGTAAGGTAAGTACTACGGACGGGAAGTTCGGCATGTCGGCCTTGTGTACTGGTGTCCCACAAAAGGACGTCCCGGGAGGCAGAAATGAGGCGAGAGACAGAGCCCGGCGATTCAGGAGCCCCGACAGAAAACTGTAAAGTGCCCAACAGTTCCAAATTAAAACTGAGGTCTAGTACAACCAGCACCCTTCCCTCTGGGAGGATCGAAAGCTGGAGACCACCCCGTCGGGAGACTGAGATCTACTGAGAGCATCCTTTTTCTCCTGCCATGGTCGCTAAGTAAGGTCGGCCATAGAAGTTGAACACACGGCTGCCCGAATACGGGCCACAGACGTTATCGCTTGAACAATTCGCTCGGTGAGCAACAACGTAAATGTCGTAGAATAACTTGCTAAAATTATTAAAACGAATGCTCAAACATTTAACAACGCTGAGCCTCAAGATTAATTATATTCAAACACATTCATTACTCCTCTTCACCATGACGATCATACATATTGTTTTAAGATGTGAAAAACGAACTCTTCGTATAACGAATCCAGGAAGCATTCTTCTTTACTTAAAAAAGAAAAGTATGCTACATTCACGTGGCTTTCTACCCTGTCTATTATTTGTATATAACTATATAACTATTGTTATGCAAGCTTATTTTTCTATTTCATATTAATCTAGAACATTTGCTGATATAGTTGCATTACACATTTCTTTGTAAGTGCAAAAAGACAGAGGAAATCGAATCGACGATCAGGTGTTGGAAAAAGATCACTGTGGCCTTAAAATTCCATACGCCTCCCATGACATCAGGAGAAACACAACAACAGGCCTTTAAAAATCGCAAAATATCGCACGATTGAAACTAATATTAATGGATATCTCAGAAATGCTTGATGCCACAAGAAAGTTGTTAAAAATTAATTGTGTGTTAAAGAATATCTACATTTTTTTTCTGCAGTATGTTAAGTAATCTCTTGACGTTTGCCAATTATACAAGATTCCTTCCGAATACCTATAGTAGACTTCACAGACTAGTGCTAGAAAATTCATGATACATATTTCATTTGTCATATAGATGCGTTAAATATAATATGCTATTGTAATCAAAATCGTTACAGTCACTTTTGAGAAAGCAAAGATGTCGAAAAATACTCGACGTAAAGGGTTGTTTAGGGTTAAAGGATTATGTTTTGAAAATCCCCATGTCGCATCTATGGTAGATACTGAACTTAATTACCAAGTTGGTATTGTGGCAAATGACAATGCACAAAAGCCCACTTCTGATAAATGACACTTTCATTTATTTTATTTTCCTTAAAATTGAAGCATGAAACAAGTCCTCTTTTTTCTATAGTTAAAACAATCTACAATTCGTAGCGATCTTACAACTGACATGTTTAGCTCTCTCGTAATATTTTCTCGTACTTTACTGTCTCTCTCTGACTTCGGCGATAAACTAAGTGCTAACAGCTGTTTCATTCAACATTTTACTCCGAAGAACTGGGTACTCTCGCCGTCCAACTCGCTTATATAGGCGAGAATGGCGCGAGAATGAATTTTACCCGAAATTCGCCTTTTCTCGAACTTCTCGTAAATAAGCCGGCAGTCGAAAGATTCTCGAAGCCTGGAAACGTTTTGTTTTCCCGCCCTGATTTGTTCTGACCGCTCCATCGTCGTCGGGTCACGCATTTACAAGCAGTGATGTGAGATAGTTAACACCCAGCTTCTTTGAGGCGCACGGCCGCCTAGTGGCATGAGGTACCTTGATTTTGAGCCTCTTTGATGCCCGCTGCCGGCTGGCGTCATAGTGTTTATCCCACTTTCTGGATTTTTAGGTATCCTGTTCACAAATGTACGCCTACGCGCACACACACATACATACGCACGCGCACATGCGCACGAACCTCTTTATAAAATTGCCTTTTTCATTCATGGGACTCAAAACATGTGTTTGGAGTGAAATCTATATATCGAATTTTTGGATGGAATACATTCTATATGACAGGACAAGTAACACTGTTGCAGTCGAAGTAACAGAGAGAAAATCCTAATTTGTAATTTTAGTAGTTTGGTTTGGCTATTGAAAATTCCCAGTAGATATACTCTCTTCAATAATTTGGCTGCCACTATTTTCACAAGCATTGCTTTCAGGTTATATCCGTATTAATTTATAGCCCTGGAGCTAATATCCATCCCTCCATAAAGTTAGATTTCATAACGCTGCAAGATCTGCATACTGCATGTGCACGTCTCATTTTGATTTAATGCAATGACTCTTTAATCGCATTCTTTTTCTTCTCATTAGGAGCACGGAGAATTTTTATGCACTTTTGAACCATTAACTTCGAACAATTACCTTCTAGAACGAATGCAATTTGCAGTATCCATATGGCAATTCATTTATAGCTCGGAATATTGTCATCATCTCGTGCAAATTTCCGATTACGTCGTTCATAATGGCAGCGAGTAACACCAATTATTCGCTATTGTTGAGCGAAGCTATTATTTACAGGAATAAATTTATGTTAGGGAGAGAGGTGCTGTAACTCACTCAAGAATGGCTTGCATGGCTTTTGTGTGTTACGGTTGCCATTTCAACCAACGTCTAACAGCTGAACCACAAGTTACGGAAACAATAAATCGTACCCTCTTGTGAATGCGCCGACTTTTGTTTTATAAAACGGCGTTCCATTTCATTATTAAAAGTACTACGGCACATACACTCAATTTGTGGATTCTGCCTCTTCGTCTTTCATTCCTCTACCTATGCGTTTTATTTTGCTTTTCTTCTGCCATAATTAAATCTAACAATACTTAACGAATTAAAACATTGGCAACCTGGGCTGTCTTTTATGCACAGAGCTATGAAGTGAAATAATACCGGGTGGAAAGCATGCATTTGTCCAACACAATTATTGTCAAAAACAGTTTCAACGAAAAAAAAATATATTTATCAAATATTTCGCGCCATTTAGCTTCTTGACGAATATATATATATATATATATATATATATATATATATATATATATATATATTTCTCTTAGAAATTAAACTTTGCATGACACTTTAACATTAAATTGTTACTAATTGATTCGAATTATGGTAGAAATGGATTACAGTATTGTTCACACAATGTTTGCACGACAGTTAATGAAAATAAACCATTTATATCCATTCGTCAAGAAAGCCAGATGGCTCCAAATGTTTGGCAATCTTTTTTGGACGAAACGTTCTTTATTGACAATTGTATTGGATACCTATATTTGTTACATTCATCATGTAGAATCCCTGGTTAACGTAGGGTCGAAGCAGTATTTTCTACCCAGTATATAATTGTCGGACCGCCTCCGCAGCGCAGTTGGTAGCGCGCTTGCCTTTGGCGCGGAGGACCCGGGTTCGATCCCCGGAAAGGAGATCTTTCCTCCGCTGGGAGCTAAGGAAGGGGGTGCACTCAACCTGGTAAGTACCGGGGGGTCCAACTGAGGAGCTACTTGATAGAGAAGTAGCGGCCCCAAGTCGAGAAGGCCACATAACTGGCCGGGAGGGCTCAAGGCGCTGACCACGGCCCACCCTCTAGTACTGCACCCATATAATGACGCCTGTAGTGGGCAGAGATAGGGACACAGTGGCTGGGTGGCAAGCATTGACCCTTCATGGGCTGTAGCGCAAGCTTTTTTTTTTTTTTTTTTAATTGTTGTTTCTTACATAAACATACAGGGGATAACGAATTAGTTTTTGATGTTCCGCTGTGCAGCTTATTCCAACACTCATTGGCCTTTGGGACCTTGAATGGAATGCAACCTCGTTACTGATATTGGTTTGGAAAAGTAGAATTAATATAAAAATGCAGTGTCATAGCCGGAATTTAAACCAGGGATCTTTAACTTAACACACCGCTGCTCTGATTAACTGAGCTACTATGGCGACACTACACTAAATTCCGCAAATTACTCTCATTTCTCTCAGGAAACTACGCTGACCCGTGATTCAAATCCCGGTTACGACATTGAATCTTTCTGATCCATACAACCTTTACAACTTTAGTTTGCTTCATCTTCACCTTTACTCCAAGGATTAGGCAATGCTACCTGTTCCGGCTTCAAAACATGCCCGACCATCGTTTCCTTGGATGTCTTTTCCCAATAGGCCTATAGTTTTACACTTTCCTTGGGATCCTTTCTCTAGGCATTCTATTAACATGCTCTCTCCATTCATTCCTGTAAGTGGTAATTTTGTCTGCCAAATGATTTATTTCTAGTTCTTCCCTTAATTTTTCATTTGGAATTTTATGTAACAGGGTGTATCCTTTTACTGTTCTTAAAAATCTCATTTTGGCAACCTGTATCTTATTTATATCAGCTTTCGTCAACGTTCATGTTTCGGATGCACAAAGAAAAGTAGGCAAGGCCATTAGTTTATAAATCTTTATGCATGTTTCTTTTCTGGTTTTTTGTTTTATATATGCACAAGACAGAAGAACAATCCTTTATTATTGATATTACTATGCTTGATAATAAAAATAAACTCAGAGGGATAGATGTGTTAAACGCAACATATAACGTATACCACAAATTACAAATGCCCCCCCCCCAGAACAATATATTGTGTCAGAAGGGTGCAAGAGTTACAGAAAAGCGAAGATTTTGTATAGACAATATTTTTGCTACAGAAGCATAGAACGTTATACTGATAACCATATTATTTTCAACTCGACTCCCTTGTAAAGTGATGACTAGAACCCGGAAGTTAGGCAAAATGCCTAAATATTAATGGAAATTAATGGAAATATTAAAGAGTTACATAAAGATAAACATAGTTCCGTACACTTAGGGGCGATAGGACTAGTTTCTATTTTGTCTGTTTCGGCTTCAGTTGCCTATTTGAAGGTTTAAAGGCATTTTTACCTTTTCTTCGATCGTTACGGCCTTTTGCTGTAATTATTTACACCTTTTAAGAAGTATATAAACGTTTCATTGTATGAAAATGAAAAAAAGTTTCACAAATAATGAAATGACACATTCACGTTACAAAAAAAAAAAAATATTGGGGATCTTATTCCCTATAAATGAATTTGTTTTCAATCACTAACGATTCCATTAAGATTGTTAGATAGCAGAACCTATGAAAGGAATGCAGGGTACCGCGACAGAATGAATACCAGGAAAAAGAGACGTATATCAGGCCCCTTGAACTATTGTTTCTCTTAGCTGCTTCTTGTGATGCTCAGGATACCCAAGAGATTAGACATCTAATTCAGAGAAAGGAAGACATTCAGTCTCTTAACAGATTAAATATTTATACAAATAACCTGTAAGTCTGCTGTTGAACTTGTTAAGGACAACTTGAGTGTTCGTGCTGATTTATTTATCATACCGAAATTAAGTTCACCCTTGAGCAGTAAATTACACGGCTTTGTTTGCGATACAGCGCTCATTTGCTAAATCTGTAACAAATCCATTAATCATTAAAAAATGTACTTTATAACTTAACATTTCACGACAGCAAAACAGAAGTGTAAGTTTTCTAAAATGGTCTGTTCTAAGGCCACATGAATATCAACAATAGCAATATCAAGCAGCCTCGATTCTCCCTGAATATATGCAAAGCTTTCATGGAAACTGGAAAACCAATCCTTCAGGATGTTTCTGCAGAAGTACATTAAAAAGAGATTGCATCAGAACTCACAATAAGAAAAACTTGTTTGAATGTTTGCTTTGAAGCGGTCCGAAGATTCGAAACAGAGCTACAAAAAAAGAATCTGCTTTTTGTCACAGATGGGGTACCTCACTTGAAAAGACAGTTAAAGCCTAGAAAATTCTCTTCCCGAAAATGCTCTATTTTACATGCCTAGCCCTTGGGTGGCTGAAGAAGTAAGAAGTTTGTACCCTCTTGTGGATTAATGGTTTCAAACACCAAAAACATCCTCTAGAATGCGGGTTTTAAAGGACGTGACACCGGAGCTCGCTTTACCCGAGCCAGTTCTTACCAGATGGGGAACGCGGTTCCTTGCGCATAGCAGCAAATTTGGCAAGATATTTGAGGTAGTTGATGCTTTATTAGAAGACGAAGTTGCATCAGTTGGCGTGGTAAGGAAGTTGTACAAGAACTCACCAACCACCTGACGATTATAGCAGCACATTATAGTGAGCTTCCTGTAGCAGTTTTGAAGTTGGAGAGAAGTGGCATCCATAGCGATCTCTGAAGATGCAATAAATCAACTGCTGCAAGTACCAGGAAGGAAAGGAAAAAGTATTAGTGAAAAGTGTAAAGTTTTGTGAATCCTAGTGTGGGCCTAGAAAAACTTAAGAATATTTGCAGTGTCCTGCAAGGTGAACGTTCTGCTGTAAGCGATATGAGTCTTTCCAAAGTAGTCTGTTTTAAATATGTTCCAGTATTTCAGTAGAAGTAGAACGTTCTTTTTCCATGAAACACATTTTCTCTTTCAGACGGCTGACTCCTTGAAAAAACCACCTGCAATCCAGAAATGGAACATTAAGTACCTGCTTTAGGTGGTAAATATTTTATTGTCTTAGAGGGCTGTTTTAATTAATGAAGAACGGATTACTCTCTGGTTTCGTGTTTAATAAATGCATATTTTAAATGGTATTATTCCGTATTTTAAGTATCTTTTTGTCTGCCTATTTTAACCAAAATACATGGACTTCGGGCTCCAGAATAACATTGTTCTTAGCAGCTGCTTCTCGGCAGTGAAGTTCGTTGATGCTGTTAGGCATTTGAAACACCAAATACATTGACTGTTGAAACTTTTACAGAAGTAAAATCTTCAAACATTTCATAAGCACAACTACAAGAAAAAGTTTTATAACAAGCGAAGATTTTAAGTGCGTATATACATGCACCTAATAAAACAATGAATGCGCAGTAATATTAAAACCAAAGTTAAGGTATGTGGCGGATATTAAATTTGTTTCAGACTTGGGTGATAAAACGTGGGTAAAAGTAGGTCAGAGTTGAAAGAAATAATTTCCAGTTGTGTTAAGCTTGGCAGATATCTGACCTTATTTCATTTCCAGGCCTGAATATAAAATGACACAAAGTGTGGTTCGTATGGAGAAGGATTATAAAATATGCTATGATTCCTGACAGTGACGATAAGCGGATGACATGAGAGTGGTAGCTAGCTACTGGAACTTAACACGTTGGCAACGTGTCGCACTGCAGAAACATCTGCATAATAATGAGTTCTATCTTTAAAATTCCGATGAAACGGATGAATGCTGACATTGCGTATGCAGAGGAACCGCACTGTGACACGAATTGAGTATATTTCGGCTGCCAACGCTACCTCGCACTTAGAATGGCAAACACAGGCCTGCCAAGATCATGCGGTTTATAGAATAGATAAATAAAATAAGAATAAAGCACTCCTTGGTTATGTTCACATGTATTTCTCTACTTACTGTCGTTTATTTTTATATAGCCTTCACAAAATATTATTAAGAGAGCTTCCATTTGTACCCACGTCTTCTTAATCGAGATAAAAATTTGTAGAAACAGTTTCATTACAATTTCCTTAAAGAACAGGGGATTGGAGCAGCGATGTCCCACCTTGTCTCTTTAGAGACGTTTACTAATTAGCTGCTAGTCTCTACCTCCTCTTACAGTCGGAGGGTGAATCAGGTCACTACCAGACAGTCAGTATCCAGTGATTCTATGATAGTTTCTAAGTCATAAATTGAATTTTCTGGGAATGTCCTCAGAAGACTTCTTCTTTTTGGATTTTACATAAATGGTAAACCTTAAGGGAGGACAAAGGCTTACTAAATAAAAACAATTTGCATCTCGTTGAAACACGCAATTTATGTCTTACTTCTTCTTTCTTTTGAGTGAACCATTTCCGATATATTCTTTATTTATTTGAATTTGTCTACACTTACGCTTTTCTGAAATAGGATTATGCTATTTTTTATCTCTTTAAAGATACGTTTTTGTGCAGTACTTCTTTTGCAATGAAAGATATATACATTCCATTTTCCACATTACATGTATAGAATTTTAACTAAAATCGTCACAATCATTTTGGAGAAAATAAAAATAATTTTAAAAAGTTCTATGTAAAGCGTAGTTTAGGGTAGGAGGTTTCGTTGAAACTCTTCGTGTCTCAATCTTGGAAGATTCTGAACATTGGTATTCACCCGACTTTTGTTTACAGACTCAACAGCCACAGGCCTTTGAATTCAACTGTCAAAATATGTACAGAATAGAACTAGTACTTAGCCAAAAGTAAAATTAACAATACTCGCAGCTGTTGAACATGATATTCCAGTAGCAAGATCACCTTGGTGGCCAACTAGTGGTCGAAAGGATTTAATATAGTTCATGGGCATATGTGCAGTAAAATATCCAAAACGCACAGGTACGTTAAGCCGAATGCAAGAAAGACAACTTTGCACATGACAGCATGAACAGATCGAAAAATGGTTTTATGAGTGTACAGGATGTTTCTAAATAACACAGTAGGTAATAATTTTTAGGAATTTTAAATTCAAACATTTTCAAATGCAACCTGATGTCTCAAAACCTCTACTATATCCTATGATTTGCAGTTGCATTTATTCTACGTATTATATATACCGGATGGAAGGGAAGTCATTACATTAATTTAAACCAGTGATAGATCTCGATATTTGGAACACATTTTGTATATTATGTTTTTGTCTCTGACCATTTCCTACAGAGATATTTTGTATTATCGAAAACAAGCTGGCAACACTGCAGATTGTGTGGGTGTCACTTTCCCTAGCTCAGTACATAAACAAACAGAGAAACGGTACTTCTTGAGAACACCTTCTGTGTTTACCCCGCGAGTGTAGCCCAATCACAAGCGTTAGCTCCCAAAACATTAAGCTAAAGCGAAAGTGCCAGACCTGTTTACATCCACAAACCAGCTCAATTCCCTTACCAACCTCAACGCAACGTTGTCGACTTAATGCAAGTGTGAAAAACTGCTTGGAGTATTCCTGCACATCTTTTAAGTGATTAATTATTTCGAAACCCTGTGTGATGTCGCATAATTACTACCGAAGCTATGTCAGAAATAAGTTACTCTACGCATCTTACAAGTAACAAACTGTTATCTGCCTACATTCCTGTGGAATTACGCATCCAAGTTGGATAAAAAAAACATTTATTTTTTCGAAATCGGCTGATCAAAGAACAAAATGCCATTACACCTTTTTTTTTTTTTTTTGTAATGCTTCTATGAAGCACATATTAGAAGGAATGTAATGACTTCCCTTCCATCCTGTATATGCATATATAAATATATATAATGTCCCAGAATTAGACCAACAAACTTTGGGAGCTAATAGATGGCATTATTTTAATCATTCTTTTGTAAGGAAAGTTTTTTGCTGTGGTGTTTCATTTAAGCGCTAGACGAGTTAATGTCATTACCTACTGCCTCCTACCCAGTTTAAGCATTTACGGCAAAATCACCAGTGCAAATTACTATTGCATTTATTTTAGTAAGGGACACAATCTTAATCCAAGAAACAAACACAGTACACATAAACAAAACACAAACATTTCATTGTTTACAGTTGATCGCAGCTTTACTATTCAAAATTAGACCGACAAACTTTTAAACCAGAGAAATGGCCAGTGTCTTTGCAAGAGCATAGCACAATAGGGCACACCGATGCACTCTTTGTGTTAATCGCAATGGGCGTGCGTTCCAACATTTGCTTTGAATGGTAAAGCTGTGATTAACTGTAACCAATGAGATATTTGTGTTCTGTTCGTTTCTTGTATTAAGACTGGTGTCTTACTGAGATAAATGCAATGCTAATTCTCATTGTTGATTTTGTCGTAAATACTTAAACTGGGTGGGAGGTAGTAGGTAGTGACATTAACTCGTCTAGTGCCTAAACGAAGCACTGCAGCAAAAAAACTTTCCTTAGTAAAACGTGTTTAAAATAATGTTATCTATCAGCTCAGAAAGTTTGTCGGTCTAATTTTGGGACACTCTGTATAATGTAGAAAATACATATAATTGATGCTTCACTGATCTTTTTAGCTCTTTGGAAAGCTCAATTGTCTATGATTTTGAAACTCTCAGTATGAGTAGCAGAAACAAAGGTCGCTATCTACGCATTTCACGCTTTGGAATGTAACAATGGAAACGTAAATGCTCTTTGACCATAACTCCTCTTTTTCTTTTACGTTGTTTGTCAGGATTTCCCCAAAGTATAACGATTCTCAAGAGCCATCCAAGTTTGGGAAGAACGCATAAAGTTGCTATTTTATTGAAACCGTGCACTTTACCATAAAGTTTGGCAATGAATCTGTCTTGAGCGGCTGTTATGTACCTTCTCAATATTGCAGGAATTCCCTGGTTCCTGTATGGCTGAATATGTAGGAACCAAACACGAAGATAAACTCGAGGTCCTCTCCCCACTGAATTGGAGAATTTAACAACTTTCCCAATGATCCTTGAACAAGGATGGCCCTTACGATACCCAAGTGGTTTACAACGCTGGTAGGTACTAGTTCAAGTGTTCTTCAGATAAAAGGGGGCGGGTGACAAGCGCGTTCCCAAATCAAACTTTTACTTTCTCCTATCATCTCTCAGAATTCATTAACGACTTCTAGGTGCGTTCGCAAATCCCTGCTTTAGTTAGTGAATATTTGGCTATATGTAGTAAAGAATAACGACTTAGAAATTTAACGTAGTATTCTGTTCTTTTTTAAAAGGTAAAGATGAGTTGTTTTTTTTTTTTATCAAATTTGGAAAATGTTCAGCATATACTCAGTGTTATTATGCAGCACTTTAATCAATGCCGTAACATTTTAAGTAAGTTTCAGGTTTCTAGTTTAGAATCCATAACTAAATATTAACTATGATTATTAAATTAAAACTCCTATATGAAGGAACTTCAGCAGTTTTGATCAATAGCTGATACACAGTTAATATATTAGAACAACGTATAGTTCAGGAGATTTCAACACTACAATTATCCTAAACTACTGTTATTTTCATATTCCCCAGAAGTAAAACAGACTGGGAGGAATTTTAAAATCTGGCTTGGGTAGTATTAACAATGCACTCGTGTATTTGAGATCATATGTTGCGGCTTGAATGCCATAAAATTCATAAAGCAATATTATCCCCTGAAGTTTTGAACCCAAAATGCCAGAAAATGAGTGACGTAATTACTATGGCAACCAGGCAGCAATGACATCACCGCCACAGCATAATGTTCTCCAAAGTGTGCCAGGTGTGCTTAAAAACGACAGCTCCATGTCAGGCATGTAAAAGAACTCCTGCGGGACGAAATTCCGGCACACCGACGACGCTGATGTGATCCTGGCAATTGACAGCGTCGTTAAATAACAAAACAATTTTAAAAAATTCCAAAGTGTGCCTGTAAGAAAACCTGAAACCGTCACTCTTACAATTTAAAGTAATCCACAAAACCTTTCATATCCTTTTCCGTAAATATTTGTTGATTCTTCTGGAATTGATAAACTCTCAACAGTCTTGGATTAGCTCAAAATGTCAAGCGGAATAAAATCCATATTTTCAATTGTTTTATCATAACCTTCAATTTTTCTCTAAAGTGTTGAAACAAATGAAACATCTGCTTAGCAACCATACTGCGTCATACATCTGAGACAATTTTTACATTTAGCAAATATATTAGTTATTTTTAGGTACTTTAACGCTAAAATTGTATAAAACGTTATACGTAACGTGTATAATCTTTTCACTGTGTGTAAAAATTTGCGCGTGAGCGAAAGCGAACTCGCTAAACATATATTTGTGTTCGAAAAGGATTAATTCCTGAACAAATTCTACATCTTAAGACGATTTGTCTTTTTACCGTAATAACTTCCACAGAACTGAATGTTCATAAAAAAGTTTAAAGAACGTACTAATTATTCATAGAGGATTCAGGACAGATTTGATGCTTTACGCACAACAGTTGAGTTAGAGGTTCAAATAGCTATTTCTAATGAACTTTTGAACTGCGTGCAACACACTCCATTCCGTTGTTCCCAGAGTTAGCTGAGACACTCCCCACTGCTACTTTGGCAGCAGACAACAATCTTGTATACCAGACAGCAACCAACGTGCGTTTTCAGACGATCGTTTGTCTTTCCAGACAGGTAGATTGGCCGCAGTAATCCAGTCGCTTGACAACCAGGTTATCCTGACCTCGCTTGTTGGACTGACTGCTAGTCGCATTGGTCCCACATTCACATGCCTTTTGCAAATTTCAAGGTTATCAGAAATCGAATTTTGATTCTGAATCTTAAAAGATACCCATTTGTGATAAAAGGCCAAAAATTGTATGTATTCATAAAATGGATTGTAGTGTTACTAAACTTCACCTTGATTCTACTGGACTTCAAAAACTATACAACCTTCTAAAGATGTCAAACAGTGATTTAAGTGTGTAAGCAAGCCTAGCTTCCTATAAAATTATGGTAAGAAATAAACATTTGCCTTCATTAAAGTGACCAAACCATACAAGAGAGGTCTAAGAATCTTCAATACATTAAATTAGCTGCAGAGAAACAGAAAAAATGAAGCATAGCTATATATGACATGATAAATAGTGCTCTTTTGAACATTACACACCTTAAAGATTATTTTAGCGTTGTCCCTCTTCTCGGGATTTATTTGTCGGCACGTTTTCATTTTCACGCTATGTCACAGGGTGTACCTATTTTTGGATTAGTATAAATCAATAAACTTTTAAATACTTCTTTGTAAATAAAGGGTTTAACATGAGAGAATTCTTATGCTTAGTTATGAAGCTATTAAACATTAATGCCCTTGAAAAAGTTTAAGAAAAAAATTGAAGTCATGTTTAACACTTATTTTCTCCCAAATGAGTGGGCTAATTACAAATTCATTTCTACAATTTATCAACGTACTATCTGAAGAGTGTAGACATAAAATAGTAACCTTTTCAGAAGAATAATTTGCACATATGGATGAATTTTTCAGAACTGTAAGAAAGTAATACCTTGAAAATTAATTTAAAAATAAGCTGGCATTTAATGTATGTATGTATACATTCAATATTATAACCTGCTTGCTTAATTTTTCTAACGAATCGGTCTGAAATTGTGGATTTTAGACACCTCACAGAGTTTTGCATAATTACAATGGACAGTTGCTCTCCATTGGTGGAAATCATTTTCATAATCATTAACCCAAATCTACAGAAGGTTTCATAAAAGTCTACTTCATTGTAAACTGTAATGACTTTATATATTTTCTGTGAGGTAACAATGGCTAGACTAGACAGGGCGAACCTCATCCCACTCATTGAAAGGAGACCACGAACATAAATGTAATTTTCAATGCGGAGTTGAGAGAAATGGTTGTTATTCTCTGTGCATTAATTACAGAACGGGTAGAGCGAATGTACTTAGCTTTTGGCCACACAATTGAGTACCATACTGTTTGTTGTTTGTGCATTCTGGTGGCTGCTTTAAATAGTAAATTTGAGTCATGTCTAATCTCCAAACGATGCATAGGTATAATGTATTCTAATTAATATTCCTCCAATGATAAGGGATAAAAATCACGACTATCAATTTTATACCTATAGTATAATCTACAAAATTTGAAGTGCTGAACAAAATTTATATCGCGTGGAATATTTTGAGCCCTTAAGTTAAAAAAAAGGGCTTTGAAATTTAAGAGGCTCTGCAGATACATTTAAGAACTCGTATAACATGATTTATATCATTAGTAATAGACACTAAATGCAGATTATGAAGTTCGATAATTTTTAATGATAGAACTATAAACAAAAACAGAGTTTTGAAGACTTTCGCTCGATTTTCACCTATGTATATCCTTAAAACACAACAAACTGAGGATATAATATTACAGTACAAAAGCGGCCGTTTGTTTGAATCCTTACCTATGCACCCATCAAAAGTCGATTTCACACAATGCATGTTTACAATACGAGAGATAATGTAACTACTGTTTTAAGAAAATGTTCATAGGCTCGACATAACACGGTTTGAAACGACGCTCTAATTTTACATTTCAGTGATCTTGCAGCTTTTATGCCGTTCCCTTCCGATGTTTTTGGAGACAGCCGACGCGAAAGAGAGAGGCGCCGTTTTGTCCGCGTCGAATTCCTGCGTCTATGTTCCGCGTGGCGACAAACTGGGTGTAATGCTGTATGTTCAATATAACCAGCCAGTATAGCTGATTAATGTTTTAATTCCCAAAGAAGTGTTCAATTAACTACAAAGAGATCTCGCAGCAAGAGAATAACTCTGCTCTTATTAAAGAGACATTCCTTTGGAAAATTTGTAGCTCTTCAACGAACTTAAATGGAATTTAGAGAAGAGCGCTGTTAAGTAGTTAAGTAAGTACTTATTCATTCTCTACACACTTAAGCACAGAGAGCAGACATTTTTTGTAAATTTAATACAGAAATACAAGATAGTTCGTTTTGTTTCCTGCGATCCGTGGAACTCTCAAAACTTAGCTTGTTTGCTGAGAAGCCATTATTTATTTGAGAGTCATGAATAACTTCTTTTTGTTTCCAGGTGCACGCGTAGTCTACAGAAATCGTTCTTAGGATATCACAAAATAATCTTATCGCCATTTAAAACTGAAGCAGTGAATCTGCCGCCTTTATGCGCCTATAATTATTCATTTAATTATACATAGATATGACTTTCTCAAGCCAATATTGTTTCTTTTCATACAGCTTCTATAAAACACGCTGCCAAAGCTTAACTTTCTATTCACTTTATGTTATTCAGAGTTTCACTATACATTTCTTGTGGGAATAATGGGGGATGCAGAATGCTGGAGCGATGGCCAGATCTTTAAAAAGTATACTGTTATATGCTGAGTGTAATTCCATAATTCTTTCTCGATACGTTAACACATAAACGAATAATGAATGACAGTATTTCTAAACAAATTGAAGCTTTAAAACCAACAATAACGAGTATCTTGACAATGTTTGATGCAAAAAGAATTATTTGATAAAAAAATTGTCATAACTGGCGTTCGTCTTTTGTGCAGTTAAATTATTTTTATCTATCTCTTATGACAAAACACATTGAGATTGAAGAAGAATTGGCAGACTAATCGCATAAAATTTCAGATACACCTAATAATCACGTAAATATGTTAAACATATAGTACTTTAACAAAAATAATTAAAAATGGTAATGCCATATAGAGGTCAGTTTGGGTTGAAAGGATTTCCTTGAAAATCTTCGTGTGTATCCTTGGAAGCTTAACTTAGACACGAACACACACGAACACACGTATGTGCGCGAACCTTGAGATTAAAATTACTTTTATTTAGGGATCTCAAAACATGAATTTCCAATGAAATCTCGATATCAAAATTTTTTAGAGTAGAATACTTCCTATATCTACTATAAGTAGAACAGAAATTAAAAATATTAGTACTCGAAGCAAAAATTCTATCAATAGATGTTTAACTGCACAAGATTTTAAATGTCTCTGAGTGAACTTCAAAAACTGCAGTGATATGAAGTTAAGGACTAAGAAGCTTGATATTCAATATAAAAGAAATAACCGCTCCCCAAAAGTCAACTTTTTGCCATATTCATGGTTCAAAGGGAAATCATGCAGTTTGGTATCCGCTTCAGAAAAAAACACATTTTGATTTCGGATATCTAAAACACTGTTGGCAAATGAAACTTTGGAGAGTCAGTTTATCAAATCAAATATGGTTGCCGTATAAAACTACATGGCGAGCTTCCTATACAGTCCACAATTTTCAACTAAACCTTCCACTGTCCATTCTTAGCCTTACCATTAGCGTTAACGTCCACGAACAAAGGCAACTAATTTTAATACTCACTGCAAGATTTATAAGGTTGCTAATTCACACACATTAATTCATTTCTCTTTGTTCTCATTTGCCTTATACTGCTTCCCTGTGGATAGAATTAGCTCGAGTATGTTGCAAAAGCATTAACAAAGCCTGTCAATGGTGGGCATAAAGTATTCGTGCTGCAAGCCGTTGACATGCTGTCAGTAACGTTACTTATTATTGAGCTCAGCTATTAATCTCTCGGGCTCAATACATCAAATATCCATTTTACCTGTAATTTTTTTTCCAGTCGCTTGCGACTGTTTTAGAACTGAATGATCAGTCCAAGAGAAGTAGAACCTGAATATTCAGGGTTCAAAATCATCCAGCAAATCTCTGTTAGACTGACAGTTGGAACTCTTCTGTAAACTATTTTATATTCATTTTTTTTTTCCATAGAGCTCATTACTGTAACTCATATTCCTTTAAACAACAGATAGCTGTAATACAAAATATTGCAGAAACGTTTACACGTAATTTTATATTCAACGATAGCACTCAACTGATTATGTCAACTGATTCTTCCTCCCTCGTGCATTAGGCATTTCTGTCTGTAGCAATCTACATATCTTGTTCGTACCACCCTTTACGTATTTGACCTTCCAACATTTCTCTTCCCTATTGGTTTGTAATTATTAAACTGGAATGGTAATCGCTCTCCTTTCATTCTTTTAATATTACTTATCCACTTAGTTTTACATTCCTCAATTTTTTCATTCAGATCGCGTATATGCAATCCTTTTCTTATATCTTCATTTCTTTTGTGATCTGTTCTCTTATATCCTGCCACTCCTCTTAGAAAAGCTTCATTTCGTTCACTTCTAATCTCCTTTTTTCTCAGTCACAATCCATGCTTCACTCCCATACGGTAATTTCGGGACCGCCATTACTTCATGAAACTTTAATATTGTGTCCTTTCTTGCTTTGTTTTTCAAACATTTTTAGTCACCTTAAAATTGTTAAAACTTTCATTTTTTAATTGATCAATTTCTTTTTTACATGATGTATTACATTATAAGTACTTAAGTTTGACCACCTGTTCCACAATCTTATCTTCTGTAACAATTTTTGATCTTCTACTTGCTGTTCCTTTGAAAGCCATTACTTGTGTTTTACTTAGGAGGGATTGCTATGTTATATTCATTTGCTATTTTATTCGGAGCATAAGCTGACTTTTGAAGATTTTTTGCGAATTAGATATAATAATCTGGTCATCTGCGAACATTAAAGTTAATTCATTACATTTTTTATCAAACTCATTTGAATAAAAGGGTATACTACTGATTGCATTGTCCAGCAATTTCAGCAATATATAGGTTAAAAAGTAGTGGAAACTGATTATATTACCCTTTCAAGAAAGGTACGTTCATCACAATCATCATCATCACCATCTTCTTCTTCTTCTTCTTCTTCTTCTTCTTCTTCTTCTTCTTCTTCTTCTTCTTCTTCTTCTTCCTTATCAAACGCATCACAGCTTATGCCTATCGTGGCTTCGACAGTTTGGAGGAATACATCTTAGAGAGAGTGTATATTTCATATTAAAAGATTTTAATAAAAACCAACATTAAAGAAATTACAGCCAAGAGATATTTCTCCTGTCAGAAACCCCATTAGGACCATAGAAGCTAAAAGTGGACTACAGAAATACAACTAAAAACAATTTCATGGCAGTCACATGTCTTTCTTCGTTTATTTCACATAGCTTCTGGGAATTATTCTTACACAAGCATATTTTGCTATCTGTTTCTCGTTAATCAAGATAAACTTTTGAGGATGTAGTTTTATTGACCGCCTCCGTAGCGCAGTTGGTAGCGCGCTTGCCTCTGGTGCGGAGGACCCGGGTTCGATCATTAGAAATGTCGTATAGAGGAAACCGAACCAACAGTTTAAAAGCGGCTCGCTATGGCTTTAAAACACTATACTCTTTGCATGCGAGAAACCACTGTTTAGCGAGAGAACTTTAAAAAAAACTTCCAAGTATTGAATAATTGTCATTAGTATTAAACAACCTCTCGGAAATGGCTGATGCCATAATAAGTTATTTGAGATAAACTGTGCGTTTTAAACATGCATACATATTATTCTGTGTAGCATGCTTATGTAGTAGGTCGTCTCCTTACCAAGCGGGAGACCAGGTTCGGTTCCCAGTACCAGCGTGGGGATTTTCTCCCGGTGGGAAACCTGGTCCCGGGTGCACTAAGCCTCGTTAGGTCCCTGGTGGGTCAATTGAGGAGCTACTTTATTGAGAAGTAGCGGCCCTGGTTGATCGCGTAACCGGCCGGTATTTAGGCTTTGGCCCGAAAATGTGCTGTTGCGCCGCGGGATGTAGGAACGTTTACCACTTATTCAAACAATCACTTGAATGAATTGCATTTCATAGGCTACTTACAGAAAATTTCAGGTACGCCTACATTTTATTGGACATGTAAATATATTAAATTTTGTACTGTAATCCCTAATACCATGTTTGAGAAATTAAAAGGTTTTCAAAAATGTACCGTGTAAAGCATAGTTTAAGGTGGGCAGGTTTTCTTAGAAATCTTCTTGTCTCATTCTTTGGAAGATGTTGAACTTAAATAACAAGGTATAAACTTAGGCTTTTACGGCCGGTGTCTTGACTATGGGAAATGTTTAGTTCTTCCGGGCTTGTAGGCCGTGGTCTAGAAGGTATTGTAGATACCAACGTTTCGCCAAGTACTGCGCTTGGCATCATCAGGGTAAGACGATCCGCTGTCTGCACTGGTCAGAGTTCGAATGTGGAAGCAGAGAGAGATGTGGAAGCAAAGACCGTTAATGTCCGTTAGGATTTTTTATATGGTGGGGGTGGGTGGGGCATTGTTGGGCTGGCTACGGTAGTGATTGGCTCGTATCGGTTGGCGGTCTGGTTGTAGGCGGGGCTTTATTACAAGTGTTGTGTGTGTCTGAAAGTTTATATAAGACCGGTATCCATGCTTTCTGTACACGAAGTATTTCTTCCTTGCCATTAAAGTTGTATTTGTGTTTGTAGATTTTTGTGGCTTCTCTTTGTAGTCGGGCATTAAATAACAAGATTTCAAACTCTTGTTAAATTTTTTAAATAGATTTTCACTCACTTTTATATTCTTCTATATTATTTTAAATTCTTATTTGCCGTTCTTCCCTTACTCTTTGCTGCATTTGTGATAGTTACCTCTTACTGCAAGTGTAAATAAATTCACTTCTGCTATTTTAGTCCTTTTATTTATGACTTTATCAACTGAGTCCCCGAATTTAAGCTGCTGTTCGTACTGTCATCATTATGCAGAGTTTTAATATACCTAGTATCGTTTCTCTATGCTCCTTATTATGCAGTTTATTATTCTTTCTAATGTCCATTTATAGCAGCCAGAAGAAGTATTGAATTGTACCAAAAAAAAAAAAAAAAAAAAAAAAAAATGTAATATACAGAATTGCAAGGTTTGAAGCATTCCGGGTCAAATTTTTTTTTTCATAAAACGATACATGCACACGCGCGTATGTATGTGAACAGCTTACTCAAAAAGAAAAGCCAAATAAAAATCAAACTTGGTATTTAAGCCAGCGCATTCGAATGTTGCAACACAAAGCTTTGAGGACTACTATTTTAAGCAGATTTGCTTACAACCGAACATTTGCTGGACAAAACGGCTTCTGGGCAGGTTTTCTCCGGTACTTCCGGTTTCCTCTGCCATTCGTTCCACCACCTGCTCTATCACCGTCTTTCCCTTCAATCATTTCGCTCTAATTTCATATCATCTCCTTTCTCCCTCTCATACTGATTACCCATCCTGGCTGCTCTCTCTCTGATGCAGAGTTTGTCTGTTCCTCGACAGGTATCTAACCCCAGGTGTCCATATGTAAGTCCTAAGGGTTTTACGTCCTCCATGCGAAGAGGGTAAATAGTAAACAGAAGAACAATAGAAGACTATCTTCTATATTTTGTAGAATGGCTGTAAAAATAAATATGTATATAAAAACTACAATGGGTAGTGAAGCTGGCATGGTTATTATCACACGTGAACATTTTAGAAAGTAAATTATCAAACTTTTAAGCGGATAAAGAGCTGTTCATTTTAGAATTCCTACTCGCTAATAGGGAACGAAGCCAGAAAGAATGTAATGTGACATTTTAAGTGAATGTGCAGAAGCGAATCTGAAAGCAAAGGAAGTGGTTTAGTGTAACAACGTTAAAATGTCCATTATATCACTAATTCGTGGGTGACGTCATTGGAATCTCGCGAGTGGATTGAGACGCGGGCGGGCGCCGGCAGTTCGGCGCGGTGTTGGGATCAATACCGGTCATACAGCGAGCGCTCTACACTGCAGGATAGCCATTTGCAGAACTCACCTAGGTGCGTCTCCATACAAACTTTATTTACTCATTCTAACATTCCACCAACTAACCACATTTTTTGTCACCAGAAAGGTAATATTTTACCTCTAGTTCATAAAGAAAGCCAATGGCCGAGGGGCATGGAAATTGAGTTTTTATTTATGGATACTACTTAACTACTATGCTTCTCAGCGTCTCATCCTAAGACCCCTTAATTTTGCTCAGAGGCCTCTTTATTAGGCTTGAAGCCGTTTTACGTCCGGCAAATCTATGACACGGAACCATCGGTTGTACTTTCCATCCGCAGCAAGCCATGCTAATAATTTTTACCTCCGAAAATTATATATATATATATATATATATATATATATATATATATATATATATATATATATATAATTATATAATTTCTACGAGCAGAAACCGTCCCCACAATAATGTAGATTTTATTTTTTTAATAAAACATAAAACAGTTCACAATAAACAGTTTTGCAAAATTAAAATGAAAATATATTGCGATATTTAGGTTTAGGACGCTTGTTCAGCATAGCTCAATTGCATACAAATTTCTGTTTAGGACAAAGAATGTGAAAAAGTTGTATTTCGTGAGCACGTAATCGTTTAGTTATACTGTTTTCTTCACTTGCCTTAATTAATTTGATATTTTTGCAACAGTAGATTTTATTCATATTATTTCACGAGACTACACTTTTGCCGAAAGATGAAAATTCGTACTTGCAATTTTGACAGCGTGGTTTGAGTTGAAGAAAAATTTTCGTCTACCTATGTGAGTAGAAAAAGTTAAACTTTTCCAGTGGTGACCAACTCCAATCATATAGGGGCGTTTTAACCGCTCCAAATGAAACAAAAGATGTGGTGTGTTGCACTCACATGACTTTGTCTACTCTTGTACTAACTATTCTTACAAACTTCCTCTATCTTTATGTTAGTTGAGATAAACATTTGCAGAAATTATCTTATTGCTTATTTCCTTGAAGATCCAGGGGGAATATGGGAATACGGTAGACTATAAGCGATAGTCAAATCTTTTAAAGCTGGTAGCTATATGAAACCTTTGAAATTCCGTTTTCATTGCACGGCCAAGACATAAAAAAGTTAATAACGACCTTTCGTTTGAGAAAATTATAATTACTGCAAAACTCACACAAATAATAAGGAATATCTCCGAAATGGTTTACTCCGCAAGAAGTTCTTTGGAGATAACTTGTGCTCTAACGAAATCTACATTTTTTGTACAGTAAGATTTGCTCAGTCTCTTACGGTTTACCACTTATGCAAAAATCACCAAGAGTAAACAGGACTACATGGGCTGTAGCGATAAAATTCAAAATATACCGTAAAAGAATCTCACACATATTGCATTTTAATGAAAATCGTTAAAACCATTTTAGAGAAAATCAAATTCTTCTAAAAATTTTCAATGTAAAGGGTAGTTTAGGGTGGAGGAATTTTCTTCAAAATCTTCGTGCCGCATCCTTGAAATATATTATACTTAAATACCAACTCTGGTTTTTAACCGACATTTCGTTTTTTAGTTATGCTGTTCACTCACTCACACACACACACGCACACACACACACACACACACACACACACACACACACACACACACACACACACACACACACACACACACACACACACGCATCTTTTTCTGAAAATGCCTCTTTTTTATTCAGGGGCCTCAAAACATATATTTCCAGTGAAATCTCGATATAAACTTTTTGGCTGGAATACAACATTTCTCCTGCTTAGTACATAGTAGAGAAAATAAAAAAGGTAGTATATTTGGATGAACTTTAAAATTAATATTTTAGTATCTATTTTGTTTCATTTTAAATGTACAAGTCGCACAAAAAATGTCGGCAGCTGCGCAGTATCGCACATTTTTATTTAATAATATTGACTTACTAGTATATTATACCTACCTAATATCGAAGTTACAATGTAGGTCTCAAGAACTCTCTCGTGCAATAACAAAGGTGGAAATGAAAAAGAGCAAAAACAAAGAAAGCAAAGCGGAAGAACTTTAAAAAGTGCTGTTTATCATACAATAAATTTTAATCGTAATTTTTTCAAAATCATTATTTAAAGAGCACGAAAGATTTGATCATTACTGTTTCCATAGGACTCACTTCTTGATATTTGCCCAACGTTTTCATGCTTGATGGTACTTATACGCAATTTTTTACGTATCATGTCACTGATGAAGGTTGGCGGTGTGGTGAATGCTATAGGACTTCATATTACGGTCCAAGTCACAAGAAGACTTAAGTGCCTAAAGCTTCCAGAAATAAAGCACGATAAACAACATTCGAATAGATGTTGATATTTCCTTGCTGCCAAAAGAATTAAAGGTATGTCTCCAGGGAATCGTTCCGATTGAAGCGTGGTGCTATTCACAATGTACTACCTACTTTTTTTTTTTTTTTTTTTTTTTTTTTTTTTTTTTTTTTTTTTTTTTTTTTTTTTTTCCCTATTGAGAAATTCTCTGCGCCCTTATTAACTTTTAAGTTAATTGGAATTTTCTATGCAAATTTCTTAAAAGTAAAGTGTTGCCTTTTCGTACACCTTTTGTTCTTTCTAACTCTGTGAAGGTTATATTACTGTAACCATGAAGTGCCAATTTTGCTCATTTCATGATAGCAGAATAACCCACACCTTCAAATACGCAAGATGGCTGCCATTCGGAATCTAAGGATTACTAACGGAAGCAGTTGAGAGGGAGGGTACCTTTTATAAATAGAGCAAGTATAGTATGGAAACAAAAATTCTGAGGTTTCATCGAAGATACACGTTTTGAGGCACCCTAAATAAGCACGTACGTAAGTGTGCGTGTGAACAGCACAACTAAACATCAAATCTTGATATTTAAGTTCAGCATGTTGTAAGGATTTTTAAGAAAATTCTTACACCTCAAATTCTCCATTGCATAGAAAAAGTTATGCTTTTTTATTTTCGCTAAAAGCGCGCTAACGATTTTGATAAAAAGACCAAAGGTTTGCTGTATTTTAATGAGAAAGTGAATCTATAACTTGATTACCCTCGGAAGCCTTCATTACGAATGTATTTCTTGTAACTTGTAAATCACAACAGATAGACCAAAATTCATTGCCGAAAAATGTAAATCTAATTAAAACACATCAATGCGAAATAAAGTTTCTTTTGCGACATTTAGCATTCCCGAGATATTCTTTGTATAATTAGATAGTGAAAAATATATCTACTTTTTCACTTATCGGAATTCAAAAAGATGACATTTTAAAGCATAATGATCCAAAGTGAAATAGCTGAAATTTGCTTGCAAGGATACCGTGCCGGACAGATGACCACTTTGTTATGTTCTAAATAAAAGTAAACCAAAACACGTTTGAAACATTTTAGTTATTTTCTTCCACAGGCATCTTTATTTTGCTCTCGCACTCATAAATGCACGGTATTTGTGATCGATGCGGCAATATATCCTTAAAGAAAATTATACACAAATGTGACTTAATTTGGACTGCCAGTAGCTACATAGGCGCCCTTTTCAATTTAATTTCCTGAGGTCTATAATTACTTTAGATGCATATAAGATGACTGAGTCCGCAGAAACCACAGTCAAATTTTATGTTACGATTACGGGTCCTCTCGATTGGTGTACACAATAGGTTCCATGTGCTACCAGGACCGGCGCACGCTTCCGCCATTTCACTTTGTACTGGAAAGGAACACTTAAGTAATTTCCTAAAATGTAAAATCGCTTTATAAGATGCAATTTATGTATGTTTGGTTTTAACTTATGGGTGCTAACAGTATTGAGTAATGCAATGTTTCTAAGATAAGTTTTGTATCACTTGGCTCCAAAGTGACTATTTTGTGTAGGAGCAAAGGGAATGTTTTTTACCACGTGGTTATGTTTACGTCAGGATAGAGGGAAGACGTAATAAGCTGTATGTATGTATCCGCCTGCGGGTTTCACTTGCCGCTCCGCTATAGAGCTAAGCTAACTCATTGAAGACAAGGCGCAGCTAGGAATGGCAAAGAAAAATATATCGTCATATTTGGAGAGCTTGAACGCAGCAAAACGAGAAAGAAATTAAGGTCTGAAATGAATATCTTAGGATATATGAGCATATGTAAGGGCATTATATTGTACGCTTTTTGTCAAAAAAACTAAATGAAACTATGTAGCTTTTGTGAATTCAATGAAGATGACGTTCAATCGAAATCCATAAAATCACACTGCAGTGCACTGTTTCTCGGGTAAGTCATACTCATATCTGTTGAATCTGAGCTTATGTTGTACCAATATACCTATGTTAATTTTATTTTAAGCCATTTAATTTTTCTTTCTATGGCTTATCAGCACATGATTTAATATCACTATATCACCCACGCAAAAGGCATGTTTTATACGAGTATGATTCAGGATGCAGACTTGGGGAAATCTAGATTAGATTTAAATAAATAAATCGATCCGACTTGCTGACTGTATTGGGGTCTACGGAGATCTGATGCGTTTGACGTTTCGGTCGCATCAACTCTCACTTATATTACGTTTAAATCCTCATTAAGGTTTGTGACAATAACCTATCAAAGAAGCACTTTATTTAATTAGAAAGACTTTCATCGTTCCCGAGCAGGGACTGCTTTCTAGACAAAGCATTAATGACAATTAGTGATTTGAAAGACAAGTTCAATACTAAAGTAATAATAATAATAATAATAATAATAATAATAATAATAATAATAATAATAATAATAATAATAATAATAATAATAATAATAATAATAATAAAAGTCTTTGACAACAATGTTGACATATGTTCCAACAAAAAGTATGATAACGTGTTACCTTGTTTTAAGACATAGGTAAGATAATGAGGTTAATTTGAATATTGTTTATATTTAAATAAAGCTTTCCTGAAATTGCTTGCGCTATTAAGGATTTTGTGTTACGTTATCACAAAGTGACGCATGCACAGAAATAGATCACGTGGTTTTAGAATTTAACGAATAACTCACAATGTCCAAAATCTCAATATTTGCTACAAAAAATATTTTGTTGTTTAACGACGCTGTCAATTGCCAGGATCACATCAGCGTCGCCGGTATGCCGGAATTTCGTCCCGAAGGATTTCTTTTACATGCCAGTAAATCTACTGACATGGAGCTGTCGTTTTTAAGCACACTTAAAAACCATCGGTCTGGGCCGGGTTTGAACCCGCGACCTTGAGATCAGTAGGCCAGCGTCTAAACAATATTTGCTACGCATCAGCTGTCGCCAATCGGTTGGACTGTGATGGCATGAAAGGGGTGTGCTATCTGTATACAGTCACATATCCTAAAATAAATAGGTTCTAATGAACTGTTTCTGTTTCTTCGAGATCATAATTCATAGTATTTTGAGAAATGTCCGTCATAAGTGTTAAAATCCAACAAATGCTTGATTAAAATGCGTATGAACTAACCTTTTGTACACGACACTCGCTCGAATCGGAGTAGGAACGACATAGATATTTATTAAATCCTTTTTTCTTTTCCTACTTAAATACCTATTGCACTCCACTGAAATTACATGCTTTGAAGCTCTCTGAATAAAAAGAAAGAAATTCTAGAAAAATGAAATGTGTGTGCCCACGTTCGTGCGTGTCTGTGAACAGCCTGATCCAAAAATAAAACAAACAAAAAATCGTTAAATACTAAATTTTGTATGAAGCTCAGCATTTTTCAAGGATGAGAGACAAAAGACTTTCAAGATAATCCACCCATCTCAAAATACCCTTTACATGGAAAATATTTCATTATTTTTAATTTACTTAACATGGCTATAACTGGATTGATCAAAATACTAGACAAAATATTTCCATGGAAAATATAATGTACATCTTGAAATTTCTGGTAATAGCCTGAGAACGGCCTTTTCATTCTAAATGACTTGTGTAGTTAGTAAACCGTGAGAAATAAGCAAATTCTCAGTCCACTAAAATATAAATATCGTTAAGCACACAATTGTTCCAAATACACTTCTTGTGGCGTTAGCCATTTCCGAGGTATTCTTTGTTATTGGTCTGGATATTCTTTTTGTCAAGTGGTCATACAAGTAGCATGGAATTTCAACGCCATTACACAGTATTCCGATTTTAAAAAATATCGCCATCGCTTTACTTATCCTTCTTATATCTACCTATAATGAAATGGTGTAAATGCATAACGAACGTTTATCTGGATTAACAAAAACAGAAATAATTTTACTGTAGAAGATTGAGTAGTATCATATAATTGTAACAGTGAATATGTTATAGTTTTTTTTTCTTTTAAATTACTGTTCAAAACTTGCGTTCCTTACGTTTATGACACTGACACTTCCGGAATTTTAGAATGTCTAGGTATGACTCAATCTGGTATCCATAGACGATCTGTCGTCTTGCATTATCCGGTAACCGCTGATATTGATGAGTCTCTGTTGGGAGCTCCCATTTGGCTTTCGATCCTCGACTAATTACAAATCATTGGCAACGGTTTCAATTCGCGCTGGGATGGAGGAAATTTTTCTACTCCCCCTTAACTGCTGCAGTGCATTTGGTGCTTGGTCAGTGCTGAAAGAAATAGCTCTCGTGGGATAAAACCGCCTGAATGGAAAGGGCATTAATTGCACTTCCATTTCCTTGTAGTAAACCACCGTTTTTCTACTTCCTTTTTTGTGCGCGTTTCTACGATGTAACAAATTATCTTCAATTAAATCCAGTACAGGTATGCACTTCAGAATGGTTTGTTAAAAACTACTCCTTTGAACGGGTGGACGTTATTTATATTACCTTAATATTTTATTTCCCACTCACGTTTCTGTTAATCGAATTACTTCCTTAGTGTTAAAAATAGTAATTTAAATGAGATTCCGGCACAAAATATTTCTTTTGGATAATGCTGCATGGAAAACACCTCAATGTTATATGCCAGAGTTCTAACTGGACAAAAAAAACCACGTGTATTATTTTTATAAGTTCACCTTTGTATGCGTGAAACGAAATTAGGAAGTTCCTTTCATAATTCGAGGGAACTGGTGAACAGTAACATTAAGGACTGGTATTACACACGAAGAACACTGAACACCGTCTTCGAAAGCAGAACGTAATAAATTATCTTGAAATATTTATTAAAAAACTGCTCACCTATACCAGAAAATTTGATTAATAGATAAAACGATTCAAAACAAAAACTGGGGGGAAATTCGCATCAAGGAGAGAAAGCACATGATTTGAGAACCCTGAAGCTGCCAAACTGAACAGTAGCATCAATTTATAAGACAAAACTTCCCGTAAAAAGGATAGGCTAAATATTAGCGCTCAACTTCAGAGTGTACAGATGTTAGTATTTTTAATGTGAAGTGGTGCAATCTTCAAAGAACAAAATGGCAGATGCAAGACCATTATTAAAAATTTCTTTAAAGTGTAAGTTTCTGCCTACAATGATAATAAGGAGGAACTTTCAAATTAAGACTTCACAAAAGGGGGGGGGGGGGGGGAAAGAGAGAGAGAGAGACTAAAAATGACATTTTTGCAGTTTAGTTTCTCCTTAGAAACTGATACTTGAAGACAAGACATTAGGTGACTGCTTATTCTGATGGCACTATATAAGCGAATTGATACGGACCAAAAATATAATAATCGTTTGGAAGTAGCAATCAGCAGAAGTTGTTTGTGAAAGTTTCTTACTGTCAAGAACAGAAAGAATAGCTGTGAGGTTACGAATTGTGAATTGTGATTCTGCACGTGCAACAGTGGGTGTTGTAATACATGAGTTACATGGAAACTAACCATACTTGTCATTTGTCACAATAGCCATGTCTGAATAGAGAGGATTAATGTCATTCCATTGGCTAATTGCTTCCGAAGAGTAGATAAATTACAGTGTTATTTAGTTTGATTAGTTAAATTCTGGTGAATAATATATGGCCCATGTTTATTTATAAAACAGCTGTTTTCGTGTCTATTTCATATACTAAACCACAATGTTTGTTTCCTCCTAATGGATAGACATAGCTTACCTATTTAGACTTCAGAATGTCTTAGAATGTCTTACATTCCTTCTTCCTTTTTCCTCCTTTCGACAAGTTCTTATGACAGTAGGTAAATATTAATTCCTTTCCATGCTTTCAATTAGACAAATTTTAGCTAATTACCATACTGTCTGTCGCTAACAATTTACAGCTACTAATTTGATTTGGATCATCACTTTTCTAGGTTTTGTTCTATATTTCCAGAGAAAGATTAAGTTGTAACGATTGGCCTTAGCTATGAAGGTTACATCTTTGTTTCAAAACTGCACATTTTAAAATCACTCTTAATTAAGAAAGTTGATTTTCTTTACGGTGAGCGCTGTGGCCGAGCGGTTAGGCCATTCGCCTATCAACAAAACGATCCGGGTTCGATCCCATAAACCTGCATGTGGACGAAACGGCCGGGTTCTGCGGTTCCCCCGCTACTTATTCCACCAATTATTCCATTATCACCTTTCCATTCATCCATTTCGCCTACATTTCAGATCATCCTCTTCCTCACTCTCATACCTCGTATTGGGCTGACCACCCGCTTCCAGGTGTTCACTCTGTCTGATCCATAGGTTCGTTTGCTCCCCAACAGGCGTCTGACCCTCGGCACAGTCTTTACATAAGGGGAAGGTAATCAGATACAGATTTTCATTTTGGTTAAAGCGGTCTACTTTTAGTTTCTGCGTATTTTTTGAAATTTCTGTTGGTTTCTCACACCTTTGAGGATAATCATGCTCTGCAATTTGCATTAACTCGTCTGTTGTGATTTTCTTTTACGCAACAAAACGTCTGTTTGAGAGTGAGCATACAATCTTCATTGGTTCATTGAATTACTACAATTTATATATCGTATTATTTTAAATTCTCGAAACAGTATAATTAAATCCCTCTTGGGATTATATTTGCTCCAGATAAGTTTATTCGTGACCTCTCATTCGTAAAATTTACTGCTAAAATCGTATTATTTATGGTGATTGTTATCGAAAATAACTTCCTTTCTATGCAGTAAAAATTAATTATAAGTAAACGTGGAAAGTGCTGTGTATTTCAGTAATTGTTTGATAATAGTATATTATTTAAGGTGCTAGTTGTGGTACTTCGCACTAGGTGTATAAAGCCTTGGTTGTATTCGACTGTACCACTGGTGCAGAACCCTCCATTATTAATATCATGGAAGGCTGTCAGAGAGCTAAACTACGCCAGGAATTTAGGAGTGTGAGATGAGCACGGAACCCTATTCAGCCAGGTAAAGTATGAGCATTCTATTGCACCATAACTTTCCTCGACAAAGTATTAAGAATTAGCTGGAAATTCTGTCCGTCACTTAATGGACGAAGGTTATCCACTAAGAAATAACAAAGCATTACAAACAGCCTTTGGGCGTTAGCTTCGTCGTTCCATTAGCACTCTGTTTCTATTTTTGTGTTTAATGGAGCACAATAGATGAGCGACTGAAGCATTAATTTCAAAGTAATGCTACAGTGCACACGCCACGTGTGGAATCATTTTTCCGATGCATGAAGATTAAAGGGAGCATATTAAGCACTTGATCGACTTTCGTGTTCCGCCAGCAATGGCTCTGCTTAGTACAGTATCTTTCCTCGCGCAAGTACACAGCCTGTGGAGTTAGTATCTGCAGTCTAAACTAGTGTGGAAATATAGAATGTATATACTGCACTACGTTGAAAAGCTTTCCAGAGATAACCATATTCAGGTATTAGCATTGGCCTGAGGTTTCACGCAGAACTCAAACAGAAAAATGTTTGTTGTTAGTCTTCTTTTTTTCCTTTACCTGATTACCCTTCCTTTATGTAGGACTTACAAGCCAGTGCCTATGGTCAGACGCCTGTGCTAGGCGAGCACAGGAACCTATGGACCAGATAGAGTGAAGACCTGGAAGTGGGTGGTCAGCCCAGCACCAGGTATGAGAGTAAGAAAGAGGGTAATATTAAATGCAGGCGAAATCGATGACTGGAACGTTGATAATAGTGCAACTGGTGAAATGAGTGGCGGGGGAAACCGGAGAACCCGCAGAAAAACCCGCCCTGACGCTAGTGTCGCCGCAATGCTAGACGGCTCATGTCATTGTATGAGAAACTGCTCTCTCACCACATTACTGACTATAGCCAAACCTTACGTTGACAAAATTAGTTTTATAGAAATAACATGTTTATTGCCTTTGCTTTGTTTTGTTATACAAGTTATTATGCAGTTCCCTTATGCTGCTAAGACATTTAAAAAGTTGCTATTCTCTATTCTCAAAATTAAATAAGCATCATAATTTATATGAAAAATGTATTGAAATTGTTTACAATGTTCATCATCAGATAGTGGCGTAGTCATAATTGAAGACGTCCAACCAAAGTGCTATTGCTTGAAGCTTGATTCCACTTGTAGCACATCTTCGACAACCAAAGGATCATATATAAATGGATCTTTAATATCAATGCAAGGGAAAATGAACAACAAAAAATACTTGCTCTCCCAGTACCGATTAAACCTTCGTCGTTCACTCTGTTGCAAATGCAAGCCGTCATTGCATGGATAACTCTGCCACGTGAGTATAGCCAGAATCAACCGGTTTGGCAGGCTCTACCTGGCTATTGAAGGAAGTAGTGGGACGAGAGGAAGGGTAAATTCACGCCTCGAGTGCCTTAATTCCCACCTGTGGTACACTGCTTCGATTCCCAGCTACGTATGTGCGTCAGTTCGATCCCACTCGTGTGGATGCAGAATTTCTGGCCCAACTGCACGACCAGTGCGCACTCAGCTTTGTGATGTATTTGAGGAGCGGTGGGGGATTCGTCCACTTCTGCCTTGCGATATGGACATGAGGTCGGTAGCTGTGTTAGCCGTCCACAAGAGCTATAGTCTTAAATTGAGTTCTAATGTTTAAACTTAAAGCAAAAATGCCAAAACTCCGAACCAAGGTGTGACTGTCCTTAAAGAAAACCTGAACTAGACTAATACCCATCGTTTTTAATTAACTGGATAGTAATGATTGCTCGAACTTATAACCACGGTGTACTTTCATAGCAATCGGTGTACTTTCATAGGAATCCTATTGCCAATTGTTCTAGTTTATCCTCGCAAAGGTTGCATAAAGTTGACCTTGCACTCCTTAGAGGATCTGTAACTAAGATTCTTAATATGTAAATACCAGATATGTCCGTTTTTCAATGGGACATCTAAATGTTTCAATCAAGACGACAGCTAATTCCTCGTATGCATACCATATTCTTCATAGTTAAGAAACTTAATTCGAGAACTTTCCCGAGCCATTTGGGACTAATTATATCACTTCTAGCTGAAATACGTTTACTTTTACAGCTGCTGGGAAGGAAAGAAATATCTTAAAGAAGGTTGCAACGTGAGGAATTAATCTAGAGCTTACAGACATTACCTTAACCCTTGAACCATATACCTGCACAATGTTCAATTTATTTATTCGATAATGTGGGAATAGCGGCCGAGCACAGCAGCTTCATTTAAGGGTGGAAACTCATCTCAAGGATTACCGGAGTACGATATTAATCGGCCCTAGTAATAGCGATTTTGAGGAAAATGAATAATTTGCATATACTACAAAAACTATTTTACTTCACTTCTAGCGTTCTCTGAGAAACATTACAGCTAGAGTTTCAACATATCCACAAGACTTAGGCATTTACTGTCCCAACATTGGTAGCAGAAAAACGCATGTTTTCTAAGAGGCCTAGGTCTTGTTGATATGTTGAAACTGTGGTCATGACCTTTCTCAAAACCTGCTAGAGTAGTGAAACACATTTCTTATAGCCACATTCTCGTGCTAGGAACATAGTAGTTAATGTAGATAGTAGATTGATTTATGATATCCATGTGACTGTCATTGCTACTCTTCTTTCCCTGCGAAAGAACAGAGCACCCCTCAACGTTTGCTCGTCAAAGGCCCACAGCAGTCCTTTCCAATATAGTCCTGAATTCAAGAATTTGAAAAAAAGATAGAATTAAATTTGTAGAGTCAATTCTAATACCACCCCAACATGTTAGAAGTCATGCTTACTTTCCCAAACCATGTAAATCAAGTCCTTGATGGAACAGATTACGAAATGGCGTTCTGCATCTACAACCTCTCTCCCTCTACCCAACAAAGATATTCTTGCTGTCGTCCTCTTCAACTATTCCTGAGTACGGATTTTCGGAACATGTACGCCGACGTGCATAAAAAAGCCCCATTCCCCTAGTCACAAGTGCTTTCCCTTCCGTAAGGTTTTCGCCTTCAGGTAACCAACTTTTGCCTCCACACGGAGGTATTCAGTTCAGGATAACAATTCAAGGATATAAAAAACGAACCAATTAAGAATGTTACAAACGATGTGAAATGTATGGTTTGGATACCCTCTATGAAAGAGGGTAAGAGTTTCGCTATAACGGGTGCACAAAGATAGACTCAATAAAGCATAATTCGACATTA
The DNA here is from genome assembly GCA_030765045.1 of Tenodera sinensis. Taxonomy (NCBI): domain Eukaryota; kingdom Metazoa; phylum Arthropoda; class Insecta; order Mantodea; family Mantidae; genus Tenodera; species Tenodera sinensis. The sequence goes on along the minus strand of CM060965.1, from coordinate 66,962,103 downwards.
TAGGAGAAGGTATCATTTAACTGGACAATAGCTACGACATTCAGATGGCAGCCTTTGGCGCAACACGGAAAATGAGGTTAAAAGTTATTGCCGCCATCGAACGGTAATAAGAAAACCGACATTAAAAAGTGGTAGAGTATAGACGGAGGGGATTCCACACTGAGCCACTGCTTTAGGCTATTGTATGTCAGACACCGGGAGGAAGGGATGAGATGAGAGCGCTCTACAAGTGTATTAGAACCCGAACGAGTAACGCGAACCAGCATGAGGGTCCATAACGTCTGCTGGAGATTCATCTCGACACCAGGGTTCGCCAAGCAGCCAACAGCCTCATGGGTTTTGACAGCGGTCCACCCCAACAGATCAGATGACTACTGCGCCACTCATCCATCGAGAACGGCAGTTACAGTTTGCAAAGTCCCAACACAGCAGCGCCAAGTTCACTCATCTCCAACAATTCCGACCCTGAAAGACCGGATTGAAATGCAGATGAAATGAAATAGAGGGAAGGGAAATTGGGGGATGTAAATATCCTTTCCAGCATTCGCCTAGTTACCCAGGAAAACCCCGAAGAAACCCCATGGGTCAGAAAGGTGGACCGCGGGAATCGAACCTCCTGAATGGGGCTTACAGTAACTGTGGAGCCATCTCGCTCGGTATGAAAGCGGTAATGCATTATGAAATGTTTAAGTGTATTAAAAACGAAAACATTAACTTTCGTCTTAATTTCTACGCTACTATGTAATGATTATTTATTTTTGTGCCAAAATTCAACAAAGCATTGCTTTAACGGTACTCCACAAGTGGGAACATGAAAACTAGATTGTAATGTTACCTCTCAGCAGTTCGGCTACAGTTTTGTAGAGACAAAGTATCCTGCCAAAGCAATGGCTAGAAGTATGCTCGAGGATAGAGGTGATCCCGCTAGCGGAGGGTGGGGCTGTTTGTGAGTACCACAAAAATTCGTTCACAAAGACTCAAATACATTTGATCGCATGTATATTTTTAATTTCGAACAACCTATTATGTTTCAACTATTCTTCTGCATAAACTTGGAATACTTAAGCAGTAGGGCATCATCGCCTACATTAAAAACATGCTTTCAGCCAGGTAAGTCAGTCAGCTGCTATGCCTGCACTGTATATATAGCGCCTGATTTAATTTTCTAGACCAGAGTCTTTGTAAATTTTTAAATTTCCTGTAGGAAAGTTATTTAATTTTCCTTCCTTGCTTCTACTCCATAGAGTATCTAATGTGTAGGCGGACAAAGAGAACTGAAGTTTGAGTATAAATTCTGTGTAGTGGATATAATTGAATCAGTGCACGTGTAATTCCCATCTTCTGCGTGCTCACGGGCATCTCCGGTATTCAAAAGCACGTCATTATTCACAAACCAATAAAGCTCTGGAACAAACTTCAATTTCCGGTTCCGCCTATCGCTCCACCTGTCGTTAGGAGCCATTACAGTGTGGAATGGTCAGACCTTCGACAACAAATTTCAATTTCCGTTACTGCAAGGAAACTGCGACATCTGCAATAAACAAATCGATATTCTTTGGTCGGTGCAGTTTATTTTTATACCTTCTCGTGGTTAAGCCAGAATTGTGTGGTTAGATTAATGGGTTTCCTATACGGCAAATCTGGATATACTTCAGTTGCAGAGGCAAGATATCTCCGCATGAACATATCTCAGTTTTGAGGCCCAATACCGGAACTGTTTCTCATTGTTTTGACCCTTTTTATCAGGTCAATACCGCAAACCTAACTTAGTGTTATTTTCTCCCTTTAAAGCAGACATGTGAGAAGATTAATCCAGTGTAAAGCCTCTCAAAAGTGAAACTGTTACGTTAGTTTTAGATCCTATAAGAGATATATTGACAGTTGACATTTCATATATGAACTATATTGCCCTGAGGTCCTCAATGTCCACTTCTACACTACCTTCTGTGCTATGCCGTGTTAGCCTAAGGTCAACAAGACCGCATAGCCGACCGGGAGGGATCGCAGCGCTGACTACGTACCACCATCCAGTACTGCACCCCACTCATGACACCTGTAGTGGGCAGAGGTGGGGGACACAGCGGCCGGGCGGTAGACCTTAGCTCGGATAGGGCTGTTACGCCGTGGGGTTAGTTTTTATTGTATTAGTAGTTAAATATCAGAGCACTAGATATTTAAGATAATTAAAAATAAAAATTAATTAAAATGGATGAAAATGAAATATTATAATCACTAGAGCACTTATTTACTTTTAAACTGCAAGAAAAAACTGATTTTCACATGCATTTCAAGCAATGAATTTACCAAAAAAATAGTTTGGAAAATAGCCATGGAGTATCTCATTTTGGATAAAACAATGCCGTCCTGCAGCTGCATTAAGTCAATGTACCTTTGCCTCCATAGCAAAAATACTTTGGTGTTATTAACTCTTACACCAAAAAGCACGCCAGATACCTCCAAAAGAAAGAATAAGGAGACTTGTTCTGATTTGTTGCTTTTCTTTGTCCCCTTTGTCCACTTTCGCATTTCGGCGTGAAATTCAGTACCTTTTTAATACAAATCAAATATATTTAACCACAACGCCTTTTTTTTTTCAGGCTTATTAATGATATACTTTATTTCATTGTAATATAGGGCAATGGCCTCGAATTCTGATCCTTTGTTCTTGTCGATAACAACGGCAATTTCTACTCCACAGTTACCTCTAGTCAGCAGCGTTTTTCTTTGTGGACTTCCAACCCTGAGCTACGCAGTGCATTCCAGGCATTGTTCCTGTGGTACAATGACGTTTCATTCACAACAGCTCACACTGAGAACATTCCAAGCTCTGAGGAGGTTTCTACCTCACTGCAGTGGTGTGCGTATGGAACGTCCCGGAAGAGAATGTACTGGAACCACCATTGTTGTCACACCAAGATAGCCCATTTCGTTTTAAGATGCAATTTCAGCACAAAAATGCTGTTGAGTGGATACAACAGGTTTCAATTCTCGGTACCCCAGTTTCTCCTCAAGTTGTTTAGGGCAGAGGGTTCTGATGGCTCCAATGCTACTTGTTGCTGGTTAAGGTTTGATTAGAAGTGCTGTAAACAAAATTTAAGTTCCAATTGTTATCCACGTCCCTTAGATTTTATGCTACTATAAAAATAGTAGTATGGTTTCCAAGTTAAATGCTTTCTTTCACTAACTATAGCTACCTATTATATGCTTAGGAAGAATTATTTTGGAATTTTGTCTACTGGAAATAAATGGGAAGGGTAGACCCAAATAGCTCCTAGCTTTTGACTAGGCTGAAGCAATTGGATCAAAATAAGACCTTAATTTTTAAAGATTTGTGCTTCATTAAATACGTATAAGAATATATTTAAAACTTGCTACAGGTGTTTATTTCTTCATCTGCTAATCGTCGTGACTGAGCCTGTGGTTGTAGCCAAAATGCCACGTTAACGCTTTCCATAAGACAATTTTTGCAAGTTGAAGGATAGCGCTGACGATTAATAAAATTGATAAGACGAGTATATCTTATCTATTTTTTTCTTTCTCTGTAATATACCTGTAGTACTGCATTTCAACCTAAAATTGCGCGCGCGCGCGTGTGTGTGTGTGTGTGTGTGTGTGTGTGTGTGTGTGTGTGTGTGTGTGTGTGTACATGCGTGTGTGCCGCCCTCGTCTTGAAATAAGAATTCATGCATAGGATTAATTCACTTTAATTCAAATAGATCCTTTTCAGAGCTAGTGACACTTTGATAACACCGAGGGCTGCTGTTTTAATAAATGAATTGTTTAATTTATACTTTCTGTAAAATTATACAAAAATATAACATGAGACGGCACTCCTGGCTCCAATTAGCAAGTCAATAAGGTCAATTAAGTAGGATATTATTTATTTACTGTGAAAACTAAGTATTGAGTATTGCTTGTTCATTTTCATTGCAAATTTGTAAGCGATTGTATATTTATTTCTTCGATTAGATAGGAACTGAGATTTGAGTTCTAAACCATTATTATATGAATAATAATTAATACATCACTTGATTTTCTTTGGATTGTTGGCATTTTCATTTAATAAATACAGTAGGAGAGCCATGATGCTAAATGGGGATTTACTCGAGCGTCGTGGGGGACCTATTGGATTTTGAAGACTAGATGGTAGAAAGATAAAAAGGCTATATTATTATTGTTATGTATAGCCTTTCACCGGTGGTAGATGCGTCTACCTACTTTCAAGAACGTTAAAAAGAAATAGCTACATGGAAATACTCGAGCACGATATATCGATAGTGGTAGTGTATACCTATGCCCCACGTGTCTCTTGATGACGTTGATTTGCCGGTTTGTATTATGGGGGTGGCCGTATGGAAAAAATGTATTCGAGCGCGTATGATTTTCAGATGGGATGTTAAGTGAACCCAAAAGAAGCTCCCATTCAAAAGACTGATGATTCAGACGTGATGCAAGTTCGTGGCAACTTTTTGAAAATGAAAACAAAAATCAGTATTTTGAAATACTAGCGCGTCAGATTATTATATAGACGTTCAAGCTTGATGTCCTAGTCGTGTTGATCTATAATCTGACGATTATTTGGAGGGATTTTCTTAATATGACAGTTTGAAAAAAAAATGTTCATGATTTTTTAAATCACTGAATGTGACAAATAAAATACAAGGAAAATAGCATGCAAATAGAAAATGATACATTACTCACCTAAGGAAGAAAGAATGACAATGCACTTGAGTAAATCCTAAAATCCTCTATTGGGCTCCCCTACTAATAGTCATTTCTAACTTTTGAAAACTAAGAATCGCAATAATCACTGCACAATATACCTCCCTCCAGAGTTTTTCAAGAGTTCGCCCATAACTGTTTAGGGAATGACAACTAACACTGAAAAAAGAATTATAAACTTGATAAATAAAGCATAAAAGTGTGAATAGACAGCTGTGATATGTCGAAATTGAAGACATCTGTATCTGGGATCAATTGATATACAAGAGGAACAGTTATTATATAGTCGAACCTCTTCTACTAGCCCTGTAGTGGGAGGAACAGTTACTATAAATGTTAATTTCAATAGCTGTTTGTATTTGTAACGGAATTTGCATTTCCGAATCGTGAGTCAATCCAACTCAAAGCGGAGAGCAGCTATTGTGTTCTATCGTGTTTCGGTCACTGGCATTACGGATGCTGTCGGGACCACTTAGGAAATGAATCCTAGTAGTGAAGCGGGTTTAAATGTACAAATATTTACTCTGAGCAGCGAAAACGCTTCAGAAGAGAAAGCGCTACGCTCACGGATGCTGTAATCCGGAAAAATAAATACTGCATTTAATTCCGTCGACCACTGAAAGGGGAGAGTCTACCATAAGACAGCTTTATTAACTCCTACCACCCTAGAGTTGTTCTTCTGCATTTTTTCTCTTGCGTTAAGCTGATTTTTAAACATTATGACTTAAGGGCGTCTAAAACTGAAGATAAGGCGTTCAAAAACACATTGTCGTATACCTTTCAGAGATATGCAAAAGAATAATAAAATTTTACGCGACTGGTTAAATTTGTGATGCCTTAGAGATTTAAAAAACGATTCCAATTGTTCTTTCTATTCTCTCTGGTACAATAATATTCCATTCGCTCAAAAATTTAATATCGAGATTTCACCGGAAATTTATTTTTTGAGGTTCCTTTATATAAAAAAGAGGCTTTTTAAACTATGGTGGTTAGCAAAGTTCCGGATTTGATTTCCAGCTGGAGGGTTAAGAATTTTTCTTGAACTAGAATTATACCCATTCGCACTTGAGTCTGGAAGAACAGCGTTTATCTGAGTGACGTTCGTCGAATCCGTGTCATAGCATTATCTGATTATAGAACTCGTTCTGCGACAGCCTAGTTCATAGACCTACTGAGGGTAACCATATTTGCAATGTTTACTTCATTTACCAATTGAAGACAGGGCAGAAATATATGGACTTATTGTGTTATGAAACTAGCAAAATAGGTTTATTATTGAACAATTATACGTGGTAATAAATTCATTCTTTCCCCTTGAAGTTCAACTTCGTTTCACCAAGACGTTCAGAAATGGTTTGAAATGATACTTAAATAGCCCCAGTCTATAAAGTTTAAGGCTTACTTAACATTCATCTTTTCAGGATAAGGGAAAACTCAGAGAAAAAAAATTAGCCAGCAAACTCATCTAACAACTGAACTCTGGACTTCTTGGATGTGAGACAGACACGCTACACCCACATCATGGAGGTGGACACTTGAATTTTGTAACATACTATGACGCCGGTCGCGGCGCACAACAAATGTCGGTCGACGCCGGGCTGTTCTATCCCGCTAACGGTACGTGTATCAAAGGCGTTCAAGGTTAAGCTACCTCACTACTCACTCGAGCAAAAGTGACAAAAAATCAGCGGCCGAAACAAAAGGGGGTTTCCAGATTATTCGAGAACGGTCCGGCAGGCGTCGTATTTGTAGAAGTTCGAGAAGGGTCCGGCAGCAAGGGTCCGTGTTACGTCATCCTCACTATATAAGGAAGTGAAGCAACGAGCAGAGGAGGGATTTATAGACAGGAGTCAATCTGTTTTTAGTTGAGAGAGTTGTGTGTGTGTGTGTGTGTGTGTGTGTGTGTGTGTGTGTGTGTGTGTGTGTGTGTGTGTGTGTGTGTGTGTGTGTGTGTTAGCTGTGTGTGTTAGCTGTGTATGTTGTCACGTCGTGAAGGAAGATAGCGAAGTAGTTATGAGTGTTGAGTGATTGTGTCGTCAGAGTTAGTGTTTGAGAAAGAGAGAAAGTGAAGACAGTGAAAGGAGTGAGTCAAGGTAACGAGAAGAAAACAGAAAGACTAAATACTGTGCTAACGAATGGGATTTGTCAAATTGTCGTCTGGTCACACTGGTCTCAGCAGTGGGATTCGTCGAATTGTCATTTTGTCACAATACCGTCTAGGACTTACACATAGCTACAGTAGTCCATAGATGTCATAGCAACCATGCAACTATGCTGAAATCTGAAACGCTTTAGAGCACGGATTAAGCTACAGTTGCTTTTGTCGCTTTTTGGACCCCGAGGCCAAAGAATGCGATGGACTTTAGAAACAGCATTTGCAAAAATGCGACAGCAACTGCCACAAAAACAAACGATAGGGGCTAAACCCACTACTGTTCAACAAGCCGTAAGAATCTGTTACAGAAACGAACGACAGGCCACTTTCTGCACGGTTAAATGGAGTTTAGACCCATAAGAGCTCTCAGTAGATTATCAAATCTCCTCCCTAAATGTACAACAATCTTGGATTTTGTAGGCTTCTTCTTGCTCAATTGAATTTACAGTTTGATGTAAATGTTCCCTGTTGCCTTTTTTCTTTTGTTTTCTTTCATCTCTCTTGCCAAATACAGCCTGGACGCTCTTGGCAAATTTGAGAACCTGAGTTTCTGTTAAGACATTCCACCTGCAATTGTAAATGTAGCCATCTCGCATTTTTAATATCTTCACTTTAGCACAGACATATCTTTGTGTTGGCAACATGCTGCAACAGCAGTCTGTATTTTCACTTTCCACTGTATTATCTCCATCCATCTCCCTCCGGCACAAGAATTTAATTTAGAATACGTCAGTCAGGAGTTAGCTAACATAGAAACAAAACATAATGTCTGCAAGTTGTTTCGTCTTTTTCCGCCAAAATGTGTTTTGTTTCTGTGATCTAGCAAGGGGAATGCTACGTAAGACGTTTCGTCTATTTGTGTTTCTTTATTTTGTGGACATAAACATTTTGTATTTATTTCTTTTTTCCTTCAGTATTGCGATTTGAAAATTGCAGATCAGTCAGAATGTTGTCAGGAAAGTGGAGGAAACAGGTCTTCTCTGTAGAGACAACTTCAGAAGTTTGTGGTTATGAACATAAAGTAGGCTACCCTGAAAATTGTTTTCTTTCATCTATGTTTCGTCATTATCGTCCTTTAAGATGATAATTGTTTCATTTTCTTGACATCATCCAAAATTTCGAGTTCCAGTTAAAGTAACGCAATTCTTAATGTTTACACGCTATTACGGTCCTTATAGTTGACATGTTAAAAACTACTCTAAATCAATGCTGTCCAACTTTCTTATGTGCTCGGGCACATTTAACTCATGCGTAAGGAGGCGCGGGCGCAATCACAAACAGTGTTAAGGCAAGTACACTTCTTTTGAGAGGAAAAAAGGAAAGCACTGTTTAGGGAAGTAACGAATACCGCTTTAGGTGTACATAAACATACTCATGGGTGTGTACTGGGAAGATATTGAGAAGGAAATGGTTTTTTCTTGAAATTTCAATTCATATTAGAAATCGTCGGAGTAAAAGTTTGCTAATGAAGGGCGCCAGAAAAATACATCAAGGGGCTGCGTTGGACAGCTCTGCCCTATACCATTCGAAACGGTTACGGAGGACAGTTGGCAGGCCTGCTACTCCGGTCGGGTTTTGCCGCACTCTGTTGCGGTCCACCCTTTGATAAAGGATTAACGTGTTTGCGTCACATTCAAGAGTCCCGAGTTCGAATCTCGGTTATGGTGAGTTACCTGGATAAAGCCACTTAAATTCATCACACCTGTCACCGTCCATGCATACCCCATTCTGGCCTGTTTACTGCACATTTAATGGATTTTTCTGTTCCCCATTCCATTTATATCTATAGTCCAGGCCTAGACGACTCGCTGGATACCTTCAACGATCTTAATTTCTTACCTACTGAGCATACAGTGCAAGACCATGGGCAGTCTGCGCTCAGTGAGCACCATTGTCAGCCTTGCTATGGTCTAATCATGACCTTTTTTCCTTGAAATTATTTACAATTTCTTGTTTTTTGACATCTTCAACTCTTGTTCTAACATTTTTTTCCCAGAAGCGTTTACGTTTAGTATTTCTTTCTGTGCATTCTTTCACTAATCCTATTTCTTTCAATATTGCTCTGCTGTGAAACTTGTACTGGAGTATTCTTTTAAAACATCATTATTCTTCACTGGATCTTACAAGCGGTAGACGACTACCAGAGGATGACAAATTCAACTCCAATACTTTTAATCACACTACTCTGTATTTAATCACATTACTGATGATTCAATAGCTCACACAATCCAAGCTCATGCCCACATGCGCATGACAGGTACAGAAGATTACCCAACTGACCTGGGAAGATGATAATATCACGCTTTCCACTGCGGGAATGTTGGTACACTGAATCTAGCGTCCGTCACCAATCCTATCACCTCTTTTCTCACAATACTGAGTGAGTGCCTTCAAGAAATCCTCAACCTAATGCCTGAACACAGGTACACAATGCTCCAACCGAAAATAAGTTATCAAGATTAAGTAGTGCGTATTAATATCTGTTTTAAAGCTGCAAATATTCGCAGAAGCAAGTTTAAAATCTATGCCCAAAAAGAGAGTGAGTGAGTAAGTGTGTGTGTGTGTGTGTGTGTGTGTGTGTGTGTGTGTGTGTGTGTGTGTGTGTGTGTGTGTGTGTGTGTGTGTGTGTGTGTGTGTGTGTGTGTGTGTGTGAGAGAGAGAGAGAGAGAGAGAGAGAGAGAGAGAGAGAGAGAGAGAGAGAGATAACCTCGGAAACCACTCAACCTATTTTTTTTCCCGCCATTGAAAACCTGTTGTTTATCACAGACATATAAAATTTCCAAAAACATTTTAAATCGGGGAAAGGGAGTTAGGAGGGGATTTTTAATATTTTGTCACCCAATCTCAATGCATTAATTGAATATGAATATATCAGACTGTTTTTAAACTTTATGTAAACATAGAGGATTTTTAGCTTTAAAAGCGGAAGCCTAACATATTTAAACCTGGCTAATGGATGGAGTTGAACATGGGGTTAATTTTCCAACTTCGATGATCATTATCAGAGAGTAGTAATTGTATGATTTTGACAAATGCTCGTTTTATAATTCAATAAAAATAAAAATAGCCTACCCTAAGACGACCAATAACCTCCTCTACACTTGGATACTCTACAACCCTTCAGATACAAATATCTTTTCAAACAAAACTTCATGGTCATTATTATTATTATTATTATTATTATTATTATTATTATTATTATTATTATTATTATTATTATTATTATTATTATTATTATTTTATTTTATTTTAAAGGCGTAAAACAGTAAATATTATACAATCTGAATTTGAAGATTTTCATAACATTTTAAGATTTTATCAAATTATTAAAAATGAATTTCTTTTGTTACGTGTATTAAATTTTACACACTGCAAACATAAAAACACTGATTCCTATAATATAGTAAGTATGGCTTAGAATTGGATTATTTATATTTATATTTCGCTTATTTCTCCTCATAAGTCTCTAGAAATATGCATAAGCACATTTTAATCCCATTTGGTCAAAGTACTGTACAACATATCAGGCATGGAGAAGAGGGGTGACAGGAATGAAATCGACTATTTACCGACTCCGCTTACTGACAATTGGAAGGACTGGCCACTTCTCTGAGGTAGACAGACAATAGGGGGAGGTGTAGCCTGAGAGCTAATCGCTGTGAGGCAGTGGACGGAGTTAAAACTACGATGTAGGGAAAGTGACACATTGAGTCAGTTCCTCCCATCTATGAACTATACAAAAGGAGCTGGCAAAAAGTAGACGGTCTGGGTGGCATGGCTGGTTAGGCGCTGCCGCAATGATACAAAGGTCGCGGGTTCAACCCCGATCCAGACCGTCGGGACAAATTCCGACGCACCATCGTCGATGATATGATCCAGGCCTTTGACAACTTGGATGGAATACAATATTTCTGCTACTTACCATATTAGTAGAGAAAGTAAAACGTCTCGCGGTAGAAAATAAAGGACAAATCATGGATAATGTACATACACATAGGTAGAATGCAAAGGGAAAGCAGAAAAGAGTGGAAAATGTAGGAGGCTGGGATAACAGTGAGGGACTTTGCTCAAGCAGGGAATAATAATTGGTGGATTGTTTTATTCACTTAAGACATTTTAGAATCTGTTCAGCATATTACAGAAAGTAAATAGATATATCATTGCAGATGTAATTTATGCTTTGAGCAGCATGCTGGTTTAACAGCCATCAGGTCTCATTTTTCACGTTAATCTCGCCGGATATCGACATGCCTATGTCGTTATTTATAAAAGTCGATACAGGCATAGATACTTATCGTAGAACCTAAGATGTCAATGGCAAATGACATAAAATCGTTTTCAGAGTATATTATAAGCTATTCCATTTACATTAGATGTGTTGGAAAGATACTCCATTTATAACGTTGTGTGCCTTGTATCGTGAAACGCTGGGTATATTGGCAGCAGCTATCGATCCGTGGCCCGTATTTGTTACAATCTAGATGTAAGATTGCGAAATTACGTTATCGATTCCAGGGTGCTATTTGAATTGGAAATAGCTCGTTGAGGAAAATGCGGACGTTGCACTTGGAGTGAAGTGGATGTCTAGGTCACTTTTCTGCTTAGCTGCTGGAGTGAGTTTTCACGGCTTCAACAGATTTTAAGTGCCACTTCGAAACTTATATCCACTCCGTGGGACTGACCAGCAGCGCCGTGCTGGAAATGCTAAGGAAGAAATTGCGCTCTCTTTTCTTCTGCTGCTCACACTTAGAAATTCTTCAGGGAGCCTTCGAATTTGTTTAATTAAGAACAACGTCTACTATATTACGTATTTCACCTTAGAACAGACATTCGCCTCGCTCCAAAAACTTGATTCAAAATAATGTCATAACTAGTCAATCAAAATATGAAGAAAAAATTGCCAAAATATTATAAGACCAGGAGAGCAGAAAAGTTCCAAACCGACTGCTCGGTGTTTTGTCTGTTGGTGTTCTCGCCGCTCATTGCTCTCTGCCGCTATCATAGAAAGGCGTGCGTGAAACCATACACCATTTTAAAACTACCTTTAAAGGCTTTGCTTACCAACTTAGTTGAAAGTAGATTCTGAAACTGGGCGCCGTCGTTGTCCATACATTTAGGAAACTATCCATCACTCGCCGCAATTCACGTTGAGAAATGCTGGCAATTTCCTGCTTGAATTCTTCCAGGGTGTGCGCGTTTGTCTTGTACACTTAATGTTTTAACTTACCACATAGAAATCGCAGAGGGTTAGGCCGGGGGACCGAGCGGGCCACAATTGTACTAATAATTCTGCCCTGAAGCACACTTTCAATTATTGTTGTCATCGAAAGATTGGCTGTATGAGCTGTTGCCGAATCTTATTGAAGAAAGGCAAAATCACGCTCCCTGTCTGTTAATTCTTTTGAAAAGGGGGTGGGGGACAAAATTGTATTTGCGTATGTAAGGGTGTCAACTGTTAACTCGAAAAAAATTGGCTCTACAACTCAGAACCTAAAACTGATCATGAAGTAGCTCTTCATGGCGAAAAAAATTGGTGTATGGTGTGCCATTAGCGGAGAAAGCTTTCTCAGAGCTCCAATTAGCGATTTCTATCTCTGGGATAGCTTAAAATAAAATATATAAGACAGATCCACATACCCTAGGAGAGTTAAAACAAAATATCCCCCGGGAAATTGCCCTCATTTCTCAACGTGAACTACGGCGAGTAATGGACAGTTTCCTAAAAAAGGTACCAAAAATGTATTGACAATGGCTATAAAGTCCTCCAACGTAGTGTCGTATTGGACGGTGAATGAATGAAATGGGTGAAATGATGCACAAATGCGCCCGGGGTCCATAGAGCTTTAAGTTACCCGAAATTTGTCTTCTCAGAATAAGGGAAAATCTCGTAAGAAACTTATTCGGAACTCACCCTAAGAGGGATTTGAACTCGCGACCTATTGGACGTGAGGCAGATACGCTATCACCATGCTACAGAGGGAGGCATGGACAATGACGATGGCCTGTTTCAGCATCTTCGTTCATAAAGTTGGTAAGTAAAGTCTTTAAAAGCAATTATACAGATGTTGTATGGTTTCACGCACGCCTTTCTATGATAGCGGCAGAGAGCAACGAGCGCCTAGAACGCCGACAGGCAAAACAACCGCGCAGTGCTTCCCCCGTATATATATTTTAGACCATAAAATTTTGTAAATTGAAAATTTGGAGCAGTTACTTGAAAAGATACACTGTGCAGAGTCCATAATCTTAGCAAATAAAATAAAATGTTAGCTGTTGAGCTGTCCTGGCTTATTACTTATTACTAATTAGTAATTACTATATACCACTATACATCCGTTAGACAATATAAAAATTCTTCAAACACAGAAGTCATTTAAGTTTGTATATGATATCGGAGTAAATGCTCCATTTTTCGAGTGTCCCAGACTTGTTGGAAAGGGTGATGTAAGCATTTCCAAACAAATTTCCTGAAAAGTGTGGCTTGAGATTTCTAAACGTGTTTCACAGAAACTGGTGGAATAGAATACTTTGAAAGCCCAGTTCATTGTTAATGGAAATTATTTTAAAAGCGAAAAATGTAAATATTATAAAATATGGAGAAATGTGAAGATTCTCATAAAAGATTAGCTTTTTTACCAAAATACTACATTTTTTGTCACCTGCATTAAATTCTGCATTCACCAAAACTGGTTTCCATAATGATAGCAAGCATGGTTTGAATATGAAATTTCATATTTTGGCTGTCTAGTCATGACTCACGTTGAAATGAACACTTAGTGCTTTCTGCATACACGATTTCAGATGTATGACTAATAAAAACTTTTAACCAAGTAATGGAAGTTGTTTTAATCGAATTAATAAATTAACCCTCGCGTAACAACAAAAATTCAGAATCTTAATCTGGGAAGAAACGGGATGAATGGAAAAGTCTAAATAAAAATCCTCCTACCCTAAATGGTCAAGATATAATCGAACATTCGAATAAATTGTCTACGCAGCATGTAGTGGTGCTCGTCCATACATATTAGAGAAGGCAAAAAAGATAAGTCGATTTGGCACTCGTTGGGTCACTGTAATAAAATACGTACCCTTTTTTAGAGTGTTAACTTTAGCATACATAGATAAGCCAAGTATCAAGACGCTCCACAACAGCTGACCTCTAAAGCCATCCGGTCCGCATCGAGCAGCTAATCAGCACCTCTGAAATATTAACGGTCGGATGGGAGGAGAACCTGCTACAGCGAATATTGCCTTAGCACATTGCTAAGGTCAAGGTGAAAGGTCAGACAGCCTGACCTACCTCTCTACCATACCGACTGAGAAGTTGCGGAATCTTGGAAATAATCGTCTATATTTTTAGGATCCGTTATATGTTAAAATAGGTAAAGAGATTTTACATAACAGTGGTAAAATTTTCGAAACCCCTTATTTTATTTGTGAAACTATAATACAATGCGCATAGATCCCAAGCGTCAATGTTTACGATTGAAATTTTTTTTTCAAAGGTGCTTAAGTTCTTTTTCAATTTTTTTGGATATCAAATTAATATAAATTAGAAATCAACTAAATATAAAGCTTTGTGCTTATCACTTTGAAAATTGCAACCTTCTTTACTTTCTCTACTACGTATAGTAGGGAAACTATTGTATTCGACACAAAAATTCGATGGCGAGATTTCACCGGAAATATGTTTTGAGGCCCCCCAAATAAAAGAAAAGCCTTATACAAAAGCCTGTGCGCGCGTGTGTCTGTGTGTGTGTGTGTGTGTGTGTGTGTGTGTGTGTGTGTGTGTGTGTATGTGTGTGTGAACACCATAAATCAAATACAAAAATTCGGTTAAAAATCTAAGTTGGTATTTAAGTTTATATCTTTCAAGGATGCGATACACAGGTTTTGAAGAAAATTCCTCCACACTAAACTACGCTTTAAATTGAAAATGTTTCGAAAATGTTGATTTTTTCAAAAATGGTCCTAACGATTTTGATTAAAATTACCTATGTGTAATATATTTTATAACAAATGAAATGTATATTTTGAATTTTCTGGCTATAGCCTATGTAGCCCTGTTTACTCTTGATAACTCTTGCATCACTGGTAAACCATAAGAGACGAAATCTTACTATATAAAAATGTAGATCTGATTAAATCACACAATTTGTATCCAAATGTATTTTTTTATTTGTGTATTGAACCATTTCGGAGATATCCCTTGTCATTTGTGTGAGTTTTGCAACGCTTACACTCTTCTCAACGGGAAGGTTTTTATCTTTTAGTCGTGTAAAGAGAACGTAATTTCAAAGCCTTCATATAGCGACCAGCTTTAAAACATTTGACTATCGCTCAAAACCTACTGTGTTCCCCTACAAGAAAATTACCAATAAGATAATTTCTGCAAATGTTTATCTCGACTAACATGAAGAAGATAGACGAATAAGTGTTTGTAAGAATAGTTTGTGTGAAAAAGAGTGAGTAAAGAGAGTCATGTGAGCGCAATACATCGGATTTTTCCTTTCTTTTCCTCCATTTATATGCCGGCTTAACATCTACGGCTATGCGGCCTTTGATTTTGGAAAAATTGTTCATCGACAATGAGGTTCACTCGTTTACTCTATTCACGCGCGCGCGCACACACACACACACACGCGCACGCACACACACACACACACACACACACACACACACACACACACACACACACACACACACACACACACACACACACACACACACACACACACACACACACCCGCACGCATGCGTACTTCCAGATTCTAGTAGGATGGGGAATGATCCCGGGTAAATAAATCTGGACCACCTGGAGCCTACTACTTTTGAGTGTTCGAACCAACGTATCTTTGCGTTCCCATGGTGATAGTTTCTGACACGTAAAACTACTAACGCGAAACTAGGTCAACCACGACCGGCTTTGTCACAGCCTTTCTTTAGTTAACTGCTTGATCTTGCTTATAGCATTAGCTTAAGTTAATTAACCCAAATTAGGAAACCCACTGGGACTTTTGACCTTTGTTTAGTACAAGAACGTGAATAACGTTATGTAGCACTTTACAACTTAAAGTGTGTGATTAAAAACAAAATAAATGAAAAAATATGATGCGTTGCACTCATATGACTTTCTCTAGTCCTGTACTAACTATTCTTACAAACCCTTATTCCTCTTTCTTCTTTATGTTAGTCGAGATAAACATTTTCAGAAATTACCTCATCCAATAGTCAAATTTTTTAAAGCTGGCCGTTATATAAAAGCTTTGAAATTCCATTCCTTTTTCACGGCCAAGAGATAAAAAAGTGAATAACCACCTTCCATATGAGAAAAGTTAAGTGTTTCAAAACTTGTACAAATAACAAGGAATATCTCCAAAATGGTTGACTAAGAAAAAAAATTGTGTGTTTTAACGACATCTATATTTTTATAGTACGATTTGGTCTATCTCTTACGGTTTAGCAGTTATGCAAAAGTCATCAAGAGTAAACAAGACTACATATACTAAAATCGGAAAATTCAAAAAGTACATTTAATTTGCCATAAAAATATCTCAAAAATATGACACTTAATCAAAATTTTCGAAAAATGTTCCGCAAAGGGTAGTTCTGGTTGGTGGAACTTCTTCAAAATGCTCGTGTCCCATTCTTGAAAGATATTAAACTTAAATAACAAATTTGGTTTTTAACCTACTTTTCGTTTTTGAGTTATGCTATTAACAGGGACACACAGACACGCACAAATGGACCTTTCTCTAAAACAGCTTTTCTGGACTCAGGGGGCTTCAAAACATTTATTTCCGGTGAAATCTGGACCTCGAAATTTTGGGTGGAATACAATACTTCCGCTATTCACTATACGCAGTAGAGAAAGTAAAAACTGGGCAGTGCATAGACCGAAAATGTCTCGTTACATTCACATGACTTTCTCTACCTATTCCTCAACTAACGGTCTTACAAAAACCCTGTTCTATCTATCTCATGTTAACCTAGATGACGGTTTATGGTACTTGTTTATATATCCTTGTAGATATAATGGGAATAGAGGAATAGTTTAGGCTGAAGGCCATTTACGAATATTTTAAGAGCTGAAGAAAGAAAAGAGTTGTGGAAAAACTGCTAATTGAGAAAAGTATAAAACCCAACCCCGCGGCACATCCGGGCCAAGGCCTACCGCTCGACCGATGCGTCCCCCACCTCTGTCCATCACAGGCGTCATGAGTGGGGTGCAGTACTGGAGGAGGGACGCGGTCAGCGCGCCGGCTCCTCCCTGCCGATTATGCAGTCTTCTCAACCAGAGGCCGCTATTTTTCAACCAACTAGCTTCTTAATGGCCCCTCAGGAACCTAACGAGGCTGCGTGCACCCCGGACCAGGTCTCAGCGGGAGAAAATCTCCACGTTGAGAAAAGTATTGGTATTGGAAAATTCAAACTAAGAACAACATTTCTCGGAAATGGCTAGTTAAAAACATATATGACATAAATTGTGTGCTTATAATACGACCTACATTTTTGTGTCATAAGATTTTGTCTGTCTCTTACGGTTTACCAGTTAAGTCAGTCAGAAGGATTTCTGAGTCTATTTTCAAGAAAATTCGAGATATACATTTCATTTTTTTCACGAAAATATCTTAAACTTATGCTATTTTTTATAATCGTTAGACCGTTAGAGCCATTTTTGAGAAAATAAAGCTTTTCCATGTGAATAGTAGCTTCGGGTGGGGGGTTGGGACCTATCCTTGGAAGATAGAGAACTTAAAGCAATTTTTTTGTTTAACTTTTATTTTCGTTTATGAGTTGTGGTATTCGGAAACATACACACACGCGCAAACACACACACACACACACACACACACACAATTAAGACGCCAACGCTCTTTAAAGCCTTGGGGACATTTGAGCGTTCATGAAAATGAAACATACATCACTACTCAATCCCTGTATTGTTACTGCTAGCAATACGCTTTAATGGGTACTTGCAAGACGCAAGACAAATAAGCCACAGAAGCCCAAGTGTAATTAATGCTCGGAGTGGCAGCCTGACAAGGGCACCGCCCTGCCGACCCAGTAGTGTGCCAGATAAACTCAACTACTCAGTATAATTTCTGTCTGAGTGACCCATAAAACATCCAAAAACTGTTATCTATACTCCTCGTTCCCCAGGAAATGCTATTAAAACGTATTTATAAATATAAAATTCAATAAATATCAAAGTAGCTAAGAATTATATTAACATTGTAATGTGTTGCCCTTTGTCGACATTCGTTGATAAACCATTTGAAACTTTACACACAGGAAACCCTTCGAAAAGTATGTTTATTATTTGTTATAAATCCGTTTTGTTTACATACTAATTTAATTTGATTACTTTCTCATGCATTATTTTACTTGAAGTGTAAAATAGAATATTGCCTATGTTAAATTTGTTTGCACTTTACAAATTAAGATAGAAAAATAAGTAGAGATGGCAAAATATACAGAAAATTGAAAACATGAAGAAAAACCTCAAAATGGTATGAAATATACATTGTAAGCCGCTATATATTTTAAGGATTTCGACCAGGTTTACTCCAGCTCTGACCAGCACGGATCGCCTGTTGAAAACGCCAAGAGCATCTCTTGGAGAAACGTCAGGTTACGTCAATCCTACTAGACCACGGCATACAAGCCCGGAAGATAACTGTTCATGACACCGGCCGTGAAAGGCATCAGTAAATATATAAAAACATGATCATGAAATACACAGACTTTATTAAAATATTATGTCAGTACTTTTTGTAGTAAACGCTGAGTTTTGCACACTGCAAAATATATAAATGTTTGTACCCATAATGTTGGTAAGAATGACTATGTGTGAGTGAAAAGAATAACAGTGTCAATAGTATTTCCTTATACTTTGTTGTCGGTCTGGGTGGCTCAGTTGGTTAGACGCTGGCCTACTGATCCCAAGGTCGCGGGTTCAAACCCGGCCCAGGCCGATGGTTTTTAAGTGTGCTTAAAAACGACAGCTCCATGTCAGTAGATTTACTGGCATGTAAAAGAACTCCTGCGGGACAAAATTCCGGCACACCGGCGACGCTGATGTGATCCTGGCAATTGACAGCGTCGTTAAACAACAAAATAATTTTATACTTTGTCCACACAACTTTGTGTTAAGTTGAAAAAAAAATACATGGTCTTCATTTTAGTACCAACACTCATATTCTGTAATTAGACTGTTCATGGAAAAAAAGAGCCTATCTTATTGCAACATGTTTGCATCAATAATACTACTCTGAAAAAAAAAAGTTATAAATCTATATAATCCATCCCGTGATTGGAGATATATCATCTAGTTGATATATGTCTACTGCCAGCCACATGCAGGAGATTTGACGCGGATAATAAGGTGTTTTATTTCATTACGATTAGTTGGCATATACAGTTTCCAAAATATTTCTATTATCTCTACAGATTATTACTGAAAAATAAAATCAAGCAGAATAAATAGAATAAAGCAATGCTTCACAGGGAATTCTACAAAAATTGGATTATAACAGCAAAGTTAACTTTGAATGACCATAAAAGTTTGGATCCAAGTAGTAAACACATAATTATTGTCATCTCATTTGTAATCTGAACGTCTTGTATGTCTGGAGAGGGAGTACTTTCAAACATTTCTGCCAACAACTGATTCTTGAGAGGCTGTTATCTGATTTTGTTTATTAAACAAGAAGAAAGTTTGGTGCTTCAGAAGCTTTTGGTCCTCTTTCTTGTAGAAAGTGAACTTCTTTCCTCTCAATCGACAATCTATTCTCGCACTCGACAAGATGACAGCCCAAATAAACAAAGATCCATTTTTCATGTCTGTTCTCCAAATTTCCGTGCACGCAGTAGCTTCTGAAATGTTTACCAAGTCCGTGGGAGTGACGTAAAGGGGCTTAACTAGGCATCTGTTATTTTTCGTGACTGCCTGAAGAATACCAGTCGGCATTGCGCCTACTCCACTTCTCCCGCAGCAGTTGGATCCTTGCCACAATCAATACTTGATTCGCAACCCAGTCCATCTCAAGTCTGACTTAACTTTCGCTGCAAGAACTCTTTTCAGCCTTTTCTGAGGCAAGATTCATCACTACCATCCTTCATCGCTCCTTAACAGGTGCTGATTGTGAGCGAGTAGATATTCCATTTTGTGGTTCAACGCCACAGATATTTCATCGCTTCGGTGTCTGTTCACAATCTTTATTTCGGAACCCAAAATACAAGTTCAAACTGTACTTTCTCTTACACATTATTTCCGGAATCATTTATACACTCAGTTAATTTATTGAGGTTTTCAGTCAATGGCTTCAAAATGTACGTCCTTTGAACATTTTCACACTTCTAGCTCTCACATTTCATTCAAGGTTGCAAAACAAATTAGTCAAAAATATATTTAAGTTTTCAAAATAAGGGCATTTTCCAAAATTAATAAACAGCGGAACAAATCGTTTGAAGATATTTTAGTTAAAACACGGCATCAAATATTTAAAAAAATTGCCAGTTAATTACATGCTGCTTGAGCACTGGATGAATGTACTTACTGTTTTTATGTTTTACCTATAAGCCAGTTATTAAATTTATACTATATTGCATTGATAATTACTTTTGTACCTCCTATATGTTTACAGCTATATTTATGTGTATTCAAACTTCATAACCTTGAGTATTTCGTGGTTTTTCTTAATCGATAGCCACATTCTGGGGTGGTTTCTCAACAGTCACTATTTCCTCTCCATAACTTCTCTTTCATTCCGATTTCTTATCAACTTTCATGCGTATTTCTAGCACATGGCGGTGCAGGACAGATGCCGCGGATGCTTACTCAAGGAAAAGATCACGTGGACACTAGAGGGCTGCTTGGTCAAAGAGTCGTTCATCGCTCTAGGCACCTCCAGCAATGGGACAGGTCCTCGAATCTGGAACTATTATGCACCTCCGCGCGTCTGTGTAGCCTGTCCGCCTAGAGCCTGCTGCTAATCCTAAGAAATATTGAGGAAAAAATGTTAAATGTGCTCCTACAAATATTGTAAATAATTTACTTTTTAGTTAATTAGGGGTTAAAGTTAACTGGTATACACGTACATGTGTTTTATTATTAAGACTTTTTTATTTATTTCCATAGAGATTATTATACCTTATATAAATAAGTGTTAATTTACACGAACAATGTACATAAATCTTCGTTGACAAGATATTAGATGCCTGCGGTCTCATGGGTTCCTTCACTTCATTCCTTCCTCTTGAGGCCCAAATGATCTCGCTGTCGATGGGCCCTTGAACTCCACTCCACTTCCTCTTTAGGGGTGCCACAATAGACCTGTGTAGTTCACAGTGCACGAGATATCCCCCCAAAAGTTGTATAACACATACATATGTTTCTATTTCATCTGTTTTGGCCATCATATTTTTTACTTTCTCTACTACGTGTACTAAGTAAAGGAAATATTGTATTCCACCCAACAATTCGATGTCCAGATTTCACAGAAATGTGTGGTTTGAGGTCCCCTGAATAATAATAATAAAAAAAAACAACACATTTTTAGAAAAAGACCCGAAAGTTGATTTTTGCGAAAACGGCTCTAACGATTTTAATTAAATATATACCTTGACTTTCTTGCTATAACCACATAGTCTTGTTTACTCTTGACGATTTTTGCATAACTGCTAAACCGTAAGAGATAGACCAAATCTTACTATACAAGAAATGTAGATCTCGTTAAAACACACAATTTATTTCCAAATGAATGTTTTTGTGGAGTGAACCATTTCGGAGATATTCCTTGTTATTTGTGTGAGCTTTGGAATACTTACATTTTCGTCAAATGGAAGATCGTTATTAATTTTTTTATAGAGAAGGGAAGCTTTAAAAGATTTGGTTATCACTCAAAGCCTATTGTATTCCCCTTGTACTACAAGGAAATAAGCAACAAGGTAATTTCTGCAAATGTTTATCTCAAATAACACGAAGAAGATAGACGAATAAGTGTTTGTAAGAATGGTTAGTACAAGAATAGAGAAAGTCATGTGCATAAATGAGATTTTATAGTAGGTAACTAGAAGAAAATGCTGCACTCCACCCAAAAGTTTGATACCGAGATGTCATAAAGAATACGCCTTCTGAGGCTCCCTGAATAAAAAAAAAATGTTTTTAAAACAAGTTGAGTGTATCTGAGCAGAGAGCTTTCCAGTCTATATAACTAAAAAACGAAGGTCTGTTATACAGAATGACTCAAAAATACGTCTGCAAAGTTTGTGGGCGGGTTCTTTACGCCGAAAAAAAATGGTCATATAAATGTGTTCTAAAATCCTTCGTTTTCGGCTTATTGCAGTTAAAGGTGTTATTAATGAAAGAATTTTAAAGCGACGTAATCTATTTTTTGGAATTGTCGGCATGTTAGTGTTTCACGCATAAGCTCTTATCAGACACTCAAATGTTTTTCTCCTGCATATAGACACGCCTACACTCAAACACTTCCTGACAGTGTGGCATAAATGAAGTTGTTGGATTGGGCCAGGAGAGTCACGGAACGTAAACTTTCATTAATAAATTTATAGATTAAATATGCGAAGACAAAACATTTTGAGATATGTATTCATATCAACCTTTTTTGGTTTAAGTGCAAGGAGCCCACTCTCAAACTTTGTGAAAGTTTTAAATCAACGTGTATATCAACATGGTATTTAAATTTAACGCCTTCCAAAAGGTGTGACACAAATACTTTCAAGAACGTACCCCTTCAAAATACTCCTTACATGTAGAAATTTTTGCCTTGATTTTCGGTTTTCTCAAAAAAGACTAACAATTTTGATCAAAACACAATTTGTGCATGACACATATAATGTAGATCTGCAAACAGTGAAGTCTTCTGCATTCTGAATGACTTTTGTATAAATTACTGGTAAAGCGTAAGGGGTATATATCGCATTAAAACATACATTTTGTCACTCTTGGAATTTCAAAACTATTATATAGTGACCCGCTTATTAAAAATCTGAATGTTGTTTTAGCCATTGCATTTTCCTTATGCCTAGACTGAATGTGTAAGTGTGTGATGACAGTTTAGTTTGTTTAAGAAGATATTAATAGTAAAAGTTATTGTATTACTAGTTCGTAGAAGAGTGAGTAGAGAGAGGTATGTGAATGCAACACGTCAGATTGTTTAATATCTTATACTTAAAAACTACTTTTCTTTTAAAATGTTGTGGGAATGAACAATTCCTTTGTACTACAAAGCTCTTAATTTTCGTTTAGCTGTAGACCTTTATACGAAGAGTTTTATTTTAAATCTTGACTTAAAGCATGCATTACCATTAAAGCTGGGACTCATTGTCGACTGTAGTGTTGTTAAGTGCACATAGGGCAATGTGAGTAGGGTTGATGCATTCCCAGGTGTAGTAGAAAGATGCAGAAAGCCAGCGCCTGAGTACCGTTCACTGCAAAGTAGGATCGCGTTTGTTGACAAGTGTAAGTGGATTGCAGACTGGTGTTTTGAACACCAGTGCGGCGGGGTCAAGAGCTTTTATTCTACAGGTCGAACTTTAACTTTCCACATACTGTCGTTTACCAAAGTACAGAAACACCATTAGAGTGCTACAAAACCAAGTTCATAACCGGTCAGGTTATTAAAGGACGTGACAACGTGACGGATTATGCTTGCTTCCACTAAGCCATGGAAAGAATGAAAGTCCCACGTCGTGTTTAAGCGCAGTTTACACAAGTTGATATTTCCAACATGTAGCTGAGTTTATTGATAGTCGGTTCCATATGTTACCATCTGTCTCTCTCTCTCTCTCACACACACACACACACCCACACCCACACCCACACCCACACACACAAAAAGCTATGTATTTAATCACCACTCGCATTTGTATACATACTTGCAAATACAGATGCGAGTGGTTATTCAAGAGACAGCCTATTTGTGTGTTCGACAGACGATAACATACGGAACAGAGACTATTAATAAATTCAGCTGCACGTTGGAAATACCGACTTGTGTTAACCATGTTGGAACACGTCCCGACGTGGGACTTTGAAATATTCTGTTCTCCAAATGCTTTCAATCATTTTTCTATGGCTGTACTACCTGTCCGCTTATAACCGATATCCGGATATCCAGAGAATTGTTCTATCTGTAGGCTAAACCTATCGAATAGTACACTCTATCTCTTCCTCAGATCTAAAAAATAAACTAACCATTACGACTGATGGTTGTAGTCACATTTCCAAAATATTCAAGACTGTCAGGGGGGTTGGGTAAGATAAGGCCAAGGTAAATTTAATTAATTAGATCGTCATTCGAGGTTAAAAAAACTAACCCTTGTAACATCAGGTAGCCAGCTTTATCCTTATAAGCCTATATTTATTTTAATATAATCCTTCTCAGCTGCAACAATATTACCATTAGAAAAAGGTGCAAATAACTATACGTATTATAAATTTTCTCTCTGCTTTTCAAAGGTCATCAATGCTATAAATTTCAATTTAACAATAGTGATATAAAACTATAAAACTCGGCTTTATTCGTTAGTAATGCTATTTTTCAATGAAAATCATTCATTAATAAGAAGGGAGTTCCCGGTCATCTCAAACAATCAAATCTATTGCTATAAAGTTTGGTAGGAATGCGCGTTGGTTCCACACAGAGAAGGTATTTTACTCAGAATCTTATTGCTTTCCGCAACAGAAATCCAAATCATCGCACGGCCACTGCGTACTCCAGCCGCACCAGGGCCACGGAGGAGTGCAAGTTGGGGATGAGGGGGTCAGCACGCCGACTCCCACGATCGAAAGGCGACTGGTTGACCTTTTAGGGACGCTATCTTTCTATCAGAATAGCTACACAATTGGCCCCAGGCTGAGTGCACCCCGTACTAGACCGCTGGGGGAAAATCCCATACTGGTACCGGTTATCAGGTCCTCCGCGCCAGAGGCAGGCGCACTACACTGCGTTACAGAGGGGGTGGGCAATATTAAATTACTTCGCAAAATTTCGATAGGATGCAAATTTAAGGGAGTTACGGAAAGTTTTCCTTATTATTTGCAATTTGTAAGAATATCGTCATTGTAGGTCGCCACAAAAACAGCGCAGTTCTGAACGAAAAATGACGATCATTTTGTGTTCTAATTTTAAAATTCTCTTTTACTGTTCAATGAAAATCTTTACAATACCTTGTTAAAATTAGTTTTGGAAACTTCCTGTTTCAAGACGTTTTGAAACTTTACTTTCATACATTTTACGTATGTTCTGTACATCAAAGGAAAAAATGACCTCTGTATTCCTAACTAATTTTCCCCTACTTCAAACTAACTGCGCCCTTTTTGATTCTGCCGCCGCCGCCGCAGAAAAAAAGCAATTTTGTTACTGAACTTAGAGAAGTTGCGCGAGGAGTAACAATGTGAGTAAAGCTGTGAGATTTGTCGGCATATGCTTAAAATACTTCGAGTACACGCTAATCCCAGAAGAATGACATGATAAACTAGACAGAATAATCTATGATAACAGCGGCTATTTCTGAGCATGACAGAAAAGCTTAAGCAGAATCCTGGAAATACATCACATTATTATACATAAAGCTTATCGAAAAAACAAAGCCTGTTGGAGATCAACGCAAACGTTGAAGGAGGATTAAAGTTGACAACAAATATGAATGAAGATGCAGAAGAAAATATTTTGTATCAGACGGAGTGGAATAATTTAATTAAATTTGTTAAGAAACACTGACAACAAGAAAAGAAAATGAAAACACAGTTGGGGCGGCAAAGATGAGATCTGCTTGACAGTTGGGAGTGACAACAAGGGACAGGCAATTAAAGAGAAAATGGAGAGCATGGTGGAAGAAATTAGAGGGTCAAAACAAATGTAAATAACAAAGAGAATGGTCTCCGAAGGATTACTACAAAATAACTCTGTGGCTACAAGGGACAAGAGAACTGGATGCGCCAAGACCAAGATGGGTAGATCAGTGCTGAATAAATGTCTTTTACAAGTTCTGAAGAAGAAGAAGAAGAAGAAGAACAACAACAACAACAATGTCCATATCTGCAATATTGCTGTTGCAATGGCATTTGTGAATGTTAGGCAGCAATATAATCTAGTATGCCTAA
The DNA here is from genome assembly GCA_030765045.1 of Tenodera sinensis. Classification (NCBI taxonomy): domain Eukaryota; kingdom Metazoa; phylum Arthropoda; class Insecta; order Mantodea; family Mantidae; genus Tenodera; species Tenodera sinensis. The sequence goes on along the minus strand of CM060965.1, from coordinate 66,936,094 downwards.
CACATCTATCAGTAAATATCGGGCACAGGAGTCAGCCTGAGCATGAAAAGGACTATAATGTTCGGGAGGGGAAGAGTACGTTGAATACAGTCCTGCAAATCTGAGAAAGGATACAAATTAACAGATAAGTAAGAGTATAATTCAAGTGGCCAGGCTACAGCACGGTTGAATATGGCCTACATGACTACTCGTTTACTGCGTTACCATGAGCTAAGATTGAGCTCTTATACAATCCATCCAAGAGAAGCATGGACTTGTAACCCAAGTTTTGCCATTCCATAACAACAGCGGTGGACAAAGGACGTTGCATTTTGACCAACAATCGTAGAGGAACAAATCTGGCTTCCTCCTTTCACTTACTCTACCTCAGTTACATTCGCCAACTTGCAATCCCTACATCCTGTCTGTGAAGTGGTTAAGGCATGTCAAGAGCAGCTACGCATACCTTCGGACTGCTCTCAGTCTGCCAACATGACGTCTTGGAGTTTGGAACTGTGTGAGAGGTACCATCTCTGCAAAATAGGACACGGGTTAGTGGATCTTGAGGGGATTCGACTATACCAATAGTTGCTGTAAATACCCAACCTTTTCTTCTTTTTGCGGATAACCTTTATCTTTGAGGAAGCTATAAACTAATGCTTTGGTAAAGTAAACTAACCAGGACCAGGCAAACGTTGGATCATAGCAGAACCAGGATGGGTATTATGCCTGCTATGGCGGTGAAGAAGAAGGAAATGAAATGCAGTGAAGAAAAGAATAAGAATTTGGGATCAAATTATTCAACCCAACCTTCGCTTAGCCACCGAGAAAAATCGTGAAAAAAATTTCGGTCAGGTTGGTCAGCCCCAAATGCGAGCCGCTCACGTTAATGTGGTGCCCCTCACTCTGTCATTTAAGCAGCTAAAACAGAGACTCAAATTTTAATTGTAAATTTGGTCAGAAGCGATAGATCTGGAATAGTTTGATCCCATAAGATTCTGGCAGGCGTTGCAAGCGTTTCTTTGTTGCTTTCCGTCTCTCTCAAGTTACAGCATATCGTTTACATTTTACACCAAATCAGCGACTTCAAAACCTTGCAGCTACGGCGGCTACGACAAAGTTCCAATGTTTTGACTGGCATTAGTACACATACGTTTACTTCCTCCTTACATAATGGCCAAAATTGTACATGTGATCTACCATCAGTTATAGGCATAGCTTATACGATTGCTCAATCAGCTGATTGAGCTACGGGGCCAGCCATTTCAAGCTGTTACTGCATTATAGGAACCACATAAACTTTGCTAAAAGTGATTAATCCAAAGGAAAGTTATTTCTAGTATTCTGAGCGAAATATTTAATCTTTAATCACAACAAATGATTCCTATAGGCACATATTTAGTTGAATTGACAATGAAAGGGTGAAAATAAATATATGATTTAAATTAAATTTCTATTTATTGCAAATGCATTACATTATAATTGCTAGATACAAATAATTTAAGATAATTAATAAAGAAGGTAGTTTTATTTAATAGTTTAAGCAATTTGCAGTTAAACAAATGATGCATCTTAATACTCAATACCTAAACGAATAACAATGTATCATCATATTTTCATTGAAGCATTCAATAAGAAGAAATAAAATCTGTGCACTATTATTAATACCGAAGATATACGCCTGATAACGATGAGCACAGATGACAACTGTAGTGGAAAGCGTGTGAGGGTTAGCGGCAGCTCCGAAACCCTAATATCAGATCAATTACGTTTTATACCAAATAGAAATCCCAAAATGTGACAAAACAAGGCGCTTAAGTGGAGAAGGTAGTGTGAACATACAGATATTACATCTTAGTGGGTCAATTGACTTAAATTACTACTATTCAAGTTCTCAATGGTTTTTCCTAAACTTTTTACGAATTATTCTATAAATAATGAAAATTATTTCAACTTGTTATTTTCATTGATAGCTTATGTGGTTGAGGATATACAAATTATTTCATCCAGCAGAAAAATAAAAGGTAAATGTTTACAAAATTGGCCGCTCGAGAAAACGGATGAAACATAGTGCAATGGATGCAGTTTTTATTGCTGATTACGATTTTGAAAGTTTTATTTGGCGCTGAAGCTTCGTTTTTGATTTATGAGCAAATTTCGTACGTCTGATGCAGCGGTTTTATTTCGCTTAGCAAATAAATGTGTAAAAACAAGTATAATATATTGCTATTAAGAAAGCAAGGGCATTGCAAATGTTTTCACATTTTTACTTTTTGACTTTGCAAACCTTTCTAGTAAACTTACATACATAACTAAATAATCTAGGTTCACAAGATAGCTTAAAAAAAACTAAAAAAATGCAAAAGTGTGATTCTGTATTGTAAGTAGTTTCAGTTTGTTGGATGAAATAATTTGTATAGACTCAACCACAAACGGTATCAATGCAAAAAACCACTTGAAATAATTGTCATCACTTACAAAATGGTCTATAAAAAGTTCAAGTAAGAATATTAAGAACTTTAAGAGCAGTAGTAATTTAATTCACTAAGATGTAATTTCTGTATGTTCAGACTACCTTGTTCCCTTAAGAGAGAGAGAGAGAGAGAGAGAGAGAGAGATTAAAATAGTACTGTAATGTTTTGTTCTTCTTTGTACATGCACTTTTTCATTCGTCTTTGAACGCAGCTGCCTAATAAGAGGATATCTACAAACCTTCTACCTGGTATATCGATTCACTGAACTCGATTTTTCCTTCAACGGATCCCTCAGTATCAGCGCTATGATTATTTTACCAGCGTACCTCCTCCTGCCATCTCCCCATCCTATGTTATGCGTCCCCAAATAGTGTGAGCCACTTAACTAACGTTCAGAAGAACCTGCCGTGCCTGTGCATGCGAGCAAGTCAGGGCACGTTCCAGATGAGCTTGCCCTCTCTATCAGCTCTGTATATAGCTTCTAGAACTTCATTTACACCTCCCCTTCGTCAGGAAGCATATACCCATCCCTTGTCTAGAAAGTACGCATCATTACGTAATATCATCTGCTTTAGTGATAATGAAATGATAACTTCACACTTTTCACAATAGCTCCCTAACAATGAATGAGTCACTTGACTTCCCCAAGAAGCACCATAAAATATACACGCAATGGGGGAATCAACCCTCCATGTCGCGATATGCTAGGGGTGAACTTCTGTAAACTTCCCCCAAAACTTCCAAAACATGACATACAAATGGTGTAGTGTATACTCGACGTATTCAATTAACGAAAGTTGTGCAGAGGTATGTCCGCAATAGTCACTATAAAAGTTAACTGGTAGTAAGATTGTATTTCTGGAGAAAAAAATATCAAACTATGATCGTACATTTTCCTAATTTCACTCGAGAAGTAACATATACCTTTGCTTAACATACGAGTAAATAGAAAATGACACCGGTTGTTACGCAATTTGATCAATGCACGAGCAGTAAATACATATTTTGTAACTTCAGGGTTACTCATCTTTGGAGGAAATAACATTATGACATTAATGCAGGCCCACAAATCTGAATATTACAAGCTTAGTATGTCTTTCATATGAACTACCTTAATTTTGCACCGATTTTGATTAATACGAATATAATGTATTGCCACACAATGTTTGCGCGACAGTGAAATTATAACCCATTTATATGCATTCGTCAAGAAGCTAGATGGCTCCAAACATTTTACACAATTTTTTTTCGGCGAAACGGTTTTTTATTGACAATAAGTGCACTGAAAATAGTTGTTACACTCATGTAGAATCCCTGGTTAACAAAGCAGTACCTTCCTCCCCGTGATTATACCCAGCATAATGTTACCAACAAGCTCGGAATTGAACATTTCTAACAATGAAGAATCTCTCCCAATAAGTCCATACAATTATGATACTGCACCTTATCTTCGACGACCTAGCTTAAGCTTCCCGTCGCCTGCATTCCAAAATTGTAGGCAAGTTGAGATAAAAAAGTAGTAAGTGCATCATTCTAGAACGACGAGGAGTTTGAAAATAGAAGACAAATTCGAGACTTTCCAAAGCATTTAACGCATGTGTATTGCATGCCATTTTTTCGAACTTAACAAATAACACAAATATTGCTCATGCAAAAATAAAATGAATACGCCTATTCAAAATGGTGGTTTGAATAGCAAGGTCACCAACATTAACTGCGTTGGCGATCGAACTGATGATAAATTAATTATAGGTGGTTTGTTGACCTTTAAAATCAATTAGTTGGAACTCCCGCATGCATTAAATCGTAAGCAAATATTTAAAAACGGAAGTAAAAAATCAGGTAAACTTTACCTTCAACTATGAATTGTGATTATATTTCATGTCTGCAATACCTAACAAATATATCAAAAGTTAGTGAATTTAATATAGTTCTTGCACATTTGTACAGTAAAATAGGCAAAACACGTAGATGTGTTAGGTTACCAGTACTCAATAGAGGAAATTCAATTTTCAGCATGAACCAAAAGTGGATAAAAACACTACCGTTGGAAAAATAAAAAATAAATAAATAAATAAATAAATAATAATAAATAATAATAGTAATAATAATAACAATAATAATAATGAAGCAATTAACGACGACGCCTTACAAATTAACATTAAGTAATAATAATAATAATAATAATAATAATAATAATAATAATAATAATAATAATAATAATAATAATAATAATAATAATAATAATAATAATAATAATAATAATAATACTGAAGCAATTAACGACAACGCCTTACAAATTAACATTAAGTAAGCGCAAAACACTAACATTACAGGATGCTGAGCGAGGACATTATTGCGTAATAACTGCCTCAATAATTACAGTATTTCAAAGCCTCTGCACATTGTCACTGAATGGAAACTTCTTCTTCCGATGAAGCACTTTGGGCGTATATTCATTATCTCACAATTGCTTTTCCGTTTGCTTTGCTTTGCAGTCCTACAATACAATACCACTGACAAGAATGACATTTGAAAGACCGTTTTCAATTTCCACTCTAATGTATTTTTTATTTGACAAAGCTTCTTGAAAAATAGACGAACGTGATTTTAAATGGCAATGCTTTCGAGATAGAACCGAAAAACCTGAACCGTTGAATGTGAACTAAGTAACAATAAAAACGGAAGAACATTTAACAGCATTGCCATCAGCCAAGAATGAAACATGGAAGGCCATTTTACATTTCCACTGTCTCATGTCTGTTTTATTTCACAAAAGTTATTCAAAAACAAATGAACTTCATTTGCAATGACAGTGCTTTCAAGAAATAGCCGAAGAACTTTAAATGTGAACTAAGTCACAATGAAAACAAAAGAACGCAGCATTGTCATCTGGCGATCTAAACTGAGCGAATAGCAGGAATGTACCAAGCTGATTTCTGTGAAAGTAATATGGTCAGAGTGTGTTTAATTACAAATGTCCGTTTGTTTTAACGAAATGTAAGGTGAGTTCTCAAAAGTCTACAAAATAACAGGACAATGCCACATAGGAATCTCCAAACATTAAAGCCAGCACGAAAGAAAATTAACTTGAAGTGTTACTGGTCTTTGCGTCGTGACATCGCCCACAATAATCCACCGCCACCGCCATTGCGAAACTCTTAGCGTGCGCAAACCACCCACAAGACTGTGTTTTACCCGAATTCGGTGACTCATAGTCGCTTGTGTACATTTATATATTGATGGTTTGAATCACTACAACCAAGCCAACGCTTAAGAAATCCTATGCTTGATAATACCATTAGCAGGGCATAGGAATTCTTAAGCAGTTGGTTTCATTTTATCTACACTCAAACCATATGTCTGCTACAGCTGCTTTGAAAGTGGGACAGTCAATCACAGAAACCATCTAAGGGCTGACAGCAAAAATTTGGGAATGTCTCTCTTCGCTTCCAATATTGGATGCTCCAGATTTTCTAAATTGTTAGCTCTGTCACGATATACAACTGCTTTAAAATGACCCCACAAGAGCAAGTCCAAAGGCGCCTAATCAGGGATCTTGCGGGCCATTCTACTACCAATCCATTGTTGTACGTAAACCTGGCCCCAAGTACTGACGAACAATCAGTCCAAAGAGAGCTGGGCCGCCATCTTATTGGAAAAAGAGTGTTTTAAAAGATTTGCTGATGACGGATTGGCGTGAAAAGAAGTTCACGATGACCGGTATTTTGAAGCAATTCCAAATTTAGCGTATCTCTAAAGAATCTCTAACATTACCAACCCAAACATACAGTTTCTGCGGATACTGCGCGTGCTTTTCCTTCATCCATTGTGCATTTACTTCCAAACAGCATCTGCAGTTGTGTCTGTTGACAAATACATTCCGGCAGTACGCGACTTTGTCTGAGAGTACATTTTTATTGGAAAACTATGTGTTGCACTCACATGAGTTTCTCCACTCCATTCTTACGAACTTATTCCTCTATCTTCATGTTAGTCGAGACAAACATTTTCAGAAATGCAAATAATGTTTATTTCCTTGTAGGTGCAAGAGTAATGTGGAAATACAGCCAACTATTTTAAAACTTTAAAATTCCTTTCTCTTTGCACGGCTAATATACCAGACGAGTCAGCCGCGCCTTATTTTTTTGGAAGGTAGGCCACCCATCTAACGGCATGTGCGCCTTAGTCCAGTTTTGCGCTTACTAAAATGTATTGCTTGACGTTCTTAAAGAGATGAATGCGCAAAATTGAGAGCAACAGTGCTTTATGGGACAGAAGTACACCACAAAAACATACGACTCGTTTACTGAGAGCGAATTCCGGTTTCCAGCCGATTTTACAAACTTTTTATTAGAGTATACATAGCAACGTCATTCACTAAACGCCTCGGAAAAAATTGACCTATCATATGAGTGCACTAACAACGTCAGCTAAAAAGAAAATGGTGGATTCTTGTACTTAGAGCAGGGATTGGCTGCCAAAAATTAGGAAAAATTTAGACACGCCTCATCCATCATGGAGGCGTACAGTCAAAACGGACATGTTATTAAATAACAGTTTATTTGCATTTTTGCGTGAACTACGCCTTGTGCATCTCAATTAATATGCATAACAGCTTTTGCCATTTAAGTAACAATATTAAAACGCCCAGTAAATGATTAAAACTGTCTTAAAAGGCTAAATCAAGCAAGCAAACTTGCGAGGTGGCAATGGCATAGCGCCAGGCATACAATCCTACTATTGGACGTGGTACGTGCTTTCAGGAAGTCTCGAAATAGCTGAATAGGATTGTGACGGGTCCTCTGCGCTTAACTCCCAGTGACACAGGTTCGAGTCTCACCATTGTAAATATATATAATATATATATTATGTTCATCAAAACTTGAAAACCGAATTCACAATAATCTAATTATGAAGTCCCTGAGGGTTTAGGACATAATTTAAATCGTTTTTGGTTGTCTGCATTTTTAATAGCACAATAATTCATTGTGTGCAAAATTGAGTTTAACTTCCATGTTAAACTCTGACAATGTAATTCCCTTGCTTTCTGTGTTCAAATGTGTATGAATGATCCTTATTTCAATTGCACCTACCTATAGGTGTATTTAAACAACTGCATAATTGTAGTTCACCAATAAAGAAACATCAAACAATGTCATAAAACATAAATAAAACAATAAAAATGAATATAACAGTTTTCAGAATAATAGTTTGTAAATTGTGAGGATTGCACGGTAATAAATAAATAATAAAAAAAATAGTATATGCAGGTGATTCGAACCACCTTCACAGCAGACAGATTACTTGTCTTATGAGTCTGGCGCCCGTTCCAACTGAGCTACCTAGTAACGTGTGAGATAAACATTCCGTTTAAGATGTAATACTCGCTGGTTCCAGTGAACATTTGTAGAAGTGCAAACGTCAGCTGTCTAATTACGAATATATTAAAAAGCGATGTGATAACATCTATATTAGTACTAATTTCATCGAGTGTTTAACATCCATGTTAAATACGCGGGTAGAATCTGGTAATGGGGCCGATGTTTTCATGTTGGACTATAAAATGCGGATTGCATAAAACTCGAGAATAAGGGGCAGCTGACTCACCTGGTATATAAAAGTGAATGTCATTTGATGAAAGTTTAAGCATTCCAAAACTCACACAAATAATGGTTCACTCAAAAAAAAAAAAAAAAAAAAAATGCATTTGTACATAAATTGTGTTTTACCGAGATCTACATTTTTGTACAGTAAGATTTGGTCTATCTCTTACGGTTTACCAGTTATGCAAAAGTCGTCAACAGTAAACAGGACTATGTGAGTTATAGCCAGAAAATTCAAAATATACATTTCATTTGCCAGAAAAATATCGTAAACATATGGCATTTTAATCAAAATCGTTAGTGATTTTCGAGAAAACCAAAATTTTCGTAAAAATTTCCATGTAAAGGTTACTGTAGGGTGGAGCAATTTTCTTCAAAATCTTCGTGTTGCGTCCTGGAAATATATTAATGTTAAATACCAATTTTGGTATTTGGCCATGATACCATATTTAATCTTATAAATCAGCAAATCAATCAGTATTAGTAAGAATGTTTCCACGAATATAGTCGGTCTGGGTGGCTCAGTTGGTTAGACGCTGGCCTACTGATCCCAAGGTTGGGGGTTCAAATCCGGCCCAGACCGATGGTTTTTAAGTGTGCATAAAAACGACAGCTCCATGTCAGTATATTTACTAGCATGTAGAACAACTGCTGCGGGACGAAATTCCAGCACACCGGCGACGCTGATGTTATCCTGGCAATTAACAGTGTCGTTAAAACAACAAAATATGTTTTATTTTTCCACGGATATAAACAAACGATAGCCAAATATGCAAATTACCATGGATATAAAACAAAGGACAGTCAAATATGTTTTCAAGAATCACAAAGGGCGCTCAAATAACAGAAAAAAGAAGTGTATTACTTCATTATTTTAATTTAAAAGTAATTATATGTGTGTGCTTGCTGAAAAGCTATTGAACAGTACTATTAGAATCTGTAAAAAAAGTGGTAAATAGGATTTCCATTTAAAATAACCGGGTCACTCCCAGTTAATCGTTGATACAATTTTTGAGTTTCCTGCACATGACTATCCTCGGACACCTAGTTTCGTGTTAACCAGCCAAATGCTTCCAAAGTTATTCAGGTGGTGCGGGACATTTAACTAATCCTGTAGGCATATAGTTTAACGGCCAACTGCCAGGGTACTATCAACTTCGCCGGAGTACCAGAATGTAGTCCCATAGGACCATACGTAAATGTCAGAACCTGCAATCTTGGGCACAGAGAGTCTGCGTTCAACCAACTGCACCACATAGGGACACTAAAATAACAGGCGGGTGTGTTCTCGTGTTTCCTTCCTAGGTCGTTTTAACATGCTGGAGTTAGATGTATTCAATTTTAATTAAGGAAGATTTAAAAGTAAAACTGAAATATTAGTTGCTGATAGGCAATTACTAAACAATATTTATGACCAATATTAATACAATCAGAAGGAAAGCTGAGAAGTAGCTTAAGGTTTTGTAAAGCTAATGATTCAGGTGGCGCCTTTAACTGTATTTGTTTTATAAATATATTGTATCTTCGCGCTCGTATTCTATAAATAAGTTTTTATCTCTTACAATCCTTTCAACTCAGCCAGTATTCAGTGTTATATGTGCAAGTAAGTGCACAAGAAATATGACTTTTATGTTGAAGCGACTTTAAACAATAAATAAATTTAAAAAAAAAAAAGTAAATTTACCTTTCAATATTTTAATCATATTAAATAAGACGAATGTCTTCATTCACATTGGCCAAACAAAAAATTTTCTTTTGGAAAGAGAAAATAATTTACATTGCTTTCCCCTTTTGGATTACTACATCCATAAATCGTACAACTTATGCTTGCTTTGTGATTTGTCATCATTCATATAATTCTCTTGGATTTTAGAAGATGTATCTTCGAACAGTATCAAAGCAGTTTTTACTGGCCAGAAATGTCAACAAATTGCTGAGAACAAGTAGTATTTATTATGATAGGTATTAACTGAAATGATAGATTTCCAGTTTCCCCTTTTTGCTTTTCAGATAAGTAGATAACTAAACTTCGATCATAAACTTCTGAAAAGAAACGTACAGAAGACTCATTGACAAGCATAGCAGCATTCTTTACCACATGACGTGTACTTACTGGTTTGCGCCTGATGTAAAAAAAAAATCTGGAAACGATGAAACTGCCTGTCGCCGCACAAGGTGCATCAATGTTAACATCATTTCGCCTCGGTGTTCGCTGTTGTTGAGAAGTGATTAGTCTGCTTGTACTTTCAAAGCTAGGTAGTTCACTTCAATGTTCAAACTTTATGTCATTATAATTTTTGTATAATAGATATGCTATTCTAGGGCTAATAAAAATCTTTAGATGTGTTTATTTTACAATCTTACCTACATTTAATTTCTCTGATGAGAGTTGCATAAGGCAAAAAGTGATGACTGACTATTACAGATACATATATCTCGACTTTGGACAAATGCAATATGCTATGAATATCATGCATTACATGCAATGAAGTCAAACTTTCCATTTTTAAAAAGTCTACATGTGTATGCTGTGTTTACACTGAAGGACGGTTGCCGTTTACAACCCACACGTGTTATGCATGTTCCTCGTCTACGACATACGAAATTAAAGCAACACCAACGCAGCTGAACAAGGGCTTGGCAGTCAGTTGTGTAGCCGAATTTGGAATAATCTAAAAGGAGTTGCTGCTGATTTAGAACATTAGAGCCCCAACATCAACCTTTCATTGGAACTTCTGTTTGCTGACGATGCGCTATAGGGAGATCAGCGCACACCATATGAGTGATCAGCGTAGAGCAGAACAGGTTTTGCGGTTCTCAGCCGGATGACGGTGCTGCTAGATATGCCCACTGAGCGGATGACAGCACTTCCGTAGTAAATATACTAACGGTTTGCCACTTAACTTATTTCAAACAAAGAAACCCAAAACGTAAACACTTAAAAATAAAAGTATTTACATATATCAAGCCAGCAGAAATTGGCTATGACACGCTACATTTCGCTCTCAGAGGAGGCACCAATTTCTTTACGAATGTCATTTTTAAGTTAATCTAAAGTGTGTGGATTTGTTTTGTGACCTTTCTCTTTTAATCCCCTGGAGAGATAAGAATTGCAGGGTGTTAAATCGGGGTAATGCACCTTTACACTCATCTGGGATTGTTCCTATAAAACTGCACGATTTTGAATTCTACCATATTCACCGATTGGGCTCCCAAAGATTACTTTTTTATTACCAAACCTGGACAAATGGCAGGGTGAACGAAAATTCACATCAAACGATGAAGTCGAAGCTGAGATAGGCGAATATTTTCCAAGTCGGATAACTCTTCTTTCATTCAGTTACCAACAGATTGAAAAGTCATCGAAGTAAGTCCCTTCATGTTGGAGCAAAAAAGCAATTTCTCTTAATTCGTGTGCTTTCTTGGTCAGAGAATTTTTAGAACACCCCTCGTATATTACCATACCTGTAAATAACAAGTTATTATTTATACTGGAATTCAACCTTTTTATTGTTAGATTATTTAGGTTATAGAAGATTAAGTTACAGTTTTACAACTTCTATAGATTCCATAAAGCTTTTTGAGCTTTTATTTCATGTATATTACATGCATATTTCTTACGAAATGTATCGTTTATCCATTATAGAAGCCGTGCTTGTGCTGTTTTCTAAATTTATTCACACATTTTAAGGTAATGCTCATCCTTCATAAATTCCAATTGGCAGCTTGACTAAAACATTGCCTGTAATAAATTCAATCGCTTTCTATATATGTATTATTGGAAACAAAGCAACCATTAGTTGTTAAAACAGCCCCACTACAAAATTCAGGCGCCTATTTACCAAAATAAATTTACGAAGGCTAATAACACTTCGCCTGCCCATCTGTGTGAACGTATGCAGGGCATAAAAGATGAAAACTGTTTAAAGCTTTCCTCCAATAACATGTATATAAATTATTTCCTGTAATTGCATTTACACTGATTGTTTTTTCAAGCGTATTTGGGTTTTACATTGGCCATTATCAAAGCTTTCTGAAGAGTGGTGCAATAAAAATATCGGATTGATTGGGTGCAGGGCAAAACCCTTCCAAAGTTCATTATTTTGTATTATATTGATTCATGTTTCAGTTATTACATTTTTCAGCTCCAGTAATCACGCAACATTCACATTCTACTCCGAGAAAATTAATTTATTTTTAACTAGTCATTAAATTAAAATTAGCAAAAGAGAGTACTTAAAAAGGTTTTTCTGTGTAACATTCATACGACTTTCTTTGTTCACTATACCTTCACGTGTTTCCTTCGTGGTATATTCCGTAGTTCCCACATACGAGTTGATTGCGCACATATACCAACCGACTAGCCAACCTGTACAATTTAAATAAAAGTGAGTACGTTTATAGACAATTTAGGTGCTCCTAAAAATGGTTTCAAACTAAGCAATATGGTCATATTCATACTCAGCAGGCCTATGCTTTGTTAATAAATGGCTCCGGGAACTCAAGAGTGAACGAAGATAAAAAGGGACGTAAACGTCGCAAATGTTTCACCAAAGAACTCACTTCAACATTGGAAGATGTAAAGATGGATTATCTCGAAAAGTGAGATTCTATGGAGAGAAAAAAAAGAAGAAGAAGAAGAAGAAGAAAACATGCAGAACTGTATATTTCAACGACTTCAGCATTTTCTTTTCTTCTTGTAAGATTTTGTGCATCTCTAATGGTTTCCCAATTATTATACAAAATTCTTCACAGCCTACTCGCAGACAATTCATGATGTACATTTTTTCTTCACATCTTTATTTCAAACGTGTAACATTTTAATCAAAATTATTAAAGCTATTTTTGAGAAAACGAAAATAATACGATTTTTTCAGGTAAAGAATACTTTGGGGTAGGAAAATATCGTTAAAATCCTCGCATTTCATTCTTTCAAAATGTTGAAGAAGCACCATGATCAGTGTTCATCCAAACTTTCTTTTTGAGTTAAGTTGTTGGTGGCAAGCTAGTATTATGTTCTTGCTAACCCCAGGGCTGGAGTTAGAATCTCGGTTGGTGAGTTACCTCGATGAGGTTTCTCCTTTGTCCTTTTTAAGGCAAACATTGAGTAACTCTTAGTTCATTTGACCTGGGAACATTTGAGCATCATTTCACTCACTATCGTTTCAGCAGAATTGAGTTGCTAAGGGGAAAGAACGCAATGTATACATTCTCACCATACAAAACTCATTTTTTCGAACGTTCATACCAGGCAAGAAACAGCCCTAAACCCGACATTCATAATCACACAATTCCTTACAAACCATGCAAAATTCCAACAATATATATATATATATATATATATATATATATATATATATATATATATATATATATATATATATATATATACAGGATTGAAAAATCAACCTCACCGAAGTGTCCATGCTTAGACGACCACCAATCAGCCATACATTTCTTACTTCACTGCAAGCTGCAAGATAGACAGTGCATTTGAAGAACCCCAATATAGTGTTACGAAAAGAGCTTTCATCACCACGTACCATCCAGTTTATACGTGAAATATTTAAGACATTAAATTAAAACTGCTTTTATAATCATATATATGAGATTAAATATCCTGCGATATACTCACACGGCGAAACGCACTTGTAAAACGAACTAAACCAAATAAAAAGGGGAAGGAAAACGCTTCCAAAAATGCGCTTGGTAGGTATTCAAGGGACCCTCAAAACTACTTATCTTCAGCGAAATTCCATACTAAAGTTTTTACTAGAATACAATACTACCTCCACCTACAATATGTCAACGTACCAGAAAGGACTTTTGGTATGATATAAGATAAAATAATTAAATATCTCAGCGTTAACACAGGAAAATAGAATAAGCAGATATGGGATCTGCGACTGAACTTGGTAATTATATAATTGGACGATTTATTAGGTTTAAATGTAATATTGTAACAACCTTTTGTGGAAATCTACGCCACGGTGGGGAAATTACATTAGGCTTCACAAGATAGCGAAATTCTGCACAATGATGATCGGGGACAGTGCCTTGTTGACGGAGTAGCAGTAAGAATAATTCATTATTGATGAGTCACGGCCCCTTTGCGTCCTAGCTACTATGGGCGCCGTTACGCTGCTACTCAAACCACTACACTAGCTCAAATATTCTTTCTTAGTGCCTCAAGTCCGGTTAGATCTAACAAAAGGTAAGTTAATTAAGCTCTTGCACCCAGGAGCCCGCCAATGGAACTTCGCATATTAAAAAGTGAATTAATCGAGACTAGTTTTTATACAACCTGGTGTAGCTGTTTTGTCCTTATCTCTCTCCATCGTACTAGAAACGCTTATTTCTCTGAAACTACGACGCCCTATCTTACTGTAGGGGAAATAGATTATAATCAGAAGGTAGCCAGATTTAACAATTAACAGATTTAAGAATAACATTATGCAACTGAACGAAAAGCCACATGCAAATGGAAGCATATTGTGAGAAATGGCAAGTCCAGTTACTTTCCCATATAAAACTGAATCGCAAAAACATGTTTCTCTGTTTTATGTCAACGCAATAAACAATTCGCTGGGACCTTGCAACTCACACTTTCAGTCCGATCGTAACCTTGAAACAAATACTGCTCACAGTTCTACTACTCTAACAACTGGCTCCAACGATACACTCACTAATACTGCTTCACTGAACAAACAACTCCGACGCGACGATTAAATGTCAAACTGTCTCCGACGAACTCAAACTTTCTCAATACTGACTGCACACAACACACACTTCAAAGCCATCTGTCTGTCTCTGTCTCGCTCAACACTGACTGACTGGCCGTCTCTTTCGCTGTCATTGTACAGGCGAAACGCCGACGAATTATCTGGAAAATACATCTTTTCTCAAAAAATTTCTCGTAAACAAGCCGGCAGTCGAAAGTCCAAGAATCTAGAATCGGTATTTGTTACGATCCATCTATTGTTGTCCATATTTATGGGCTGTACATTTCCTAGCAACTCATGGTGTGGGGTAGCCTGACTTGAGCGTCTCTTTGATGGGTGGCCGGCAGCCGGCGCTATAATATAATAAAGTAATATCAGCACCAATTGGACTCTTTGACAAAAAATAACAAATGTAGACTCAGGTGACAACGAGATGACGTTCTTGCAGTTACAATTGAATGCATGCTTAAAAAACGTGCCTGCAATCATTTTATTAGAAAAGAGAAACGCCAACTTTTGGAAATGCCAATAAAACAAATCGCCCACAGATTCTAGCACGCACAGAAATAAAATATCAATACAGTCATCTTGTACAGTCACGCAATTTGTTTGGAAATTACACAATTTCCTTACGCTTAGTCGAACTAACAGGATGCACTAGAGATTGGAGAAGGTAACTTATTTTCTTAAAACTTCATGGTTAGCACATTTTTGTGAGCACTCAGTCGATTGCAGAAGTATATAAGAAAATAAATCAAGAAGACATAAATGAGGGCAGACGCAGTCCGGCACGTACCTGTTATAGCAAACACAAAATTTAATGGCGGGTGGCAGGAGGAGCTGACAAAAATAATGGCCAATCGCAAACGTGCCACGCCTTGCGGTGTTGTATAATGAAAACACGCTGAAAAGTCACGTCGTAAAGCCGGTGATATAAATATTTGCTCAACAGGAAAGAGATTAGTCGTGGTCAGTTATCAACAGCCATTAAAGGGCATGTCTGCCATGGTTACTTTCTCTACCAATTGGTTTTCGAGATTATACTTATTAATGTTAAATGGAAATACACATTTTGAGACTTCCCGAATGAAAAACCAATTTATAGGAACATATCTGTTTGTGTGCGTCCGTGCGTGTGTTGTTGTTGTTGTTGTGTTTAACGCTCGCTTTTACTACTACGGCACCGCAGGCGGTGACACTGATGACGCATGGAATGAAGATGGAGCACCGGTGGAATGAGATGGCGGGGGAAACCGGAGCACCCGGAAAAAACCCGCCCTGACCCCGCTTCGTCCACCACGAATACTACATGCGGGTCCCTGGGATCGAACCCAAGCCGCCTAGGTGGTAGGCGAGCGCGCTAACCGTTCGGCCACGGCGTCGCCGTGTGTGTGTGTGTGAGAGAGAGAGAGAGCGAGAGAGCAGCATAATTAAAAACCAATATTTGATTAAATATAAAAAATGGTGCATATTTAAGTACAACGTCTCACAGGGACGCAACGTGAGGATTTTCAAGAAATTTCCCTTCATCCTATACTTCATCACGTGGAAGAAATTTTGTGAGTTTTGAGTTTCTCAAAAATGGCTTAAACTATTACAATTCCATTAGTTTAAGATGTTTGAATCTCTATATTATGAAAATGGCTTTCCTCTGAGGCGCAATCACGCAAAAATTACTGAACTTATCAACATGGGATCGTTATCATTCGAAGTGGGAACTTTCGTAGATGGTTATGTGCTACTCATTTCTTGGAATCCAAAAACCCTCTTATTTTTTTTTTTTTAAATTTGTTTTTATAGACATTTTTACCACCTACATATGCCGTTATTTCTCGCGTTTTTTTGGTCATATGCCGTTCTTCCCCTAATTCCTAAAACAATTTTTGTATCCTTTTCTGCGGCACCATAGTCGAAGCGATTCGAATAGCCGTGATCGTTAGAACGATACGCAATGGACTGGCCATCCATTCAAAGCCAAACTTCGGGAGTGCAAATCCCAGTAACCGTGGTAAAGGAAGGGGAGGGTCCAAGTGAAATAATAGGTGTAATGCCACGCTTGGAAGCTGACGGGGTTACCTTTAATTGCAGCTGTATGGATTTTGCTTCTAATTCTTACTAAAAGAGCACTACATATTTATTGAAAAAGTTTAAGATGTTTAGTACATGAGACAACTGCACATACTAGAACTCTATTTATTTAGGTTAGGATAGATTAAAAAGAACGAACCAATACGGTGTCTCATAACTTAACAAATTTATATGTACCCTGTAAGTCACACTGCCAATAAGCTAACCACCGCGCTAAATGACCAGTAAGCCTCTGCATCTATTCATATACGATTGTTTTGTTTGTTTGTTTGTTTTTTGTTTTTTTTTTGTTTGTTTGTTTGTTTGTTTGTTTGTTTGTTTTTTTTTTTTTTTTTTTTTTTTTTTCTTTTTCTTCTGAGGTGCACTCACGCAACAAACTAGAGTATCGATATAGGACACTCACCAATCGAAGCGAAAACGTAGGTAGGTGGTTCTAGGCTACTTATTGGATTTCTTTGGATTTCATAGACTGTCAATTTTTTTTCTTCTTATACACATTTTTCTCGAAAATAATGCAAAAGATCATTTTTTCCGTATCCATTTGTCATCCATTTTACTATATATAACGTCGCATACTCGAAATCGAAATGTATGTTGACTAAATTAATTTGTTGTTAAAACTTAGTATTAATGCTAATACTTAGTTTTATGTTAATATGATCATAATATTTAAATTTAAATAAATATTTCATGTTTTTGTTAAACGTTCCGTCATTGATTTATAGGTTAAAATTGACGCCCAACGAAGCGGGCGGGTGACGGCTTGTAATAAATAAAACGTGCGTTGAATTTTATGGGAAAAAGCCCTCTTCATTTTGAATGGATTTTCTATAAATAGTAAGCTAACAGATGGAACAAATTTCAGTACACAAATGATTTAGATCTCGCTAAAGCACACAATGTATATCAAATAGAAGTTTGTATCGTTAACAATTTCCGAGATACTCTATCTCTCATTGATTTGAATTATTAAACACTTCATACACTTCTCAGCTGGAAATTGATATCTTCATTCTTTTTTCATGTTAATACAAAGAGAACGGAATTTCGAGTCCATCACCTAGCGACCGGCATTGTAAACATTTTTGACTAACACTCCGAAGCATAAGGTTGGTATTCTGTGGAGGCAAAGCAACACAATGCTAATGTATGTTTTATTGAAGCAAACCAACAACTTCCCACTAGGCTTAACAGTGTACTCATTATATGGTGATAGAATCAATAATAATAATAATAATAATAATAATAATAATAATAATAATAATAATAATAATAATAATAATAATAATAATAATAATAATAATAATAATAATAATAATAGTGATGATAATAATAATAGTGATGATAATAATAATGATAATAATAACAACAGAGTATTTTCATTAATAAGAGCACAGTGGAGACATAAAAGGAACATATCACGATTAGGGCTATGGTACTTGTAACATTTTAAAAATCTCAGTTGTGTGAAATTTCTTGATTATATTTCAAACGAACTACGCGACATGTTTAGTGCAAGATTACTTCTACAGAGTAGTATAACTCCTGTTCATGATCACATGTCTCACACTTTTAAGAAAAGATAAGTGTATATGCCTGTGGATATGTATAAATAGCATTTAAATTATAAATTTATATTGGTTTTTCATTATTCTCCCAAAATCAGCGACTTCTGAGTGTGACCTCCTCCTGTAAGACATAAAAAAACTCATAAAGTCTATTATCAAGGGATTCTCCTAGTTGTTTGTCACATTTGTCCCATATATAGCATTAATTAATAATTCCAAGTAGGACTGCGCCGCATTAAGCCTTTTGATGGTAGTGCTCGCTTTGACAGCTGCGAGGTAGACGCCATATGCAGTCGCTATGGCAACGTTTAATGTGATTGAGTCTATAGTGCAGAGAATTTCTCTACCTAATTAGAGCTTGCTGAATATAAAACTACAAGGGAAGAGGCTTTATAGCAAGAATTACCGCACTGCAGCGAGTCTGGCAGGCAGACAGACAGCCAGGCAATGAATGTTACCAAATTTATTATCGAACCCAAGTGTTTGTTTCTAATTAGTGGTATGTACGCGTCGATTGCTCGACAGATGCAATGAGGGTTTATTGTGGCATACATTTGTTCAATTTACCTAATATAACAAGACTGGGCATTAATAATTGTGTGAAATTAGCTTCAAAGCCATCTTTATACTTGTGCAGTGACATCAATAACAAATGACAACCTCGGGCTAAGTGCAACAGTTCATCATTTATCAGCTAATTCAGTTTATTTCAATTACTAGCAGAATCCGCAGCTCCACTCACATTTTCCCTTCTTTTTCTTTTCTTCCTTTATCCATTCATTTCCGTCGTATCGGTTGAGATGCCGTTAAAAAGGCAACGATTTAAAATGTGAGTGAGTGATTAGGGTTTAAGGGCCCGTCGACAGCTAGGTCATTAGAGCCCCAATTTAAAATGTTTATTTCGAACTAATGATACAAATAGAAGCGCTGCAATGTAATTATTAGTTTACATACGAAACAAAGAAATAAGCAAACTAGACGGTGGTAGCTTCTGAGACTTCCGCCCTGAAAGTCCAGGATTTAAATTCCCTGTATCGGTTAATTCTAAGAGCCTGTTTCCCTACTAATGGATTCTTGAATACTCTAAAAAAAACGACAATTTTTCTCACTTTATTTTCTTCTAAGACTTTTGCACAGCCACAGCTGTGTTACTGACGTTAACACAGTCTACAATCTTTCGTGATATTACACGTAATCGTGTTGTCTTCTCTTGTCTCCTTATACAGCAAGGATAACGTAACATGGACCTATCTCAAGTTTCACCTTTTCTGGAACTTCTACAAACACGCCGGCCTCCAGATAGTTCTCGAATAATGTAGAAAATCCCTTTTGGTTCTGCCAGTCTGATTGTTGTCACGTGTTTGCTCGTGTGAGTGGTGGCGTAGCTAGAATCCGACCGTCCTTTGTTGTAGGCCGTGGCCGGCGCCATAATACCGTAACCCGAAGAGCCGTTCTAGAGTAAATGAAATATAAACACAAAGGTACAGAAAAATTATTGCACATTTACATCGTCTATCAAGCCAACTATGCGGGCGGTTCAGCCGGAATGAGATTTCCAAGTATAGCTGGAAGCACGCTAAGTGGCGTTATGCAACGATTACAAATGAATTGAATGTTTTTGCTCTATATTAAAACAAACCAAGAAAACTGGTGCAATAATACACCACCAATAGTAAATAAAGAAATAACGAAAATATTTTTTAGCCATAGACCACTTGAATAGAGTTGTGGAACGTGCTGTAAGATGGCAGCATTATTTAACTTGGTTTAACCTGCGTGTTGGCAAGAGTTTTTGGTTCATCTTGAAGCTGAAATGATGACGAAAAAGATGCTTTTTTTAAGCTGAAGTTGTAAAAGTAACGTTTTATAATACATTTCTGAATTGCATCGTTGAAATAATAAAAAATATAAAGCTCCTTTTAATGGTATAATAGTACTGATATTGTATATTATGCGACGAGTGCATAATTGACATTATACTCATGCTTCATACGACTATTTTGCTCCACATTGTATCTAAGTTGACAACATTTATAAAGTGTTACTGTCACTGATGTCCGACAATTTAATCAAGTATTTGTCATTCGATTGTACATACGCGAAACAATATTGCACCTTCAACTGCGAAATTATTGATATTGTTATGTTGAACTTACCACAATGATAGTGTATATAATGCTATAACCTTTAAAAAGGTAGACCTTCAAAAACGAGAAGACAAATTGAATGTATTAAAATGTTACTTACAATATTAAGACTAATTTCTAAACTCGAACTAGTTGCTATTCAATTGAACATATGATATTTTATACTTTCGCTTTCAGCTGTGTGGAAATGTACACAGACGGCAAAGTATTCATTGCCACACACGGATCATTTGATTGGTGGACAGCAGTATCGTTATGAAGATGTGGATATAATAATAATAATAATAATAATAATAATAATAATAATAATAATAATAATAATAATAATAATAATAATAATAATAATAATAATAATAATAATAATAATAATAATAATAATAATAATAATAATAATAATAATAATAATAATAATAATAATAATAATAATAATAATAATAATAATAATAATAATAATAATAATAATAATAATAATAATAATAAAAGTATTGCAGCCAATTGGCCATATACAGATCAATTACATGTTATACTCAGTTATTGACATTGTTCTTTTTGTACATCATGGCGTGGTGGAGCACAAAGAAAATTATTCATTGCATGTCTACTATGGTGCGCAATGAAACAAGTTGCAGTTTATAACTTTTGCATTGCTTTTGTTGTTTTAACATATATGGTTTTATGTTTTAACATATTACATATTTTAACATATATGCTTTAAACACATCCTTCTGAAATGAACACCAAAGCACAGCACTTACAGCTGGTTGATAAATCTGTTTTCTTTAAGCATGAAACTACAAATTCCAGTACGATTTCAGTATATCCAGTAACTATGTACAAACAATTCGAGATTAGCTCATTCAGGGACAGTATTATAACATAAATGTATAGTATATATAACAATTTCTAATAAATAAATAGTTCCAGTGTTTACAGTAATTCTGGTAGCAGTATACAACCTCTAGGGTCACAAGAACTCCGCTTTTTAATTCAATCTGAAATGAGCTCATTTTAACCTCACCGTTATATAACACTTATTTTTAAAATTGTAAAAATAATAATTCGGCATGTTCTAATTCAAACAATGTTGTAACGCTTTAACATTTTTAAGGTTAATTTAACATAGGTCATATCGGCGACTTTTAACCCCTTGGAACAATTGCTCTACAACAATGGTGCTCACGGTGGTTTTGAACTTTGGGTTTTTCTTACATTTTTAAATTTATTACATTAAATTCACACAGACATTGCCATTCATACTTCCAGACTCTAGAGAGGATGGGTGAATAATCCTAATGGAAGAAAAATTCACACCCTTCCAGCCGTTAATCGAACCCGGGATCCATTGCACAGCACGTAGATTACCGACTGAGCCACGGAACCAGCCTTTTTAACTTGTAACTTTCATTTAATTTCATTTCAATCATTGAAATAATACAAGTAAACACGTATATATTCTAAATTTTTAGGAATAATAAAAATAATTTCTTTTCCTTATATTCGTTCTTTTACACAACAAGAATATACACAGCATCTTCCAACAAGCGTGCTTTATTCACCCACTTGAAAGGAAAAGAACAGAAAAATATAGTACATTGG
This sequence comes from Tenodera sinensis, assembly GCA_030765045.1. Taxonomy (NCBI): domain Eukaryota; kingdom Metazoa; phylum Arthropoda; class Insecta; order Mantodea; family Mantidae; genus Tenodera; species Tenodera sinensis. The sequence continues at coordinate 66,913,914 of CM060965.1, read as the reverse complement.
AAGACTCGGGGACAATACGCCAGAGCGCTTGAAGAAAAGTGAATTTCGCATTAAGAGGACGTTTGCCCATAAATCACAAGTAATAGCATTGCAAGTGACATCGATGCAGCATTCATAAATTCCTCCAACAATCCTTTCCCATGACTCATAGTACGTAAAACCTCTAAACAGTCTGTGCCATGTCATGAGAGCTCATCGTAAAATATATTAAAACGCATGGAGGGGAAGGGGATGCCCCTCTGAATCAGAAAAAACACGACATCAAATTAATATTTACGAGATGAGCTGAATTTAATTTAGGCAGCAAGCAGGCCTGTCACAGGATGGTATATCCTCAGTGAGGTGTGAAGCATGCGCCGCACCATTTTAAAAACTTCATATTTTCACCATTTTATTAAGTGGTTGGTTGATCTAAAATGGTTCTAACGATTTTATTAAAATACCATATGTTTAGGATAATTTAATGAAAAATAAAATCCACATCTGAATTTTCTGGGAATATCGTCAGAAGTCCTCTTCCTTCTGGATGGCTTTTCTATAACAGGTAACCCGTAAGAGATGAAAGGAATTTCAAAACTATTACAAAGTTGTAGATCTATTGTGTGGGTAATTTATTATGTTGGTATTTGACTCTCTCTCTCTCTCTCTCCCTCTTGCGTATCTGTATGCGAGATCTGAATTATTTTTGTTTTACTTTTCCTCGGCTATTTGATGCTTCGTATCAGCTCAGCGGCGAAAATGAAGTGCACAAAAAATAAATAAATAAATAAATAAATAAATAAATAAATAAATAAATAAATAAATAAATAAATAAATAAATAAATAAATAAATAAATAAATAAATAAATAAATAAATAAATAAATAAATAAATAAATAAATAAATAAATAAATAAATAAATAAATAAATAAATAAATAAATAAATAAATAAATAAATAAATAAATAAATAAATAAATAAATAAATAAATAAATAAATAAATAAATAAATAAATAAATAAATAAATAAATAAATAAATAAATAAATAAATAAATAAATAAATAAATAAATAAATAAATAAATAAATAAATAAATAAATAAATAAATAAATAAATAAATAAATAAATAAATAAATAAATAAATAAATAAATAAATAAATAAATAAATAAATAAATGAAATCGAAGCGGTCGAGGTCAATTTTCATCAAATTTTGTGCGATTTGACGTAGAATGACTCATATCCTGGGGAGTGACTACTCCTATTATCTACTGCATGGCATTCTTAACTAAAAGTCAAGGTCTTCTTCACAAGCATGTTATAAATAACTCCAGTGTATTATATACAAATACAACGGCTTTGTAAATCATTTTAATGTTACTATTTTATGAAATGAAATTTGGATTTTCATAACCCCAGGTCCGTCAAAACGAATTGACTGTTTCAATTAATAAAATAATTATCAAAATATGTTGATTGGTTTTTGAAATGTCACCCCCCCCCCCGTCCCCCGTCCCACACACACCTTAAATATAGATGCTATTAAAGAGGAATGTTAATGCTTAAAAAACCTGATGTTAACAACTTCCAAACCTTCAACAACTTCTGTAAAAGTGTGGAATTTGTGACTGTCATCTATACACATATTTCATCATTTCAGTGGATCAGCATTTCGAGAGTGGAGCATGGCTCTGTAGTCTATTTATCAAAATTCTGAGAGATTACAAATCACATCGTGCACGGAAAAATATTGTAATTGATGAATTCTGTAAGTTAGGAGTCCCAGCTATGATAATGAATGATGGAATTTCCAAATAGAATTATAAACCAAAAAAGGGACACTTTAATCGTTTATTGGTAAGACGGCAGAAACAGCGCCCATCGATGAACGGAAAAGTAATTCATATTTTATCTCTATTTCACTTATTATATTATTAGAATCAACTTAAACGACCTGGTGACCATATGTTTTAATTCCAATATGACAACATTTCCTTCAATATTTTTCTTGGGTTTTCCGGTGTAGGCCGCGTCATATAGACCTTGACTGTCGTTGACTGCACGTCATGTGGCCTGCTTCTTCTTTGGCTATGTACGAAAAAAATAGCTGTACATGACCTGCGAAACGTCGCCTGCCAACGCCTAAATGACGCTGCCTACACCGTAAAACTCAAGAAAAATAATGGATATCGGTCGTGGAAGCCTTCGTAAACATTTAACATTCCCTTCGGTCTCTTTAAAGTGTGAGGAACCTCTTGATCCCTTGTTCCAGTTCAGTGCTAACAAGGCCGTACTACTTCCGCATCAAGCTGTTGGAAGCGTACACCTAACAATTACATCCCTCTTATAATGAGATTAACCTAGCGAAGTGTGAACACGTGTAGCTTTGGGTTCAGCTGATTGCAACACACCCTCCCTTCCCTTCATCACTTCTTAAGGCTTCACACATCGTGCAAAGAATTGCCACGTTCTAGGCCACGTGGTGTTGCTAGAGGAAGCCACGTAGTACCCACAACATACACAGCAACAGTTTACAAACCTACTTCTAGAACCAGCTCTACATTGTCATATAGCTATGCGCTGCTATTTTTGGATCCCGATGATTACTCGCTCGCAGTGCATCTCCCCTCAGTAGGAAGGTTTTAACTTTTTTACAAATCATCTGAGGAGGTAATGAATGAAATGAGTCAAGTTAATACTCAAATGAGCTCAGAATCTCTTGACTGGGTTAGTCAACATATGTCATTGGATATATACAGACAACTCAAGCTAATCAAGATTAGAAGTAGATCTTCCGGGTTACATCAAGGCAAAAGACACTGTTTCCGCACCTCAGAAACAGGATAAGAGTGTGTCTGTTGAATCAGAGATGGGACAGAGGTTACTTCACCTTAGTATGACCCACATTAAATAGTAAGGAGCTCTTGACAAGTGGAAAACTAAGCGGGTTGATATCTGAGGGAAATTCTTCCCTTTTCTTATGCTTTTACTTGAACACAAGTCACATCTGTGCGAAACCACACTCTCGCCTCCAATGTATGAACAGTATTTGTGCAACGACTTAAATCCATGAATTATAAATGTGGACAGAACCGTGCCAACGTGCAAGTGCATTCAATTCTCTGGTTATTGACATTTGTTCATTTACCTTAAATAGTATTGTATTATTATTGTTCACTAATTTATTTCATTTGTATCAAATTCCCTATAACAAAAAATTCTAAGAATTGTGCGTGAAGTTAATGGCGTAAAACAATATTTCTTTGGCTTTTCATTACCTAATATTCCAACTGTGTGAGCTACCAGAGGAAGTTTCTGAGTCACAAAACCAAACATGTAATAAAGTCAACGGTGCTTTTCTCAACTTCCAATTATAAATAATATATTTAAAATTAATGCATAAATTTTCTTCCAGCTCGGCACAGGCGAATGATCTGTAGGAATATTGTTAATTTAGTCATTAATTCCTAAGTGTGCAAATTGTTTTAACTGCATGTACTTTTGTGACCGAAGAAATAAACTTACCCTCATAACTCTTTGTTTCGTAAATGTTCGTCATTAGACTGCAACCTTCCATTGTGTTACATTGTATTTGAAGATATAATTTCAATTCCCATTTCAAAAAGTCCTTCACTGGGAACCGCCCCTTGTTTCCATGATGCTTCGCCAGAAGCTTAATCTTATTAGGTTTTGTAACATGTACTGGTGTACCCTTCAATTTCATTTAAATACGCTGACAACTAACGCTGCAAAACGTAAACACATCACGCCACCTTTTGAATCAGTGGATCAATTTTGTTAGCCCTTCTAATGTACACGGGAACCTACAAAGTACAAACAGTTTTGTGTATTAACTCGCAACGGACACATTTCTGAACTGGAGTTCCTTATCTTAAATGGGTCCATTTACCATTTTGCAACGTTCCTGAAAGTTAGTAACATGGTCGCAGAAACAGCATAGCCTTCTCCAGGCTAACAGAAACGTACACAGAGGATAGTATTATCAATCTACTTATATTTAATAACTGCAAAACACGAATTGTACAGCGTTCACGAATTCTAGAGCAGACATCATAACAAAAGGGCTGAATACTTTTTATAGAGCTATTATCAAGATCATTTATTATTCACATAATTTTCTACAGAATACTCATAAAATGTTATGTATATAACGATCACCGAAAGCGACAAAAATACAACACATTGCATTAGCTGAATAAAGCGCAGAATCGCATGAAATGATAATGCTTAGAGAAAGTCGTATCATTTATTATATTTCATTTAGTCAAGATTACTTTAAATGCTAAATTAAGAGAAGATGTTGTATGATAAGAAGTGGATGGTGCTCTTAATAGCTTAACCAGATGGCCTTAGTGGAGCGGTTTTTTCCACGGTGGTTTTTGTTTCATAATTTACTTGTTTATACGTCTCATTCATAATTATTTTAAAACGTAGGTGTAGCTTTCGTTCTTATATCCAATGTGGACATGGCCGGTTCAGCGATATGAAAATACGATCTCTTGAAAAGATCATTTCACTTTTAGTTTTTCGAGTTTATTCCTATATAGGTTATAGTTTTCCTTGCTTACAGTTTCTATAACATGTTCCTATTTGGTTTGATCTGTAATATTATGAAAGCGAAAAACTGCATTTTATATGTATGGACTCATAAAGCTCCTTTGAAGCCTACTTTTTTCCCTCGCATCGTGTTTCCCTTTTACAGTCAAAGCCCAAAGGGGGGCGCAACATCTAACGGAGAAAACATATAGGGATGCAGGATCGCAGTTAAAAATGCTGAATAACGTTCGCAAATATAATTACCTCTGAAATTACGTTCGCACAACGCATGTATACGTATCAAATGCTAATTATCTGCTGTTGTGTTAGAGGATGACGAGCTAATTATGTCCAGAAGCGCTTCAGTAATTCAATTAGTCTCTCGCGACTGTCATCTTTCAGTCAAAATTCACCTATATAATCCCAGTTATAAAAAGTAATAACTATAATAATAACATGTACAACAGTGTTGCTAAACTGGGGATGCACCACCATGGTGGGGGACATTATTTTTAGATATAAAAAGCGTAACCTCGTGGCACATTAGCCCATCCGTGCCAAAGCCGCTGTGTCTGGGGACCTCTGCATATCACAGGCATGAGTGGGGTACCTCCCGGCCGATTATGCGATATACGCAACCAGGGACCGTTACTTTTCAATCAAGTAGCTCCTCAGTTGGTCCCTCGGGACCTAACGAGGCTAACTGCACCCCCTGCCAGACCTCCCAGCGGAGGAAAATCCCCACGCCGGTAGTGGGAACCGAACCCGGTTCTTCCGCACCGGAGGCAGGTGGAGGTGGCGCTACCGAGGTGGCCATTATTAGATATACTAGAACAATGTTTTCAAACTTTGAAGTATATAGGGATACTGTTTTGCACATTACCATTTCCTAAACATTTTGTATTACGGCACTGTTGATGCTGGCAAACATTTGCTAGTAAAACATCTTCAGATAGGTTTTACTGGAACCAGGAATAGTCACCGCCAACTTTACTACAAACTGAGCGCGATAGCTTCCTTCGCGGTAACACATATGAGGCTCGGGTTTGATTCCTGTCGGCCGCCAACTCTGGCCATGCTGCGCCCCCCCCCCCCCCCCCCTGGTTTTTCCGGGACGGTAGCGAATCGTGGGCCCCGATTCTCTATTATCATGGCATCCCTGGTTTGCGAGTGGCTTAGTCAAAGCTAGGTGGTGTAAGAATTTGTGCCATTTTGGAAACGTTAGGGCGCCGTCTTTGCTAGCACACATCGTCGTCCGGATCTGGTCCCCCTTCGTGTCTCCCCGACATCCGTTTTTCCCAGAGATCACGCGCGTTGGATTACGTTGGAAGCAAAAAGAGTCTTCTATTGCCTACTCGCATTGAGGTGTGAATAACCTTTGTGAATAACTGTACCCTTTCTCCTAATACACCCCTAATTACTCTGACCAGGGACTGAACAGGTAGATAATGTGCAGTTCTATCAATTTGTAGAAGCTTGTAACATACCGCTAAGTAAAGCAAGTGGTGTGTTAGTGATAGAAGAAGAAAAAATACCTACAATGTTTCACGAAGTCAAGCAGGACAAGTTGTTTATAGAGTGTGAGTTTTTTAAAAGGAGCTCAAATGACGAAGAAAGGTACAAGCTTGATTTTAAAAAGTGCTAAAAGTTAACTGCTGCAGCGTGTAGAATAAATCAATCCATTTCATTTATTTCGTTTAACTTATTAGTCAAATTTTACTTAAGTTTTGATCTACGGTTCCACTTTCTAAAACACACAGCGAAACGCTATTCTTATGCTGCGCGCGTGCTACTATGTCTATCTCTTTCACGCACAAGCACACGATATGGCTACATTCTAGCGCGCTGCTATTGGCTACTGACATATGCAGGAGATTTGACGCGGATAAGAGTACCATTAGGCTACATATGTGATTACGGATAGGGGGCATTCGTAACACTATAGACTCTGTTTTGGTGGTGATACGGACGATGGGACTTCGGCAGCGCTGTAATTAGAGACTAATTTTCTTAACATAGACTAAAACTCAACATAATTTTTGTGGTCGATATTAAAAATAGTTGCCTTTTGCCAGGATACAACAGATCTATAATGTTATTTAAGGAATATTTTTTCCTCGGTGTAGGTGACGCGCGCGCGCGTGTGTGTACCACATACTTAACAACTTAACTCCTCCAATGCAGCAACTACCAACTCTAAACGCGAAAGCTTAGATTCATGCAGAAGGGGTGAGCTTTCAGTCGCGAATTGACCTATTTCCTCAATTACGTGGTAAAATGGGTATGGGCAGTCTTAACCTACATAGAAGTTATCACGCGACCTTTGTCCCCTTCCTAATATGCTGTTGTATGCAATGTGCGAGCAAAGAACACGAATATCGGATTTACCAGCTATAGTTCAAAAACGCTGTTCCAAATGTTGTAGCTTCTGATACCTATCCTGCACTATTCTGTGTTTTGTAAACAACACATTACTCATTCCTTTCTAAACGAGGGAGTTCACTCGTTAATTTCAAAACGATGACAGAGTACAAAGCTACTGCTTGGATAGAATGCAGTGTAAAATATGATTAAGATTAAGATGATTTCCTCTATCCATTAATTGTTTTGTTCATTTTTATATTATAAACACTAACCTTGTAAAAACACTGAATTGATAGTCACATTTAGAATCGACCTTGACATTCCATACTCCATACTCTTTCCATGTCCTTTTTAAAAGTGACATGGAAAGTGACTTGAAAATATCACACCAATAATAATCAGGAACAACTCGGAAACGGCTGGTATCATAAAAGTTATTGAAAATAAATTACGTATTCTAAACAGTTCTGCCTTTTTTCCCCAGAGTAGTGCAGTGGTAGTGCGCTTGCCTCTAGCGCGGAGGATCGGGTTCGATTCCGGTATAGGCACGGTGATTTTTCCTCAGCTGGAAGGTCTGGCAAGGGGTGCGCTAAGCCTCGTTAGGTCCCGAAGGGACCAATAGTAGCGACCCTAGGTCGCGAAGGCCGCATAACCGACCGAGAGGGCTCAAGGCGCTGCCTACCCTCCAGATCTGCAACCCACTAATGACGCCTGTAGTGGACAGAAGTGGGGGACGCAGCAGCCGGGCGGTAAGCCTTGGCTGTTGCGATAGGGGTATCACTATTATTATTATTATTATTATTATTATTATTATTATTATTATTATTATTATTATTATTATTATTATTACTATTACTATTATTATTATTATTATTATTATTATTAGGTACTTCTTTATCTATCTCTTAATAAGGTTTACCAGATAAACAGAAGTATATAAATTCCCTCCGAATAAAGAGTGTTTCACAAGCTACCAATAAACTCGAAATATACTTGGATTTTCTTTCTCGTGTAAACATCTCAGATAGTATACGATATTTTAATGAATCTTAAACAGGACTTGAAAAGAGGCATTGAACAATTGAAAGCAATATTTAGGGATATCTCGGGAATGGCTGATCATCTTAGATAAATTGTATTTTAAAGAGATCTACAAATTTTACTTTCTCTACTGGTAAGTAGGGGAAGTATTGTATTCCACCCAAAAATTCGATGTCGAGATTTCACCGGAAATATGTGTTTTGAGGCCCCCTGAATCCAAAAAAAGCATTTTTAGAAAAAGGTCCGTGTGTGTGTCTGTCAGTCTGTGGACAGCATATTTCAAAAACGAAAAGTCGGTTAAAAAATGAAATGTATATCTTGAATTTTCTGGCTATAGCCCCTGTAGTATTTACTCTGCATAACTCGTAAACCGTTAGAAATAGACCAAATCATACTATACAAAAAATGTAGATCTTGCTAAAATACACAATTTATGTCTCAATAAATTTTCTTGTAGGGTGAACCATTTCGGAGATATTCCTCGTTATGTGTGTGAGTTTCGGAAAACTTAGAACTTTGGTGAAATGGGTCATCGTTGATCATTTTTTTATGTTACGTGTGCAAAGAGAACGGAATCTCAAAGCTTTAAAAGATTTGACTATCGCACAAAGCCTTCTGTATTCTAATATTCCCCTTGCACCTACAAGGACATAAGCGATAAGATAATTTGAACGAATGTTTATCTTAACTAACATGGAGATATAGGAATAAGAGTTTGTTAGAATGGTTAGTACAAGTGTAGAGAAAATCATGTTAGTGCAACACATCAGATTTTTATGTATTACCTACGTTTTTGTCTTCTTTTAACATTTACCACTTATACATTATAAATAGCTCCTTCTGAATGAAATGAACTCAGACTATTTCCTATCATGCAGATATCTGAAATACATGACAGTTTAAACAACCAAACTCGTTGGAGCCTTATTTGAGAAGCAAAAACCCGTACGATAATTATGGGGTAATGTAAAGGTTAAGGATAGGAGATTTTATTGAAACAATTTTGTTTGAATTATGCTGTTCACGAACACGCATGTATACGCGCGTATTGGACTTTTTCTTATTTTCAATTCAGGGGCCTCAAAACATGTATTTTTGGTGAAATCTCGATGTCCAATTTTTGGGTGGAATACCTACTGAGTATTATTCCTTCATTTTCTGAGTATTATCTTACTCAGTAGGTAATATAGAAAGTAATAAAAACTCAGTAAGCAAAATTCAAGTCTTTTTTGTACCTGAGTTTGCCTAATTTTGGCCTTTTTTCGGTTAACTCCGCCACAGCCAGCGACAGCCGTACTAGCCACTGTTCCACCTTAACGCTAAACTAGCATTGAAGGCTTCTTTATTATTCTTTCACTTATTTATGTATTTATTTCGGGAGTATACTTCCTACTTATTCCTTCCTTCCCTCAGGGCCCGGATGTTTATGGCCTTAAAATGTTAGAAAAATGCAAGCTCTTGCGACTGGGGAGAGGAAAAAAAAAAAAAAAAAAAAAAAACAACCGGAAAAGATGACCACAAAAATTACCTAAAGTTTTTGGGGAGTGCGTTGAAAATATACTTTAATTATATATTATTGAGTGTGCTAGATTTTTAATGTTTATTTTATTGTTGTATTTTAAATTTATTTAATTGCTCAATCCAGAGCTAACCCTCAGCTCTGCACAGAATGAAATAAATTTCACATTTTGATGGGCGATTGGAAAGAAGAATTATAATAGCAAATTATATATAGCTTACCCTCCAAATTCGCGGAAACATACTTTTGTAAGAAAGATAATTGTAAGAAATATTACAAGAGTTACGAGATGTGAAAAACCGGCCCTTGTGACGACTGCAGGCACATCGGTGAAATGGAATAGAAATATAAAAAATATGACAAAAATAGGAAAATTTAAGATAAAATATGACTATAGATAATATGAAAATAATATGACAAATGGCAAGAAAATGACAAAGAAAAAAAAAAGTTAAAAAGCCAAAATATGACTATATGACCCACGAGAGTTGCATAATTTTAATCACCATTGATAAAATTGTGCTTCGCTTATATTTTCCATGAGAAAACAAACAAACAAATACTATGACATATCATAAACATCCGGGCTCTGTTCCCCTCTTATATGATAACCAGTAGACCCATATCTTTATAGAGTACCCAGCAATACAGATAAAGCAGAGAAGTTGCAGACACATCAGGCGTTTACGCGGAGAAATGTTCATCATATTCTTTAATTATACGCGTAACCCAGACTACTGCGGGGCAATACTATACCTATTCAAAGGAATCAAGTTCAATATTTGTGTACCATTCAGGAGAACACAGAAGCAAGCAAGATATATTTATTCCTTTATTTTCTGTGCAGTTAGGATCAGTTGGCCTTTTCTTCCGCTCGTTACACAGAAGAATCTTCATTATGTGTTTTTGATGATATACATACGTTCATAATGAATACAATATATTAATTATTCTACTTATATGATACAAACAACTGGGTAACAACATGCAGGGAAATACAGAAAGAGTTTACCTTCGACCTGAAGTCGGAAAAAGGAAATTATTTTGTTGCACTGAAATCATAAGACCCTTTTGTCTAATACAGGAATGCTAATTTTTGAGAAGTTTAGTACCATGTTTTAGTAGAATAAATATTGTGCGGAAATTCTGAAAAGTCGTAAGGTTACGTTACTCAATATGAGAAATACATGCACTTTTAATAAAAATGAATGAATAAAACAAAATAACCCGACCAGGACCAAAAATTAAGAAAAACGTTCATAAAATATTTAAATAAACTCATAATGTTTTAAATAGTTATAGATGTACGTATAGATGTATGGTTATAGATGATAATAATCACAGTTTAAATGTTAATACAAAATAAACTTCGCTATCAGACATCCGCTATCAGCGGGTGACCCGGGCTCCATTCCCGGTACCGGCGTGGGGTTTTCTCCAGACCTCGACTGGGTGCACTCAGCCTCGTTAGGTCCCTGAGGGGACAATTGAGGAACTACGTGATTGAAAAGTAGCGGCCCTGGTTGCGCAGACCGCATGATCGGCTGGGAGGAATCGGGACGCTGATCACCTACCACTCCCCAGTAATGCACCCCACGCACTTGTGGTGGGCAGAGGTGATTGTTGTTTGTAGTGTTTAACGCCCGCTTTTACTACTACGGCACCACGTGCGGTGACACTGATGATACATGGAATGAAGATGGAGCACCGGTGGAATGAGATGGCGGGGGAAACCGGAGAACCTGGAGAAAACCCGCCCAGACGCCGCTTCGTCCACCACGAATACCACATGCGGGTCCCTGGGATCGAACCCGGGCCGCCTAGGTGGTAGGTGAGCGCGCTAACAGCTCGGCCACGGCGCCGCCGGACAGAGGTGAGGGACGCAGGGACTGGACGATCGGTCTTGGTCTGGAAAGGGCTGTTGCGCCTTGGGTTATTATCAAATATCCAATGAATTTACAAACTGCACACAACTAGCCGATGAATTCTAGCCCAGTTGCATTTTTTTTTTCAAAGGATAAACGTATATAAAGGTAGATAATATTTAATTAATTTGCTAAGCTGCCAGAAAGTTAAACAGCCTCATATTGTTTTATTGTTCAATATTTGGTTTACAGACAGTTGCAAAGTAGAAATATGGCATATCTTAAAGCGAGTATAAATCTTCAAATGAAGAAGCCGATGTGTTGCAGTCACATGACTTTCTTTACTCTTGTACTAACCGTTCTTACAAACTCTTATTCCTATATCCTGCTCGTGTTAGTTCAAATAAACATTTGTACAAATTATTTTATTGCTCATTTCCTTGTAGGTGCAAGGGGAATATTAGAATACAGTAGGCTTTGAGTGATAGTCAAATCTTTTGAAGCTTTGAGATCCCGTTCTCCTTGCATGCTTAACATATAAAAAATGAACAACAATGTTCCATTTCACGAAAGTTTTACGTTTTCCAAAACTGACACACATAACAAGGAATATCTTCGTAATAGTTCCTCTACAAAAAAAAAAAAAAAAAAAAAAAAAAAAAAAAAAAAAAAAAAAAAAAAAAAAAGGCATCAATAGTGTGTTTTGGCGCGATCTACATTTTTTGTACAATAAGATTTAGTCTATCTCTTACGGCTTACGTGTTACTCAAAAGTCAGCCAGAGTAAACAGGACTACATAGGCTATAGCCAGAAAATTCAAAATATACATTTCATTTGTCATACAATAATCTTAAACATATGGCATTTTAATCAAAATCGTTAGAGCCATTTTCAAGAAAAAAATAAAATTTTCGAAAATTTTTCTATGTAAAGGGTAGTTTAGGGTGGGACTGTTTTCTTCAAAATCTTCGTGTCGCGTCCTTGAAAAACATTAAACTTAAACACCAACTTTGGTTTTTAACCTACTTTTCGTTTTTGAATTATGCTGTCCACAGAGTGACACACACATGCACACAAACCTTTTTCTAAAAATGCTCTTTTGGATTCAGGGGTCTCAAAACATATATTTCCGGTGAAATCTCGACATCCCCACATATTGTGGAATACAATACTTCCTCTACTTACCAGTAGAGAAAGTAAGAAGTAGCATACACTTTAGTGTAGTATACATTAAGAGTAGACTCCACATTGAGCCACCTGTTGAGACTATTGTATCTCTCAGTCCCTGGGAGGAAGGGATGAAATGAGAGCACTCTACGAGCGGTTTGAAATCCAGGCAAGTGGTGCGAGACAGTTTGAGGGTCCCTAACGTGTACACTAAAGGATACCTTACAAACTTTACTGAAATTTGTCTGGCTGCTTACTGAAACCAACAGAGTTGAGCTGTATCTTCGCAGAGCATGAAAATCACCTTGATCTGATTCTGTACTAATACTACCGGTTGATTCATATTGAGAAAGCACCATTCTACCTCCCCTAAAACTATTAAGGACTGCACTCAAATATATGTCCACTAATTTTCTCAATTTCAACGTTGTGTTTACGGGCAAACTGATGACAAATATTAAAATGAACTGACTTATACGTTGTTATAGACTACAAACTATGTTCCCAAACCTAGGAATTTCCCAGCTGTTTACATCCAGGCCTGACAAATTAGTTTGAGCTCAACTTGCTGCCGTCACTCAATGTCTCAAATAGACCAGTCAATGATGGCAGAGTGCCAAATGATAACTGGAGGCTACAAAGTGATTGATAACAGCGTGTGACAGAACTGGTGTTTTCTGAGTGGTTTCATCAGTTGCGCTCACGCAAAAAAGTTCACCTGATTGTGCATCAGTTCCGCGAGATAACTACGTACGTCAATTTTACGCAAACATTCAATTTTCGCTACATTCTCCTACCATTTTATAAACATTTAGGTCTTTCGCACAGCAGTTCGTTATTGATACCTAGTGCTAAGTGATAAGTGTCTCACATCTAAAGCGATTCCTTCACTTTATTTCCAGCACTAAGGTCACTTTTCCTTAAAAATTACTTAAATAACAACTATTTCACCGAAAACCAATGGTTTGTGGTTCAAAACCGGCTATAGCACTGAATTGTACATTCTGATTTGTCTTTCCAAACTTAGCCTACAGTTCAGACATATATGTAAACGAACAATCATCACTGATTGAGCTAATAATAGTTAATTGTGAAGTGCGGGGTTTAAAAATATGTACGAGGTTGCAAGTTACAATTTGTGTATGTTACGTAAAAATGATTTTAGAAACGCCCTATGGCTTCCCGGGAAAAATATAAGTCAAATAGGAGTTTAATGACATACCGGCTGGTTACCATGGTAGCTCAATTGGTTAGAGCAACAACATAGGAATACGAATATCTTCCATTTCAAGATTAGGCTATGAAGCCGGTTAAAGTTGAGACATTTTATTTGCTGCTGGATCTCCCACTGAAGGCCGGCCTTGAGATTTCTATTTGAATGCTTGCGGTGTTTCTCGTTATCATTCATCCTTTCTCTGTGTTGAAACCACTGTCATGTGACATTGCGTATTTTCTCCTGTAATTTTGTTTTGGAGTAACGGTATATCATCATATATTATATATCTTAAGAAATTACATCTCCGATGTTTCTAATTTCCTTTTAGATAGTTTAGTGAGGATCCAATTTTTAAAGCGTATAAAATTAAAAAGGTACTGCCAGCACCTTATAAAATCTCATAATGGTATATATTCTAGTATTACTCATCAATCAGTGTTCTTACACATGTTTTGAAAATTATTGTTTTTATCTATAACTGTATCGTTTTAATAAGAAACCAGCATTCCGAACAACTTAAGTTGTTAACTTGTTTCGTTATTTCATTCTTTATAGATATTATGATCTTATTGGAAACTTTACCTTAAGGCTTAAGCCATACTTTTAGACTTGTGAATAGGTACTTCTAGATTACAATTCCCGAGTATTTATTGTAACTTCTGTGTTGTTCTTTAAAGTTCGTCTTTAGAGGTAAAACTTTTGTTTAAAAACATGTTAGCTAATTTAAAATAGTCTTTCTGTCTTTTCATCCCTCGACAACAGCATCTATTTATGCTAAAGGTAGGGGAGTTTAAGAGCATCTATGCCACCTCCAAAATCAGTTATTTCTTCCCTTCCATTACATATATATTAGAGAACATCGGGATTCAAACACCCTTTACTTGGCATATAATTTTTCAGTCTGACGATACCTTTTCAACACACGTGTGTGAAAGAATCAATCATTGAATCAATAACCAAGTTACAAGAATACTATGCTACAAATTCTATTGTTTCAGTTCTTTTCTTAAATGATGGGTATTACCTATCAATTTTTCCAGCAGCTGTGAACACTCCCCAAGCGGTGATTGCTTCCTCATCGAGATTTTCTCACTTGACTGCGCGGCGCCCGACTGGGAATATTCTACTGATGTAAACGTCTAGACGAGCGCAGAATATTAAACGCCAAATGTTCTACTCAGCCATTCCTTGGTGAATCTTAATGAGAAAGCTGGGGAAACAGTTATGTTTACTCTGATTTTCAAACACCCAAGGAGAAAACAAAGAAAAACTAGACAACGCCGGCAAGACAAGAAACATCTACATTTATTTTAAAAGAAAGCAAAAAAGCAATAAAACTGCTGTTTTTAAATACTCACGGAAATTTAATTCATGTTTTTACGACCATGTAAATTTCATTTCGATTAATTCACTTCGATATAGAACTTCATTTACATTAAGGGGAACGCAGGTTAAAAAAGAAATCACTTCGATGAAGTATTTACAACTCGTAAATATCCTAACTTAGAAAACTAAAATGAAGTGTGGAAATTAATAACGCTTGTTCACATACTATGTAATTTTTTAAAACTTTTTTTATGTCTGAGTTTTATTCTGCTTTTTCCTATCTAAAAACCAATAAGGTGCATCTTCTCAAAAAACTGCTGGAAATATTCCATTGACAATTTTTTATCCGTTGTTGAATATACACACATAATCCTGTGGAACAGAATTTATATCTAAGATTTACTTTGATTTTCGTTGTTCCAGAGGAGTCTCAAAAGTAAACACTTCAAAACAAAACGACCTCAATAAACGCATTTCGCTTTCTTGTTCACAGCCTTCTAAAAGTGCACAAATAGTACTTGGGAAACTGACAGTCAAAACAGCAAGAAATACAAAAACGGCAAACTCTTCTAAAGAAGTAAAAGGGATTTAAATTATTTGTTAATACTTAGAGTGATGATAGAAGCGCAAAACTTCAGGAATACAATCCCAATATTGTAAACTATTTTTAATGAAAAGGAAAAAAAAAATGGAATTTTTGAATAATTTTACGTACATCTACCCCTAAGGTACTCATAAAAGTGTTAACTCTCATAGCTTCGTGCCCCCTCAATGGGTGAAAGTAGCGTTTCTACTTTACATTCAAGAGATCCTCGGATTGAATCTCAATTAAAGTCAGTTATCTATAAGGTAAAGTATCCAAATAAGAAATAACTTCCTAGTAACACGTTGACACATGTAGAAGCTGCCATCTGTCCGTCACAGAAGCTGATATGCAGTTGCCCAGCACTAAGGCCTCCGTGTACTCGAGTCAAAGCTGCCATCTCTCCGTCTCAGAAGCAGATATGCAGTTGCCCAGCCCTAAGGTCTCTGTGTACACGAGTTGAAGCTATCATCTGTCCATCTCAGAAGCAGATATGCAGTTGCCCAGCACTAAGGCCTCCGTGTACACGAGTCATAGATGCCATCTGTCCATCACAGAAGTATATATGCAGTTGCCCAGCACTAAGGCCTCCGTGTACACGAGTCATAGCTGCCATCTGTCCATCACAGAAGTATATATGCAGTTGCCCAGCACTAAGGCCTCCGTGTACACGAGTCATAGCTGCCATCTGTCGATCACAGAAGTATATATGCAGTTGCCCAGCACTAAGGCTTCCGTTGTTGTGGTGGTGTTTAACGCCCGCTTTTACTACTACGGCACCGCAGGCGGTGACACTGATGATACATGGAATGAAGATGGAGCACCGGTGGAATGAGATGGCGGGGGAAACCGGAGCACCCGGAGAAAACCCGCCCTGACGCCACTTCGTCCACCACGAATACCACATGCGGGTCCCTGGGATCGAACCCGGGCCGCCTAGGTGGTAGGCGAGCGCGCTAACCGCTCGGCCATGGCGCCGCCTAAGGCCTCCGTGTACACGAGCCATAGCTGCCATCTGTCCATCACAGAAGTATATATGCAGTTGCCCAGCACTAAGGTCTTTGTGTACACATGTCGAAGCTGCCATCTGTTCGTCTCAGAAGCAGATATGCAGATGTCCACTACTAAAGTCTCTGTGTACATGTGACGAAACAAGATGAAATCTAGAAGGCTAACTGTTCTGCACACATGGATTCACGAGTTATTTCCTAGCAGATCCGTCGCGATAAGACAGAATAACGCAAAATAGAGTAGGAGAACAGAATTATTCCTATGAAAAGTGGGAATTAAAACCTAGTTTCTTAATAAACAACTCCGTTTTAAAAAGTTCTTCTAGTTAAAAGAACGTCAGTAACTTTATACCGGGTGGGAAGTACTGCTTCGAGCAAACGTTTAAGAGGGTATTCTACATGAGTAACAAATATGTCCAGTACAACTGTTGCCAATAAACAACCCTTCAACGAAAAAAGAAATAGAGTGTGTTAAACACTTGAAGCCATTTACCTTCTTGACGAATGGATATAAAAGGTGTATTAATTCACTGTCTCGCAAAAAATTGTGTGAATAATACTGTAATGCGTTTCTACCTTAATTCGAATGAAATTAGTCACAATTTAATGAGATTTAATGTTAAAATGTCATGCAACGTTAATTTCTAAGAGAGATTTGGCAACGTCACGTTGACATTAAATTGTGATTGAATTCATTCGAATCAAGGTAGAAGTGTACATCAGCATTGTTTATACAATGTTTGAGCGACAGTTAGTGAAATAATAAATTATTTATATCCTCTAGTCACGAAGCTAGACGGCTCCAAATATTTGATACAGTTTTTTTTTTTTTTTCGGCGGAACGGTTCTTTATTGAAAATAATTGTATTGCACATATCTGTTACACTCATGTAGAATACCTGGTTAACGTATGGCCGATGTAGTACTTTTCATCCGGTATAAATGTAATGAGTAGCAGTCTCCATTTTGCTATATCATTACAAAAGGCTGGGTTTCATCAAATTTCAGCATTTTCCTCTCGCATTTTCTTACAAAAACGTTTCTCTACAGTTTTTACGAAGGTTGTATTTTATGGAATTCACAGGGAACGTACGGTTATATTTCAGCGTTCCACTGCATCTTCCAAAACTGGGTTATAAAGTCTGCTTAGCTATCCACCATAAATTGCAAGACATCTGGCTTTAATCGGCGAGCAAAATCTAAAAATACGCAGCGTTTGCTAAGCGTGACCCCAGCCCCTCATTCCCCTCTTAAGATATTCAGCATTCCATTTCACATACAGGTATATTGCTCACATAAGAGCTGCATACACAAAAAAGGCCCATTCACCAGCTTGCAGTAATATACAACACGCCAGTCCCCTTCCCCACTCAACTCTTGTACATGCAGACGCATTCAAAAAACGAGATTTCCAAAAAAGGGAAGATGAATGCCACCATCTTTGAGCCTGCATGGTCGTTTCCCCCTCCACTCCCCGGTGCCTGCTCTGAAAATCAATGCCATTCCATTTCCTATTCGATGCAAATTCCAATATCACAATTCAAGGAGAGGGGAGTGGGGAATGAATGTGATGTCCGACTCAAAAGGTGCACCATACGCGTAATTCATATCCGGGCATCCCTACGAGTAATCAAATATATCTGCCCTACTACGAGATTAAATGTTTTACTAATATCAGTAAAGCATAAAGCGATATTTAACTGACATCTTCCACCGAAGACTGCCAATCAGCAACAGTGGTTATCATCGTTGAATGTTCTTTATTCGTACAAGAAAAAGTATCATTCGCATTAGCTAAACATCTCTTTTACATAAAATCCTGGTTCACTCCCGTATAGCATAAGCGTTTATACGTTTAAGAAATTTCTTTTCTATGGTGACACAAAATTTAGTGCAGGAAGAGTTGGTCAACACAGAATCCAATCAGAGGCTTGCCATGCCTTGCGATGTTATGCAATTAAACACGCTTTGAAATCCCGCTGTAAAGCCCCCACAATAGTTATTCATAATACAAGGATTAAAAGGAATATTTTATTTTGCAAGTAAGTGTGATTCCGAAACGAAGCCTCAGACAACATAAAATCATTTTGACCCGTGCATTAAACACTCTTTTTAGACAGTGCCGAATATATATACAGAGTGGAAATGAAATGATCCGCCAGACTTTAACAGCGAATTTCTCATGTTATGAATAACAAGAAAGTCTAATACCAAAATGTTGAAAAGTTTATAGTTTTTTAGAAAAAAAAAAATTTTTATCAAAAAAATTTGTCATCACCTGGCTGAAAAATTATTCATTTAAGGTTCTTGATTTATGGCTATATTCATAGAAAATTTAATAAACAACAACTTTTTCCATTGGCGTATTTCAATAGATTTAACGGTTTTGTGTAAATTAAATTTAAAAAACCCACAATTTATTGCAACAAATATTTAATTAAGTAATTAATGTCATTATTACCATTAAAACCACTTTATGGTTAAAAACTAGTCATAGTATTAAAAAGGAAAGTTCTTTGGCGTTATTTAAGCCAAGGAATCTGAAATATTTAGTCAAAAGTTTGCGTTTGCAGACTTTCCCCTCCTGCAATGCTTAAACCCCTGAACTTTCATATTTTGTGCTTAATTTTCATAAAGTACGGCTTCATGTGATACTTTAAACAATCAGAAGACACTGAACACGTTTGTGGCGTTAAAGTATGTTCACATTTTTCAGCATACAAATTAATGTGCGCGAAATGTTGAACCTCAGAACTTAAAACTTCTACATATGCTTGCGTGCAATCTTACTATAACAAGTTTGTTCAAATCTACCATTCTACATATATGAGGAGTAATCCAATATATTACTCACAATTCTTCTGTTATAGAGAGAAGGGGGGGAGGGGGTGGAGGGGCAGAATGAGAGAGAAGATACCTATAGAAGTCTATAAAAATTGTTGAGATATCTGTATTTAATATTCAGAAAAGCAATGTTAATGTGTCCAATTCAGGTAGGATTTTGTTAGAATAGAAAACTGCATTTCAAAAACCGAAAAAATCTATCTCCAAATGACTGTGCTTAACATCTTCAGAATTTACGCGTGGCTTTGTATACATACGTATTTCATACCTCTTTACATTTCCCAACAGGTGTAATTTTGCCGAGGAGTAACTTTTAACAAATGTCTCCCCTTAAAGGCAAGGGTTGGGGCACGTGACAGCTGTATCTACCACTGTAATGTGGAATTACTTTCCAAATTTAAACTCAGCATTTTTATTTATCGTGTTTCCTGATTAGATGTTGGAAAAGGGCTAAACGCAAAAACAGAAAACCTCCAAAATAAGCCGGTATATAAATCACAGGAAAAAGTGTTGATATCTCATGCAGTTTCAAGTAAATTCATCCCGAGGATGAATGAGCAATGTCCTACGCCAGAAACCGTGTGTATCTTTCTCTTCTCAGGCAGGGATGTATTATTCAGTTTGGAATTCTCCACTCGCTTGCTTATGTAACATAAATCCTTCTTTGTGTGTGGAACTGAAAGGACAATTTTGCCTTCTTTCTCGATGGTTCACTTCTGCCTAATGGTTTATGTGACTAATTTTCGCTTGAAGCCGTATTTTCAATTTAAACAATCCGATGATAAAATAGATTTCTCCAGCTGAAGGCGGTTTCATTTCTAGCATGAAGGAAGATAAATAAGGTTAATGAAAATCAGTGTTCTGGTGGAGCATTTAACCAAATCTTGTTTACTGCACGTTGAGAAATAGAGCATACTAACAATTAGTTATTTTCTGTGGTTCATAAGCAATTTAGAAAGAGAACTTAGCATGTTTTTAAAACTAGTATATTTGGCAAAAAACAACATTATAACACAACTAAAATGTCTGAGTGCTGTTTAATGCCCTGCGGAATTGTTGCTAGTCTTTTTCATTTCTAAAGAGAGATTCTATAATCATGTTTATATTAAGGGATGGGCATACCTATTCTGGAAGGGCAAAGAGAGCTGTCGTGCCCCTGTTCTTATATTAAGGGTAAATTTCTACAGATTTGAATCAATATACCTAAATTTCTATTACATAGTTGTTCAACTTAATTATAGCAGGAAATTCATCCATAGTCTTATATAGTTAACTTACCAACAAAATCGTTTTCACTAATTGAAAATCGAGTCTCGAGTAAAATGCCTCGTCATCAAAACTTCAAAACGTTAAACTGTTATGTTTTTCGTATTATTATTCAGACAATAATGATTAAATTAACGATTAAATAATGATTAAATTTTGTGTAACATTAAAACTTTACCTAAAAGTAATGTAACACTATTAATTTCTTAAAAGTAATCGTGTATTTAATTATTAAAGCCCTAAATCCAAAATCATACCTACGTGATATTACGTAAAGGTTCATCAGATGTGTTCATCCACCTTTAAAGAACGTATTGTCACCCATCGCATTATTGTCGGCACTGCCGCAAAGGAGCCGAAGGAAAGAGACAGAGAATGGCCGCATTGTTGGGGCGCTTGCCGAAAGAGAGAAAAGGATAGAGGCTTCTGGAATCTTCTGCTTTGTATTTCACCGCAATAACTGAACTTTCCAGAATAGTGCCTGGGAGATATAAATAGCGGTAAAGTGCGACAGACAGATAGACGTATGTGAAGCGTTGAGTAGTCGTGCCGACGGAAAGAAGAGACGTATGCGAAGCGTTGAGGAGTCGTGCCGACGGAGAAGGGACAGTTGTTGTGTTACTAGTTCGGAGCCGTGCTGTTGGTGAATGGGAAAAGACTTTCTGACTGTTGCAACGAGTGTACAAAGTTACTGTTTACGGAAATAAAAGTGTTTCTTTATCTAGACTACATCTGTCGTCTTTACTTTACACCCACCCAAAGTCACAGTATGTGGTAACTTAGAATGAAATCGAAAATAAATTACTCTTACATCACCAGGAACATTTTAAATTTGGAGAAAATGTAAGAATTATGAGAGAACCAAGTTTAAAAACCATCCTCCTACGTCGTGTTTGGTCATTTAAATGCCAAAAAACGCAAAAATATTACTGAATCCTGATTCTACAACATATGAGTTTTTCCCCATGAAAATGTTAAACATGTATTTTATTTAAGTTTTGTCGCAAATTTAGCATGGAGGTTCCTGTATCTGGTCTAGTCTTGGCACGGACTGATTGTCACGTAAAGGCTTCAAGGTTATGTAGACCTGCTTTAGAGTAAATGAAGAACGTTGTGTGAACAAAGGAAGTCAAAGTAACTAAACCTCAAGCAAGTTTGACAAAACTTATACGTGCAATTATGTCGCAAACAAGAGAATAGGAAAATAATCCTGGTTTTGATAGATTATATAAACATAGGTAGTTTTGACTTACAGAGTAATGCTGCAAGGAAGTTGAATTCCTCTTGGTTTTATGGAAACAGGCATTCCAAAATGACTGGCACACTTACCTGAAACATAATCGAAAGAAAAATAAGCTACAGTAAGCAATGTATAGCATATTGCTTAAAAGCTTTATAAAACCTCAGATTTTCATAATACAGTCAGTTTATTACTGTTACATAAAATGTATGCCTCAACATTATTCCTAAAGGTATTGCTTTTGTGTGTACGTGCACATAGCTGCAATGATTTTTCAACTCCACTGGTTTGTGAACCATGTGGTTTGCGATCACAGAACTTCCAAAAGCACAGACAATATTTTTGGCAGTTCCACAACCAATCTTATAAATATTCTTGATGAGTTATTACGCATAAACAAATACAGGTAGAGTTGGCGCAATGAAAGCCAACTCAAAATACAATTCCGAGGAATTGCTTTTGTCACTGCCCCCTAAATCACCCTTACCCTGAATATGTAGATTTACAAGCATGCACCTATCTCAGCACACATGGCTATTTGCAACAAAATCTTAATATGTTGGAACTTGGTAAATGCTACCTTTACAACATTATAAACTGTACCATATATAAATACCGAGTCCGTAAACTTAGCATTCATGATTCGCGATTTGCATACTACAATTTGCACTTTATATTATTTAGTTCTGTTCAAATAAGTCATTACACAGTACAAGTAGTAAAAGCAATACATATCGCATCCAGAAACGTTTGTTTCTAACTACTTTGTGTAATTTAAGACTGGAAAGTTACAAAACATTTGAAAATTTCAGTACCACGACCGTAACTTTAACTACGTATCTTCGGCATAGCGCACCAACACTTCATCACTAATCAGCCGTGAGGATGTTTACGAATGTGAAATTAACTTTTTACTTTCTCTACTATGTATAGTAGGTAAGTAGAGGAAGTATTATGTTCACCCAAAAATTCGACGTCGGGAATTGACCGGAAATATACATATGTTTTGAAGGCCCCTGAATCCAAAAAGAGCATTTTTAGAAAAAGGTGTGTGTGTGTGTGTGTGTGTGTGTTTTTAATGCATGCCCCATTCCATATGAATACTAAATGCTTGCATTTATTTATTTACATACAATTTACATTTTATATACATGTACATATTGTTGGTGATGTTCTATTTGAACATTTACATTTTTATTTACCTCTAATTTTTTATCTACCTTAGTCTAATTGAATACTTCTCTATTGTGATATTTACAGTTTTTTTTATTTGATGTTTGTTGTTTAATGCTATTTTATTTTGTTTGACCTTATTTCTTTAACCTAATGCTATTCTACAAATCATAAATCTGGTACTTATCATATAGTGAAAGGCAAATATTATTATACTCGTAACAGCAGTAGAGTATTGAAATGTGTTTGGACAATGATACTGATTGCAATTTTGGTAAGGAGTAGAAATTATATATATATTTGAACTTAAGTCATTCTATTTCTGTGAATTGTATAGCATTAATGAAGTTAACGAAAGGTTGTATGAAATTGTTTCCAAGTTCTTCTTTGTTTATGGGCCAAGTAGCACCTTTACTTTGTATTTTCCTAATCATGGCGTTTCTCTGGTTGTTTAGAATTTTGCATCGAAATATAATGTGGTTTACTGTTTGGTCCTCTTCTTCACATTTGCACATTGGGTTATCTAAAAATCCAAACCTGTGACAATATGATCTTAGCTTTCCATGTCCTGTTATCATTGCTGTGAAGTCCGGAGATATTGGTAACCGTTGCTTTAATCTTCTTCTCACGGATGGGAAATATTCTTTGGTTACTGCTCCTTTCCTTGATGCTGTCCATTGTTGTTGCCATTCTTCGAGTCCAGTTTCTTTCTCTCTAGTTACTATTGCTTCTTTTGATACTTTTTCATACTGTCTCCAAACAGAAACCAAACCACAAGAAAGTATATCATAAAGAATGGCGATCTTGATAAATTTGAAATCGCTCTTGTTTCAAATATCAAAACAACCTTTCATTATTACAAGACTGCAGATACGAAAATAATGGATCGTGACCTGGAAAATATTATTACTACGTACGACAATTGTGATGAAGTGGAAAATTTAATATCCTCATCAATTAACGAAGCTTGCAACACAAGTCTCAAGATGTCTAGGGCAACAAAATACGCGTTGAAAGGAAATACGGTTTCGTGGTGGAACGATGAACTTACAAACCTAAGGAAAAAGACAAACGCGCTACGAAGACGGTACCAAAGAACTACAACAAATAAAGATCTAAGACTAGAGAGGAAAACCAAATATCTCGAAGGAAAACATGAATATGAAATGAAATTGCAAGAGGCGAAACTGAACTCTTGGAAGAAGTTCCGCACTATAGTTGATGGAACTAACCCCTGGAACGTAGTCTACAAAATAGCCGCCGGGAAAGTCAAAACCACAACACAACTAACAACCCTAGAAAAAGAAGATGGAACATACACTACAGACACGGAGAACACACTTGAACACATGCTGGAACACTTCACACCACAAGATTGTGTGTGTGTGTGTGTGTGTGTGTGTGTGTGTGTGTGTGTGTGTGTGTGTGTGTGTGTGTGTGTGTGTGTGTGTGTGTGTGTGTGTGTGTGTGTGTGTGTGTGTGTGTGTGTGTGTGTGTGTGTGTGTGTGTGTGTGTGTGTGTGTGTGTGTGTGTGTGTGTGTGTGTGTGTGTGTGTGTGTGTGTGTGTGTGTGTGTGTGTGTGTGTGTGTGTGTGTGTGTGTGTGTGTGTGTGTGTGTGTGTGTGTGTGTGTGTGTGTGTGTGTGTGTGTGTGTGTGTGTGTGTGTGTGTGTGTGTGTGTGTGTGTGTGTGTGTGTGTGTGTGTGTGTGTGTGTGTGTGTGTGTGTGTGTGTGTGTGTGTGTGTGTGTGTGTGTGTGTGTGTGTGTGTGTGTGTGTGTGTGTGTGTGTGTGTGTGTGTGTGTGTGTGTGTGTGTGTGTGTGTGTGTGTGTGTGTGTGTGTGTGTGTGTGTGTGTGTGTGTGTGTGTGTGTGTGTGTGTGTGTGTGTGTGTGTGTGTGTGTGTGTGTGTGTGTGTGTGTGTGTGTGTGTGTGTGTGTGTGTGTGTGTGTGTGTGTGTGTGTGTGTGTGTGTGTGTGTGTGTGTGTGTGTGTGTGTGTGTGTGTGTGTGTGTGTGTGTGTGTGTGTGTGTGTGTGTGTGTGTGTGTGTGTGTGTGTGTGTGTGTGTGTGTGTGTGTGTGTGTGTGTGTGTGTGTGTGTGTGTGTGTGTGTGTGTGTGTGTGTGTGTGTGTGTGTGTGTGTGTGTGTGTGTGTGTGTGTGTGTGTGTGTGTGTGTGTGTGTGTGTGTGTGTGTGTGTGTGTGTGTGTGTGTGTGTGTGTGTGTGTGTGTGTGTGTGTGTGTGTGTGTGTGTGTGTGTGTGTGTGTGTGTGTGTGTGTGTGTGTGTGTGTGTGTGTGTGTGTGTGTGTGTGTGTGTGTGTGTGTGTGTGTGTGTGTGTGTGTGTGTGTGTGTGTGTGTGTGTGTGTGTGTGTGTGTGTGTGTGTGTGTGTGTGTGTGTGTGTGTGTGTGTGTGTGTGTGTGTGTGTGTGTGTGTGTGTGTGTGTGTGTGTGTGTGTGTGTGTGTGTGTGTGTGTGTGTGTGTGTGTGTGTGTGTGTGTGTGTGTGTGTGTGTGTGTGTGTGTGTGTGTGTGTGTGTGTGTGTGTGTGTGTGATGTATGTACTGATGTATGGAAACAGCATAACTCCTTTATAAGCAACTTGTGTTACATGTAATTTTAATGTTAATTAAACCCAGTACTAAAAGGTCGTGCCAAAAACAGGTTAGGTGTCGCATTTTTGTTTTAAATTCGACATCAAGATGTTCTGTGAATAAAACAGCGCTTATTAATACAATCGCCATAACCTAAATTATTGATAATGCAAAACTTTCGTTCTCTATTTGTTATATAACAATTTTGATTAATATATATTCAACTACATCTGCATGATAAACCAAAATTGGATATAGCTTGAAATTTCTGATGAGACCTTAAGAAGAATTAACTGCGGTCGTAAAAGCCTTCACAGGTAACGTATATTAATCAGCAGTGAATGTTTCAGTACGTGTCTTTAATATAAATTACAGTATGCTTTCTGCCTTTGTAAAGAAAAGCTCTTAACATAAACTATCGTGTTCATTACATGTGCGTCATAAAGTTTTCAAAACAATGAGCTATTGTTTGCTAACTTAATTAGCTTCAACATCAATAGGCCGCCTGTGTTTCAAAGGCGCTAGTGGTCTGTAGCTTTATAACGTATAGAAATCGGGAGAAGAAAACGCATCCACAAAAACGTTTTGTCTTCATTAAACTGTCTCGTTGTTCCTCCTTCCCATTGTGCTTTTGTTGCGTTATTTGGTTCTGTGAGCAGCATCTATAAAGCACAACATACTATCGGGCCTGTTTCCGTCCCTTTCTGAGGCAAGTAGCGGTTTATCAGATATTCCTGAAAATCCAATTGCAGCAGCATTGTTTCAGCAGGGGCGTAATGGAAGCTCTGATTTTGATATGAAAAACGCCTCCACGTATACAATGAGTAACGAACACGCTAAAACGATATTTAACCTTTTCCTTAACGCTTTGAAACATATTTTGTTGGAATTATACGTGAAATTCGCGTGGGATTAGTAATAGCTGTTTATAAAAATATTGTCTCTCGTCTATTATTATTATTATCATCATCATCATCATTATCATTATCATCATCATCATTATTGTTATTGTTATTATTATTATTGTTATTATTATTATTATTATTATTATTATTATTATTATTATTATTATTATTATTATTATTATTATTATTATTATTATTATTATTATTATTATTATTATTATTATTTTCATTTTAAAAGTGAATCTGTAAAACATGTTTCTATTTGTTGCTACTACCAACGATATTTGCTGGAATTCGTTTTACTTTCTTAATACTATGTGCAATATACATTTTGTGCATATGATCTTTTGACCGTTTTAAAAAGAAAACAAGAAAACATTTGGCCCAGATCTGTGGTGTGGTGGTAGCGTGTCTGCCTCACATTTAAGGGGTTCCGAGTTCCAATCTCGGTTAAGATTAATCACCTGGATAAGGTTTTCATATGGGGTTTTCCCTTATCATAAAAGTTGAATGTAATTCTAAGCTATATGAATCCCGGGCTCCTTTGAGCATCATTTCAACCATTTCATTCATCACCCGATGTGACCTAACCGTTTAAGAGACGTTAAAACCTTTTTAAGTAAGGTTAGACAACTGAACAAAGTATTACCTACTGTAAAAAAATCCGATGTTGTATTCAAGTAACTTTCTCTACAACTCATATTCTTACAAAAACTTAATTTTGTGTCGTCTTTTTGTTAATCGAGATAAACTTTAATTGCACATACTCGTATATTCTAAGAGAGCAAGAATACAGACGCTAAAGCGAGTGAGATTTTTAAAAACTGTTTGCTATGTGATGGCATTAAAATCCCATGTTCCTTAACACCACGAGAAACAACGATGATCGACTTCTCACTTGAAAAAAGCATCATTCAAACCCATAAAATGGTGTAATTTTTAAAGTCGCTCAACTACTTGGTCATCAGCGCTCTTATACAATGGATCATGGCAAACGGCAGAGATAATTTTAAATATAAAATAAAAATCCTAGTAAAAGCACAAATATAGATAAATATTCAAAACAAATGAGGCAAAAACTAGAATTAAAATAAATTTGTAGGCATGTCTAAAAGATATGAAATATCGATATCTAAAATTCTAAATCCTTAGGTTCATGTTTACCATTTCTAAAAACTAAACTCTTATGACCGCTATTTTATCGCCCGCCAGGACCTCTACAAGTCTGAGAGGTAGTTGCGAAAGTGTGCCAGGGAGACACTAGCAGCACGTGACGGACCGACAAAAGTTTGTCGCACAGTAAACAAACCAGTAACAAGCAATATGTGTATTTTGAATTTCAAGTGCATTGGGCATAAATAAACTTTTATTTACTTGTTTATTTATTTATTATTCCGTCTTTTATCGCACAATAACGTCTCTAAACACCCATGAATTACCCTCCATCAATCACTGGCCTGAAATGTTCCGTTACGGTGTCCGTCTCTCTTTCTCCCCTCCATATGTTTACAACAGGATCGTTCTAGTTTGAGGCAGATTGTAGTAGATCTATTTATGACATCACCGTGAGCTGTCATGTGCTACTGTTTCTCCTTTCCCCTCTAGGGAGTAGCACGCCCTTCAGACTTTCTTTTTCGTCAGAGGCCTACAGTACCTACAGTGTGTGATTTTACTACGTTGAGTGATGTGCTGATTTGTAAAGCTACAAAATTCCAAAGGCCTTTAGTTATTTCTAATGGTAGCTTTTGTACTGTTTTAAGAGTTGTCCAAACAAATCTGAATTATTAGATGGGCGTAAGATGTGTCAACTTGTGACAATGCATTTAAAGACAGACATAATTTGCCATTCAATCACATTGCAGCTAAGGTACACCAGCATTTTAACCGTCGGGTAATGGAACAAAGTCTCTCATAACACACAGGGGCACAAATCATTAACCACGCAGCAACTGTTTGGAATGGAAGTCTATAAACACATTAACAAGCCTTCGCCCATTGCCCGAATTCTATTATGGTTGTATTGCTCTTCTAATGGCTATGACAATAAAATAAAAATAATAAATGGGGCATTCATTTCCATCCGCTCGTTTGCACTCAATTGTGTATGTCTTTCACTGCAATATTTCTTTAGCTGAAACAGTTACAAAGAAATCAACTTTTGTTGGGAAGGTCTTTATCGTCACTGTGTTTAATTCTATGCAGAATCCCGTCAAATTTGAATATCGGCTAATTTCGTTCAAAATGTGTGTGACAGAAATTCACTCCGCACTTGCAACGATTCGCCTAAAGGTTAAAAATTTGTAGGAGAGTCTCGTACGGACTTCCTGAAATTTGGGCTAAATTTGGGCTACTATGATAAAAGTGAAAGAAAAATAGATAATTTAATTACTTTATAAGTGCTGTTTGAAGTCGATGTCGCCTCTTCTAGAGCTTGGAAGCAACCCTACCACCCTTTTTGGGACGCTTTATTTTATACCAAGTATGGCCATTTTCCTGCAACTATACATACGCCTTGGGAATTGCTAATCCAAATGAGAAACGAAATCCGCTGAATTAGAGAGGTTTTGATTTGTTACTCTTATACTTGCAAAACTTATACTTTCCAAAAACGGAAGATCGTTGTTCATTTTTTAATATCTTAGCTGTGCAAGAAGAACCGAATTACAAAGCTTTAAAATATTTGATTATCGCTCAAAGCACTATACATTTGTCAGCCGCTGGTCTACTGATCCTATGGCAGCGGTTCGCACCCGGCTCTGACCAAAGGTTTTTAAATATGCTTAAAAACGATAGCCCTATGTCTGTGAAGGAATATTTCCCATATAGTCAAAACGTATTTTCAAATTAATTACTGAAAAATAAATGGGCAATTATAATGTCACGGCATTCTATTTCATATCATTCTAACCGTAAGAGCTGAAAAACCGCTGCAGCTTAAAGTGAAAGGTTGGCAGATCCGTCGACACCAGGAAACTTGTTTCATAAAGAAGTTTAGTTTGGCTTGATTTGGTTATTATTTAGCTGTGACTATTTAGCTCATGGCCCGGTAATCAACGCTTTCCTGATAATTTACGCCTTCCGGTCAGTGTTGCCAACAGATTTTCAGTTCTGCTTTCAATGTTAAAATTTGCAGTTAAATATATTTCCGCACATAACTTCTTTGGCCAATCTATCGATACAGCAGCAATCGTGCGATTAGTGTAAACAGAAACCGTGTAAGAATTGCGGCAGCTATGGAACGATTTGGGGAACAAAAGCTAACAAAGATGTCATTCAAACGCATCTGCCCTCAAATCATACCTTCAAACTAATGAACACCATCATTCTAAAATAATCAGCAAATTGCGGAATACAGAGCTCACAAGAGAATATCCATCAACAAATTAAAACAATACATCTATTTATTGGAACAAGAAATTCCAAAAGCTTTTAATTTTAATAATTGTTTTAAAGTTCCCATTAAATTTTGTTAAATTTAGCTAAAAGTAAATCTTAAAACTAAGTACTTGTAGCTTACATTACTAAAGTTTAATTTACTTATGATTTATATTATATAACCTTGTTTATTAACAGCAGCTGTTATAACTAG
Source organism: Tenodera sinensis (assembly GCA_030765045.1). Taxonomy (NCBI): domain Eukaryota; kingdom Metazoa; phylum Arthropoda; class Insecta; order Mantodea; family Mantidae; genus Tenodera; species Tenodera sinensis. The sequence goes on along the minus strand of CM060965.1, from coordinate 66,883,689 downwards.
GACTTCATTTTGCATAGTTCCAAAGAAATTTTAACTTAAAGATATGATATTTATAACAATCCATTAAACTGCAGAAGGCCTTGCTTTGTAAGAATATAACTGAGGTTATTTAATATATTCCGTAGTTCGTATTTGGAGTTTTATTATCTTCTGTTCTTGTATTACTCGCTAAAACAGTTAAACCAAATCTAACTCGAGGTTGTGTTATTCTTTAGACAAAATCACTCGCAACTTGCAGTCGCTCACGATTTTTTCGTAATAACACAACCTAGAGTTAGATTACTTATGACAATTTGTGCTGTACAAAACTGTAGAAGTAGGGAACGTTTTGGAAGTACAGAATTTACTATGGAAGTTTGAATACCCGGAGATATATTTTATTAATTTTGTTTGAACCCGCGACCTTGGCAACCAGAGACTAGCGTGTTACCCCATGACTAGTGATGTCCAACGTTTGTGAAAGACGGCAGGTTGGATTTACCTTCTTCCACTTTATGCGGATTGTGTCACTAACATTCAGACGTGCATTGTGTTACAGTGGCGGTTTGGTTATAAGTACGTTACATTTGATTTACGAAAGCACTTTCAAATCTTATGCTATAAACATCTTTTCAGTAGTGACTTATTTGGTACTGCTTACGTTTAATAAGTCTATTAATATTTGGCGACAAAATCGAAGTAGCCTTAGAATATACCAACAAGTGATCGTGCATAACCCACTGCCATGCAGACTTTTAATGTAGTTCAATTTGGAGAAACTCTGTTCATAAATATATGAAGACCCAAAAACGGACATCAGGTTAGAGGCAAACATTCGCAGTCTACTTGCCAAAGGGCAAAGGCTGAAATAAATCCCAACCTTGTTTTGTGGAACGCTTGAGGCGGTAATATTTTGTGGAAGAATGATTTCCATTTGTAACCATCATTCATTACGAAACATGAATCGTTACGATTTCCTAGAAACTGCCATGGAATCACCTGTCAATCGATGCTATCTGGTTGTGATTCTACACGTCTGAGGCACTAGCTGACTCACCTCCGACTGAAGGAAAGGCCTGCACTGCCCTAGACCACGTAGGGCGACGACACCCGGAGATGTCATCTGGTCAAAATCAAATATGTTTAAGAAGTATTATCTGTAGAACCATCAATTCTATTCTCCCATTTCGGAATAACAGTTTCAAATGAAGTTCCACATACGATTTTGTATTTCTCTTTCTATACGAAAGTACAACTTTTCACGTATTGTGGGCGAGGAACTTAGGTCACTGATTATTTTTCACTCCTAACAGGTTTCACAGGAGAATGTGCCTCACAATTACAAAGATCCTAACAACAAAAAGCACAACCATATTAATCCTGCAGAGATATTTTAGGCTGCCTTTTTTCGTTCATAGGTACATTATATTTTTGTTTGAAAAGTAGGCTACTCTGTTTTCCTAAGACGCTACGAATATAGATTAGCATATTTACGCCTCCAACAATGCGTAATCTGAAATGCTGCAAGGCTTATCAGCTCTAGTGCAGAACACATTCAAATTTTCCGCTCTTGTGAAAACATTTCTCCTCTTCGTTCCCTTCCCCTTTGTCGGAAAGTTGAATCCGAACATCCTTTCAACTTGACAAAGAGAAAATCTGGATGTTCACGCTACATTTCCTAGGCATTCTTGGCTTACTAACAACGCTTGTAAACATTTCTGAAACATCTACAGATTTACAGTTGTAAAGAATATGCTTCCAAAGTACAATACCGAAGGGGGGGGGGGCTGCGATGATGTAGGTACAGAAAAAGGAAATTTGTGCTCGAGTTCGATGCTGAGCTGACTGGAAGAGCGTGCTTTAATCTTGTTTCTAGAATGCGATTTTTGAAAGTTGATTTGATGTCTTTTAGCTCCACTACAATATCGCGTTTTGCGTTAAACAAGGTATTGCCTATTTCTATAAAATATAGAACAGTCACTATATGTGGTTGAAAATCTCCCAACAACTACCTCAACAACCGGTTGAGGTTAGCCTAGGGGTCCAGCCAAGAGGAGCGGTATCCAATTTTGAATCATGTTTTCTCTTTAAGGCAGCCTTCACTTCCACTGGCTATTTTGCCATCAACAGGGTTCGGAATTTGATGAACTAAAATGTTTGCAAAAATACCTGTACAGTAACTAGCTCAAAAAATTGCATTAATTACAAAAAATAACCTTAAACTGAGAATTGTTTAATATATTAAAATTAGTGTCCAGAAAGTTTCAAATTAATTTATACATGGGTATAACTTCCACACAATTGAAATGATAGGTAGCAAAATAATGTGGGTATAATTTAGAAATTAATTATGACTTCATATTATTTGATCGATATTCTTCTTTGAAGAACCTAAAAAGAAACTTGTTTTTAATCAAGTATTACAAACTGTAGCAGTATTTCTTTCGAGTTCATATGTACTCATTAATGCAATAAACGGAAACTGACCCGTCTTAGACCTTGTTTGGCACATGAATTAACTGTGATGATATCAACTACTCTGAAAATGCCACATCAGTATCCTTAAACAATCCTTTCCAGACTACCTACTAAACAGATGCGGTTCTTATCACTCAAGAATGGGAGTAAAGGAGGTAGAGGTATAGAGGATACGGTATTTACGGAGGGGATTCCACACTGAGCCAACAGTTGATGCTATTGTATGTAAAATCCTGCGAGGAAGGAATGAAGTGAGAGCGCTCTACGGCCGTGCTGGAACCCGGACGAGTAACGCGAGCCAGCGTGAGGGCCCCTAGCGTGTGCTGGAGATTCATCTCGATAGCAGGGCTCAGCCAAGCAACCAGCGGTCAGACGACTACAACGCCACCCATCCGCAAGAACAGCAGTTACAATTCGCAAGGTCCCAACACAGCAGCGCAAAATTTGCCCATCGCCAATACTTCCGAACGTGAAAGACTGCATTGAAATAAAGGTGAAATGAAAAATTGAGGCACGGGAAGTTCGGGGATTTGATGACCTTCCCAACATTTGTCTGATGACCCTGGAAAACTCCGAAAAAAACCCATGGGTCAGGAAGATAAGCCGCAGAATCGAACCCACGACCTCCGGAATGCGCGCCTCACATGTCACCGCGGAACCACTTCTCTCATTCAAAGGAGCTGACATAACCCCATTGCACGACTACCCATCCAGACCAAGGCCTACCGCCCGACCGCTGCGTCCCTCACCTCTGCTTACCATAGTCGTCATAAGTGGGGTGCAGTACTGGAGGTGGTACATCGTCAGCGTACCGGCCTCTGCCGGCCGGTTATGCGATCTTCTGGACCTGGGGCCGGTACTTTTCATTCAAGTAACTTTGGCCCCTCAGAGACCTAACGAGGCTGAATGCATCCCGGATCAGGTCCCCAGCGGGAGAAAATCTCCACCCCGGTGACGGAAATTGAACCTGGGTTCCCCGCTGGGTAAGCAGTACCGCTACCACCGCGCTAAGGAGACGACCTGCCGAATGAGGTAGTTTCAGATATTTGAAAATGTATCCTTATATAAAAGATGAATGCTATAGAAATTTACAAATGTAATTGGAAGAAAATAAGAATACAATAGCAACAAAATGACAATAATAAGCTAAAAACGAGAAAAATGTAGCAAAAATAGAAAAGGGCATTTTATGTACACGTGAGCAATACCTATGAAACAACAATTAAAAACTGACATGTCACTTGAATCCGGGCACTGGTGATCAATAGGCTGATCCTGCTGAATGACAGCGCATTCTTCGACACATAGAACAGTTCTGATGCGTATTCTTGTTATTTGGCGCGAACTCAGTATTCCAGAACATCTAATAAATATTATATTAGCTTCAGTTCAGAAGTAGGGGAAAGCTACTCCATTATCTGACACGCAAGACTGCGTGCAATATGAAAGAATGTTTTATCACAATACACGCCATTCGCATTAGAGAACTTAGGCAGCAGGTAAAGGGTTAAAATAAGAGTATCCTTCCAACCAGTCGACCAGTGAAATTATTGTTAAGAGTACTTTTGGTGAGAAACTGGATCTCCAAAAGTCACAGAAGGTACTAAGTAAAACCGATAGTAACTGATGTAGCTTATCTAAACTTCTTCCTTAAAACACCAAATGCAGAGTACGAGTAGTGGTCATTTCGAACAATGACCATGCTCCTTACATCGCTGAAGGCACGTAAGTACTATTGTCCGTATGAAATTGAGTAAGGGTCGGAAGTTGATGAAAAGTAATATTCGTTTTGAAATTTCAAGGGCATCATATAGCGACCATCTTTTAAAAGATTTGACTATCGCTTAAGTCCACTGTATCTTCCTATTCGCAGTATGCCTATAGCAAACAAGTAATAAAACCATTTCTACAAACGTCTATGTCGATTAACGTGATGTAGGTAGAGTTCCATAATATCCATACGAGCATCGGAATTGCCATTCAACTCAACTTTCATACGACCACATATTTATGCTCGGCCATGTATCTAAGTTTAAAACATTCATATAGTGTTTTTAATATTCTACGCTGCATGTTATTGTCACTGCTGTCCGATATTTTAATCATGCATTTGTTATTCGATTGTACATAAGAGAATCGATAGCTGCGCCTTCATCCTTCATTGTTATGTTGGCCTTGGCACAATCACACAGAGAGCATACATATATGCTATAACTTCTTAAAACTACACTTTAAAAACCGAGGAGACAAATTGAATTTGTTAGAATTTCATTTAAAAAAATAAACCCTAATTATAAAATAAATAAAGGAGCTTTAGTATTTATATACCAGATGCTTAAAAGGGGGGTTTGATATTGCAACACGAGTTGGGATTGGTCACACTAGAGTAAATGTCCCTGTAAGCATATGTCCGGAAACAAATACCTGTTGAGATGTGAGCCATTTTATTTGTGGTGAGTACCTTCTTGCACCAGACAATGGACCTCATCCAACAAGCGCATCTAGGGAGCACTTTACTGTCACAAACTGTTAACGGAACAATTTTTAGGTAAACATACATAAACATCAAACAGGAGCTGTGATGATTCCTGCCATTTTGTCCTCTGGTAGCATCTGCACGTTATGTCGTTACTACTATGAAATGCTCCATGTAGTTAACATGGATTCTTACACATGCTTCAACTTCTCTTCTCAAAGTATCCAGGACTCTTTCGATCATATCTGGATGGTCTCAGTTTAGGGCACACGCATTGGCCACACGCTTTTGTAACGTGTGCATATTGCCGATGGGTTTGGCACACACCAATTCCCTTAGAAGTCCCTATAGCCAAAAATCCAATAAATTGAGGTTCGACAAATGGGGACGCCGTGCTATTGGACCTCTTTGATCAATCCATCCGTTGAATGAAGTCTATTATCGGTGTAAATACTCAACACAAGTAAAATGTCTCATATATCAAAAGGTAGTTCTTTTCGGATATACGTTTACTGGAATTTTTATTCTAGGTTTCACTAACCCCTACTCCTGCTGCAATATCAGACACTTTTAAAACACCCTATATAGGTACAAACACAGTTGAACGAATGCAAACTGCATGCATAGCAACCAGTTCCTTTAAACTATGATTTAGTTACAAAGGTTTCCTCTGCTTACAAGAACAATATCCTATTTTTCAAAGGGAAGGATAAATATATCATTTGGTGTAGTGAACAAGCTGCGAGGATAAGGCGAAGACGTGGTGAGAACCCAATCCATAAAATAAGGAAACGGCGGGAACGAAGGGTTGCCATTTTCTTCCCTTCATTATTTATTTAGCAGCTGAAATGCTGTTAGCAACTCTTCCCACCGTAAAATGGTCGGAGCCGCTTCCTTCTTTTTGTCCGTCATTGCCGCCCACGACCAAAAGGATTGCTGGACAAAGAAGAGGCACAGGAAGAGGGCAAACAAACAGCACGGGAATTAAAAACCACGCTTTGTGTTTGAAATTCGAGGAAAAGCAATCTCAGAAGAGCAGCTAAAACACAGTGCTATTGTAAAGAGGAATATGGATTGATGTTTATGATTATAATGGGTAAAAAAAGCATAGGTTATAGTCTCTCTGAAATGAGAGGCTTTGTCCTCTTTGGGGCTATTCTTTGCGCAGTATTCCACTAGAAGCGTCATTATTACGCATGTTTGAAACCATAGTCATAATATGATGAATGAATATTTCGCTGTATGATGAAATGTGCATTTACTAAGAAGAAAATAAAAACAACTTGAAAGCTCCACTTTTCCAAAGGCCATGGCTTCTCCCTTCCTGAGTAAAAGGAAGAATGTAACTGAATTGTAAATGCAATTATTTTAACTATCTTAACAAAAAGGAGGAAAGGTTCACCTGAAAACGAAGTAAACTGCGGTAAACGTAAAAAACTACCTGAATTCTAAATGCGGTTATTTAAACTATCACAATAAAAGAAAAGTCCTGAATATGAAACAAAGCTCCAGTGTAGTTCTGAAATTTGTTTGCATTTGTTGTTTGAAGAGCGCTATTGCTGGGAAATTAGGAAGAAAACCGTAAACGAGTCAGAATGCATTCACGTCTTGTTTGCGCATTGAAATTCCTTTAAAGTATGCATACCTGTATAGCAAATGTCTCTGAACTGTTTTCCATGGCTAACGAAAGACAAGCTACGGCACTAGGTACGTAATTCTCCTAGTCCAATCATGGCTCAATGAAGTAAAACCACGATCGCCTAATAAACGATATTCTAAACAACCAAACAATTACTTGTTAAATTCACACAAAAGATACGGTTTTATCATTATGGTATACAGTGTTAGCCATATATCAGATTCTCATTACCTACTACGTAACTCCGCACCGTAGCCTGTCTTTCTCGTTAGCCATGGATTTTTCACAGTGACGTCAGGAGCAGAACCCGATGACTTATCCCTATTAGTGCAAAGTAGACTGTATTGTGTATAGTGTATAATGAATTAAAATGGCATTGGACAAAATGAGCATAGATTGAAAGCGAAAACAGAAGGCAAGTGTAATATGTGAACTAGATTTATGCACTACTAGCTGGTACCGGCGCGTTGCTGCCGCAGAAGAAATCATTTTGGAAATATCGTTTGAAATTTGAAATAATTATCCTGTTTAGGAACACAGAAAGAATGATATTAAAGGAGCGCCACCGAACGGTTGTGCATTTGATCGCAAATCTTTAAGAGTTGATCAAGCGCTTCAAGCGATTTCTTATGAGCCATGTTGCATTCGTCCGGGACAATGACGTTGCAAATTTGGAGAATTTTAACGATGCCAAATCGTTTTGAAATGTTACATATTGGAACTTCCGAGAAATGCATGCCCAACGGCAATTTGAGCGCCGAATGCGCAGTTCGTCCATCATCTAATAATGTAGCCGCAAGACCTGATGAAGCAAGAGTTAAAGCAATTCCATTTTGAGATCGAATGTGAGCCAACAGCAAACCGATGAGAAACGTTTTTCCAGTGCCGCCAGTCGCATCACGGAAACACAGACCACCTCCACCATTTGACACAGCAGAACCTGTGTCGTAGGTAAATGTTTGTTCATCTTCGGTAGATGACTGCATTAACTAAAAGAAAAAAAATTGCGCTTGCATTAAATATTTTCGATTTCATTTCACTCATATTGATTGGTTTCCCACGGAAACCCGTGAGAGCGAACTGGGGCAAGTTTGTGCGACGGCGTCCTGTTTTGGAACACCCTGGCGGACAGCTGCAGAAAACTTTATGTGGTGGCGGGACAAAATTCTGGCACATCGGCGACACTGATGTGATCCTAGCAATTGACAGCGTCACTAAACAACAAAATAATTTAATTTCGACGGGTGAGATTCGCCACAGTTTACGCACGTGCAGTCCGTTTCCCACAGGGAGCCGTCATGAGCAGCACGACCACAGGCGAGGACAAACTGGCGAGCCGGTGCAACGTTGCTGCGTGTGCCCGAACTTCTGGCATGATAACGCCGCATGGGGTTTGGGACATAGGGACGAACGGCCGCCCGTTCATACCCACATAAGATGTACTGTGGGAGTGTGGTGCATTCAAAAGACAGGAGTTCATAAAACTAGTGCTTAACGTATGTAAAAGCAATAAAAATAGAAAGGGAAGAGACTATAACTGAGAATGGTGGTGAGTGGCTTGGGAACTCGGTTGCGCCAAGACCCGTACCTACCGAGGTAGGCCCCTGGGGGGTGGGGGGGGGGCAGGCTTCGTAAAGAGTATGGCGTGGCTTTTCTCCGGGTTGATAGAGAATTGCCAACGCCGACACAATTCTTGGAGGAGGTGGAGGTGTCTCTGAATGGGGTCCAAGGTTCTGCGTGGGTGTTTATCTGTTGTGTACAGCAGCACGTCGTCAGCAAACAAATCGCGTGTTCTTTGCCATGCGTGAGACGTGCGTGAAGCGGTAGATCCGTGGTTTAAATCCCGGCTAAGGCATTGAATTTTTCAGTCCTGATTCCACCTCTTAACCATTGCTCACACACGGTTTGTGTGCTTAAAAACACCAGCAGTAAGTTTGTTGGCATAAAAAATAACAATTACCATCTTTGCCTAGATTTATAAATCCGGCAGTCTCATGTTAGTAGATTTACTGGCATGTAAAACAATTCCTGCATAACAGGAACATCGGTGGCGTTGACGCTAATGCCACAAAAATGAAATTGTGTGATTTGAACAGATCTTAAATGTTTGTGTAGAATGTTTTTGTCTAATTCCTATGCTTTACCAGTTAATAAAAGAATATAAAACTCCTTCCAAGTAAGAAAATTTCACAGACTATTCCCAGAAAATTCAGATATACATAGTGTTTTTCATGCAAGTAATTTAACATGTGGCATTTTAATCAAAGTCGTTAGAGCTATGTTTACGGAAATCAACAATTTCAAAAATGTTCCTTGTAAATGATAATTTGGGGCGCGGGGGGGGGGGGGGAGGTTCTTAAATATCTGTGAGTCACATCTATGGAAAATGCTGATTAAATTTGGTATTTATTGGACATTTCGTTTTTGAGTTATCCTGTGCACACACATATAGACTTTTTTCTAAAAATGCTTCTTTGAGAGAATTCCACAGGCTTCACGGTAGGTTATTCCGGAGAAGTTTCGATATTGCATTTTTTGGGCGGAATGCAATATCTTCTCTACCTACCAGCTCCGTGGCAAAAAAAGGCAGTGGTCAGTCCAGGCTCTAAAGGTTCACATTCGTTTAATTCGGATATTTTGCATAAAAAAATTAATGCAATATCAGTGAAAGTGAATTGGATTTTATCTTCAATTGTTACCGTGTCAAACATATGCCAGGAATAAGGAGCACCCAAAAAACGCTTTCTGACAAATGAAAATGTGAATAAATCAGATTAGAGTATACATTATTAAAACCAAATTTGTAGTTCTTATGTCGTTCTACTCTAAGAAATGTCATAGCATATTTGTAAAGAAACAGACATTTGACTGGTTTATTTTACGGACAAGACCAAAACGTACTTAACTTTCTACGTTATTACAGCATTTTTACTATTTCAAAATAGACTTGTACATACAACTAGAGGACGATTTCTAAATAGGTACCGCTGTAGCTCTGAAAGCAAGCAATAAGTGGAGAGGAATGAACTGGTTCATCCCAATACAGTTCTCTACATCAGTGCTGAGTTTCAGTACATTAAACTGCAACAAGGATTTCAAGCGGTGTGCAAAATGTACACCAGTGTACTTTCGTTCCTTGGAAAATACATGATAAATCCCTAGTGCTGTTTGTCACTAAGTTGCTCATAACTCGTTTAATTCTTCCCGAATGTGAACCTCAGGTGTAACGGTGAAACATCTTATTCTTTGTATCTTCTTTGGGAGATTTTGTGATTCCACTCCCCGTCCAGTCCGCACACTATTGATCAGTCTATTTCAGGGATAAGATATTTTTAAACCCTTTCTTTCTTCTAGTGCATAAGAACAAAGTTTATCATAAAACTGTATCAACTATATTGTCAACAAAACATATTCTACTTTTAAAAGGTTAATATCGAAAGAGCTTTGGAAGCTTGAAGCGTATCTGTACACTACCTCGATATTTGCACACAATTCCCAGAGTATGCTACAATTAAATAACAGATTTTTTCTTCTTTTGCTGCAACATTAGTCTGGAGGTTACTGAGCTTCACCGACGTACCTCTTCTTCCCATATTTCTTCTATCAAGTAAAATATATGCCATCGCTTTCTTGTTATCCTTTCTCGTAACCTCGCTTTAAATATTCCTTCTAAACTTCTTTGTGTTTATAAGATTTTCTCTTTAAAAATTGATTTCAATATTAATTTCTCTCTGAATGCACCATTATACTGCAATACGAAGTGCGGAATTAGTCAGTATTTTGTTAAATTTAATCTGATTTTCGTTCCTTATTATTTTTAAATTATGATTTCATTTGTTTTCCCTTTAAGTTAGTGAAAATTAGTTATCGATTCTGTATTATCGACAAATTTTGTCCTCATAAAATCGTCATTGTTTTAATCCGTTTATATGCATATTCACAAAATGCTCGGTAATTTTGCTCCAGCTTTAATATATAATTATATATTACATAACATATAATTCTAGAAAGATGTTTTGAAACGCAGACATGTTTACCAATAGCTTCCCTTCCCTTACAGGTGGGTAAAAAGAATCACAGACGACAAGTTCAGGTCCGCCGCAGAGTAGAATTTGCACCATTCTCCAAAATTATTATTGCATCACAGAAATGGCATAGTGGGAAACTGATGCGCACTGAGCGCAGTGAGGCCGCGCCGTAGTCGAGTGGTTAGACCATTCGCTTCTCACCAAAGCGGCCCGGGTTCGATCCCAGGCAACCGCATGTGGGATTCGTCGTGGACGAAGCGACGTTGGGTCGGGTTCTCCGGTTTCCCCCGCCATCTCATTTCATCGGTGATCCATCTTCATTCCATGTATCTTCAGTGTCACCGCCTGTGGTGCCGTAGTAGTAAAAGCGGGCGTTAGACACACAAACACACACACACACACACACACACACACACACACACACACACACACACACACACACACACACACACACACACTGAGTGCAGCCTGCTCATGGCCTTGCACTGATAACTGTGTTTAGCAGGTAAAAATGGAGGCTTAAGCTATCCATCGAGTCGCCCAGGCCTGCCACTTCGCTAGTGGTATAATTACATTGACGTTACACTGAGTGGCTATGTTGTCACGGTATGATAAAATGATCCTTAAGATTACTGAAGGAGGGGCGAGATTGAAAATTAAATTCACGTCCCCCCCCCCCCTATTTGTTTTGTAGTAAGATGAAGTATTAGCAATGTAGGATTCTCTCTTTCCGAAAATCTGCCTACTCTTTTATAAAATACCACTAGAGTTAGTTTGAAGCCATCATGTACTGAATTCAGTTTAACGGAGCTGAGTGCTTAAAATGAATAATCACAAGCTCCTTTTGTGACAATATTTTTGGGGAATGTACTCTTTGGAATTGTCCTGGTTCGATTCAAATTTATTCAAAAGCAAGCGTTGTCGTACCAGTAATTCACACATGTATGCCAACATAGTAGACTGACATAAAATAATATTCGTAATGGAGGCAAAATAAATGTATAACGCAGAAACTTTAAAATAGAAACGCTTATTAAATTAAGATAATTCAAATGTGACAAAAATGTCTCACTAAAATACTTCAAGTTTGAAGTATAAAGTTTACAGAATATCTCTATCAATTGCGATTTATTTATTCATTTATTTATTTTAGTTACGAATGTTTAATTACTTCAATCTCTTCTTAGAGAATCGACCACACCTCTCTTATATTAGACGAAGAATGGTTGAAAAATGTTTTAAAGTACGTTGTCTATCTTATCCCAAAATTTGACGGCCTAATTCTGATCTGTATGCTTTTCATTAATAAAAAAAGTGCAAAAGTAATTTCAACTATCAAGAAACTAAGACGCTAAGCACCGCAGAGTAATTATTAAATTCAAAAAATTAAAGAACTTAGACAAGATTTTGTGGTTACTTATGCGCAGAAAAAGGCTGATACAAAGCCTACACTTTCTTTCTAATTATTCTCTCCCAAGACGATTGTAGATATATACTATAAAATAAAACACACTTCAAAACTCTTGCTGAGGGTAGTACGTGTATTGAAAATACCACGAGTATGCATTAATCAGTCCGATACACATTCGTTTGTTATTTATACACGTATACAGTATAAGCAGTTTGCATCACTTCAGTGTGCCAGTTTTCTTGCTCGTTTACGCTTAAAAGTTTGCTAACTAGCGGGCAATAATTATTTTTACAGCGAGTTTGCTTTAATTTTCCATTTTAACTTTCATTTTCATTTAAAATAACTTCACAAGCCGTCCTTCCGTATTGAATTTCATTACAGAAACGTAATATTAGAAGACAAAGGGATATTAAATTACAAACCGCAATAAACAGACGGAGAAGACCTTTGGAACACAAAGCATGTAATAATATAATGTGGCAATGTGTTTGCCTATCATTCGTGAAGTGAATCACTGAGCTAGAAAACTGACGAAACCATTTTTAAAAAGCTTTTATTTTTAGATTCGCAAATATGTGCATTTGAACGCAAAAATGCAACATTAAAAATATGCGTTACATACATATTACTTTTTCTAAGTATTATCGTTTATTTTTAAATAGCCACTACATACACTTCCTATGAACGTTTAGTGTTTTGTCTACTTTATGTTAAACGAGATAAACATTTACAGAAATAGTTTCATTACACATTTTGTTGGAAATACAAGGGGGATAATGCAGGAAATGGAATCAGGCATTTAAAATGGATTACTGTATACTGTCCTTGAAATTCTATACTCTTTCATGACATCATAAGAACAATTAAATAGCGACGCCAGTTTAAAAATGACAAAACTCAAGCCAGTAATGATGGATATAAGTTTTTATGTGTGTTTAAAACACCTTAACTTCTTCTGTTATATTTCAAGTCAGATTTAAGCAAACATAATAACACGGTTGAAACCAGAAACTCCTAGTTTAAGCAATGTTTGTTATTTAAGCACTTGACTAAAAAGCAGGACATTATGTCAATAATAGCACACGGCAATATGGCATAAAATGAGAGGGCAATAAAACCTCGATAGTTTCAATGGAACAGGTTTCACAAAATCCATACCGGTTAGTATGAAGATGAAGGCGATACACGCTTCACTTCGTTTAACATTCTATCAAGCTCAGTATTGTCTCTTTTGTGGTCTAAAAGCGACAGTAGAGGTCAGTTGTCTGCTCCAGTAATGCGTTCCGAACCAACGAAGCGATACACAACGTGCTCGGTTTAAAAATAGCGTCTAATGATAGAGCACGTTACAGGAGTTTACATGAGTTGAAGAGGGAAATCGTTACCGATACACCTGTTCTTGTTTTGATTCGAGTGCTGTGTACACTGACGACCTTGTTTAAACGTTCAGTAAATCTGTACACATTCAGCAGAGCCTCAATCCTGCTGTATGTACTTGCCTACGGACAATACAAACCCTCGCTTTACTCAGTTCCATTCTGTTCGGATGGTTGGATAAACGACCGTTTAAGAGACTATAGTCAGGAAACCGCGGTAACATGTGAGGGTCACACTTCGGAGTTTCTGGGTTAGATTCCTGTCAGATCGGTCACTTAGCGTTTGCTTTTCTCAGGTTGGTAGGTGAATGCCGGGGTGAGTCCTCTTCGACTGCGAATTTCCTGCCCTATCATTCCCTTTTAATGGAGAATACAGGCAAATCCAATTAAATCTGATCATATCACATTTTCTTTATGTCGTGAAAGTGTATTTAAATGAAGTAGAGATTCCAATAACAACATCCGTAGAATACCTTGGATTGCACTTAAACACCTAACATGGAAACACCACATTACAACAAAAAGAAAAGAAGCACAACTAAAATCTCAGTAGTCATATTGGATGCTGAACAAACAATCTCATCTGCCTCAAAATATTAATATACAAGACGATCATTAGAGCTGTATGGACTTATGGTATTGAACTTTGGGGAAGTGCCAGTAACTCCAATATTGACACACTACGAAAATTTGAACCCAAAACTCTTCGTTGGCTGGCAAAAGCACCATGGTATGTGCGCAACATCACGTTACATAACGATACACACATTACTCTTCCACTCTTCCTCCATAAAAGAAGAAATTATATCCGGTAGTCTTCGGTAACAGCACTTAAGTAACCATCCGAACGTCCTTGCCATCAATCTACTAGACAACAGTACTGTGGTTGACCGTCTACAGCACTAACATTTTGGACTTACCATTTCGATTTAGCTACCTTTAGTGTTCCAGTCATTGCTTTTAATACATTTACTGAATGTTCTGATAAGAACAGATTGTAAATTTGCAGTCAATGTAATAAAACAATCATTTCATTTTAAATATTTCATCTTCATCTGTTTGAGGTTGTAGGATCAGGCATCGGCGGTTTCTGCGTTTCGATGAGATGGTGCAATTTGCCCTGTGTGAAGAGTGAGTGAGTGAGTGAGTGAGTGAGTGAGTGAGTGAGTGAGTGAGTGAGTGAGTGAGTGAGTGAGTGGATGAGTGAGTGAGTGAGTGAGTGGAATTTAAGGACCCGTCGACAGCTGGGTCATTTGGGCCCATCCTGTGTGAAGATTCCCCCCTGATGCTTGGATGGCCGTCTGGTGCCCCTTCTTTGGTGTTCATTCACCCTGGGATCCCAGGGATAAGGATAGCACAGTCAGACCAACCAATCCTGACACCTGAAATCGTTACGACTTTTCTTGATAGTGCACGTAGTCCTGTAGATCTGGTCCCCTTCAAATCTACTCTGCATCCCGTCCTCAGAGATCACATAAGTCAAAAGTGCTTACGTTTATTATTATTTTCTGTTAGCTACACCGTCAGTTGCAGGATCATATCAGCGCAGCCGGTGAACCGGAATTTCACCCCGCAGGAGTTGATTTAAATGTAATGACATGGGGCTGTAGTTTTCAAGCACACTTAAAAATAATCTGTTTGTGCCGGATATGCACCCGTAACCTAGGGATCAGCAGGCCAGCGTCTGAGCCACCCAGACATACAAAAACTGCCTACAATGACCTACATGAGATGCAGAGCTCAGTGATTAGGAGTCCCCTCTGCCTCACCAAACCTAGTCCTAACATGAGTTTCACATGATGAGACTGTCCTCCTTCGGACATTAGTGTTTTAGCCGCGCCGTGGCCGAGTGGTTAGACCATTCGCCTCTCGCCAAAGCGGCCGGAGTTCGGCCCAAGGCGACCGCAGGGGTGGGTTTCCTCCGGGTTCTCCGGTTTCCCCAGCCTCTCATTTCAGCAGTGTTCCATTTTTCATGCATCATGTGTCACCGCTCGCGATGCCGCATATAATAAAAGCGGGCGTTAAACACCACAAAAAATTAGTGTTTTCTTACTTCCTCGTACTTTGCAAACGAGAAAAAATCTGAAATGCTGCAATGACAAAGCTTTCTCTGCACAATCTTCTTCAAACTATTCTGCACAGCTTCAAAGCTTTATCTATCTACTGCTTGTAGACAAACTTTTATTGCACATTTCACATACAGCAGGCTAAAGTGAGTCAGATTTTTAAAAAAGGCGGTCACTATGTGATAGTTCTAATAAATCATGATTGACCACTGGACAAATCTTATGTATTCCACTTTATATATATATGGAATAGTGGCTAGAGAAATATATATATAGCCACTATCGTTTATTTTTATATAACTTATAGAGACAGCATGGAAAGATATCAGCACTGCGTTCTTGCGGATGCCTCATTCCTTACGCTTTCATTTGCTTGGCTGATACTGTACCGTATGCTTGTGTTCTGTATCGAAGCACTAGAGCATACCTATGTTATGTTGTGTTGTCAACTCATTGACAAATTACGAATTGGTATAGCCACTTCCCTCAGCTGGAAGGAAGGTACATAATGTGTCCCGTTTCAAACTGGGAGGCCGATATCAGAAGACACGTCCTATAAATGTCCCTATGGACAACCAGAATTTGATGTATATTATTATAGTGCTCTGTGTACATGCTATTCTTATGAAAGCTTATTTTTTGTCCACTTCATATTCATAACAGAGATCAAAGAGTTACACATTTTGTTGTGTATAAACGGGAGATAGAGGCAATCGAATAATAGATAATTCACAAATGCAGCTAAAGCAAGCCTTGGCGGATCAAACTCTCCATGGTACTATGGGCCTTGTACTTTAGCATTCCCTACAGTCTAACATGCTGCCTGTTGCCTTCTTGTGCAGAAGATTGAGATCTGCTGATGCGAGAGACTGTATCAACATCGTCTTTTCCCCCCTTTTTAATAATACTGGACGCAGCGACTATGTCCAAGGTTATCAGGAGATCGTAGCCAGGTAGTCGGAACTGTAAACAAGATAAAAGGCGCGCACGCCTGGTGTAGACACGGTAAGAGCTATTGACAGAGAGCTAAAACCTTCTGGACATTTCTACATTGAGAACGCTCTGGAAAGTTCCTATGTCTATGTAACCGTGCACTCAAGCAAACAGGCAATGAGTACTTGAGAGGGCACGTGAGTGAATCGGCGAGCAAGCGCATGCTTTTCTGGTGCGACGAGAAATGCTGATCTCCAGCGAGTTTGGTGATAACTGTGGTGAAGTGCAGTGAGAGTAGTTACGGAAAGCGGATTGACTCTCCAGCAAGTAAACCGTCCGGAAGAAGAGGCTACGTCAGGCGTATTTCGTTACGCCGCTACGTCGCGGAAGAAAGTGAAGTGACAATAAACAGTGGAAGCTGTTCAGATTGTGAGGTGACACTGGGCTAAGCGAACTCTCGGCGAAAGTTGAACTAGATATTCAGTGACAGTAGAAAATGAGTGAAGTGACGGTGTAAGAGCTTGACCGAAATCACGATGTTCAACTACAAAAATAAAGAAG
This sequence comes from Tenodera sinensis, assembly GCA_030765045.1. Lineage (NCBI taxonomy): Eukaryota > Metazoa > Arthropoda > Insecta > Mantodea > Mantidae > Tenodera > Tenodera sinensis. Next base: position 66,866,742 of record CM060965.1, on the reverse strand, counting down.
CGATTTTCCACGAACACAAAACAAGAAAATAGGTTAATACTAAGGCGTATTTTAAAGATTTCTACGCTAATGTTTACCAACACGTTTAACCATGCAAAATTTGGTTGCCACTGCAATCTTTGAAAAAGACAAAGCAAATAGGAGAGCAAATATGAGAGATGATAATGCACAAAATCAACAATATTGTGACAATGGGTCGTTCAGCAATATACGAGCAAGAGGAGGCCGGGTGACCTAGGATACGACGAGCGGTTGTGTGTGTGTGTGCGTGACCGTAATAACGACGGCGAGGCGTGGAGGAGGTTCGGGGCTACAGGACAACTAGCGACTGGTGTATGTCATCGAACAGCGATAAGACCAGAAAGTTCTGGCTACTTCTTTGCTGAGTCATGCCCACGTGTAGTGTAAAAACTCGGAGTTTACGTCACACCGGCTCCTGTATAAATAGGACAGACAGTGAGTCTGCCTCTGGAGTTTTTTAGAGTTGAGTGTTAGAGTTGAGTGAATGATAGTTGTTTTAAGTCGTCGTGTACAGTTAGTTTTAGTTATAAGAGTGACTCTGCCAGCCTGTCAGCGAGCACGTACCTATGTGTCGTCAAGTGATTATAACGTAATAGTAAAGATATAAGAGACAGTGAAACTGGAGAAAGACATTGAAAGACTGAGAAAGTTTGTCGGAACAACTGTGAATTGTAATAGTAGAGAAGTTTATAAACTGTGTTAGCCACTAGAAGGAAATTGTGCATTTGTAGTAAATTTAGAGGAAAATCAAAGAGTTAAACTAAACAGACTTCGCATATCACCGATTTTGTTACAGTATAATATGGCGATGTAAATATATCCAACTTATTTCCGACCTAAACATCGTCATGTGAAGATATTTAGGGGACATTCGGCACCAAATGGACTTTCTTCCGGAATCAACAAATTTTAATGAACATTTTTAGGTTAAAGTGCACCTGCCGCGACATACTTAGTACAATTTTCACTGCTCTAGATTAAATGGTTTTGTAATTAAAAACCATATATTACGTTTTTAGAAAGAACTGAATAGTGATAAAAGATAGACCTTTTGCAGTTTAGAAATCAAATAGAGGCCCAAAATTTTGTATGCTAGTTTGTCTATGCTTATGCAATACAATTGTTCCCTTTACCCAAAATATTAATATTTATTAGACATATAAATCTTTTTCAAGCACTTGTTCAATAAGAGCAGCCAACATCTATATTTTAAAGGTAAATGTCTCATTAAAGTCTAAAAACCACTAACAGACCGAGTCTTAGTTACAAATTGAAGTCTGACAGATTTGTCACACCCACTTTTCATTGCAAGCGTCTATAAATTTGAAATACATCAATTTCGAGGTGGATTTGGCACGTACTATTTGATGGCTATATTCTGGAAAAGCTGAAGATATTTCTTCAAAAAATGTTTTCTGAAAAAAAAAATAGCATTTTTGGGCTATTTTGATACTAGAGTGTCCCTTAAGACATTTTACGAATAAATGGCCGGCCTGAAAAAATGCATATGCGGAAGTATTTTATCTTATTACAGTAGTAATCAAAGAACGAAGTACGAAGATGTAAAAGAACTGTGGCAGCTACATGAAATGAAAAACTGTTGCCATCTAAGCGATTGCGCACAAATGAACAACAAATTGTTTTTTAATAATACCGAAGGTGCAATTCCATCACGTATGATGCTAGTTTACTGTTATATAACCCATTCCTTATAAGGACTTGCTGAGTGAGACTGCCAATCCCAGCAACAGAAGATAGCTTCTCTGACTCATCCTTTCCAGAAACGCTCGCAGGTTGCATTCAGATAATTGATGCAATGAATAAAGCTCTATAATATTCCAAGGTGAATGCGCAATTAAAAGAGCCAGTGAGCTGAATATTTCAGTCTCATCAGAAGTTAAAATTAGAGGTTTGGATGACCGGTACTCAGCGCCACTAACTCAAATGAACATCACCGCAACAGTCGCTTCCAAATTAATCAAAAAACGGTGCGGGTTCATGCAGTGATCAAGATACAACATACAGTAGCGCAGAAAACACAAACCCTGAACTTGTAACGGACGGCGACACTTAACATATTGCGATCTACATAGATCTGTTGTGGCTACCACTCTGCAGGAGTAACGGATAAAGTGAAGGAACCACAGGAAGCTAAAGGTACACACCACAAAGACGCGCGGAAATTCCTAATAATTTCAAAATCGAAGACGGGTCTGACTGCTGAAGATGCCTAAAGAGGACGATAAACGACCCATCGGCCTAGCAGCCTTCCTATGTCCACAGGAGCATAGTGGTACCCATCCCTTAACGATGGAACCCATCTCTTAACGACCATACTTCAAGAAGTTGTAGAATCTTCTTCCGGCGCTAATCACATGAACACAATAGAGAGGGTCCTCTCAATACACCTGAAAGATGAGAAAGAAACGGAATGAAAGGGAAATAATGGAAAGAAAATCGTGGTCGATGACAACTTCTCCAGCACTTGCCTACTGACCAGCGAAGACTACAAAAAACCCAAGACAGTGGGCTGTCTACGGAAATCGAACCCGGTTCCTCCTCACATTTATATAATAATTCTACATGCTGTTGCTATGAACAACGGGCGGATTAGATTAAGGGAATAAATTAGGGAAGACCGCTTCAATGGTCCAGTAGTTAGTACACAACTTGAGGTCATAATTTCACTCCTAGGTAGTTGGTCATTACGCGTCAGTTTGTTTTTATTTTTATTTTATTTTTGTTTCTTTTGTATATGTTGTATTTATTTGTTGCTTTGGTTTTTACCAAGGTCATTTCCACATCCCAAACTCATAACAGAAGCGAGAAGTAAAAGTTGGTCAGAGAGGTGGAATCAGGACTGAAAAATTCAATGCCATAGCCGGGATTTGAACCACGGATCTTCCGCTTATCGAGCGCTGCCCACATACGGATTGTGTGCTTAAAAACACCAGTAGTAAGCTTGTTGGCATAAATAAATAATAATTAGTTTGTCAGAGAACTGGTGACATTATCGAGTTCCGTATAAAGCAATTAGTGAACTCATTCTGTAAGAAATCCATTAGCTAAGACGTACCTGGAAATCAGTTATGTCCAAAAAACAGAACATGCAGAAACTCAAGTAGATAAAGTTCTGAAAATTAAAATAGGAATGAAATTCTTAGAATTAAGCAAGTCATCGAAGGAAATGTTTTGTTTCACTGGTAAATGAGCAGCTTTGAAAGTTGGCAATTTAAGTAACAAAGTTGTTGGGGAGTCATAGTTGTAGGCGGATCTAAAATTGATAAAAGAGCGCTTATTTCTCAAATTCGTGTCTTTTACTTCGGGTTTTTGTCTTACGTAGGTATATATTGTTATATATTGCCTAAACACTGCACTCGGATTATAGTTGTAGCTACATTTTAGCAATCAGGGAATTTTCCGCTCAGTATTTCTGCATTTTATAGCAACCTACGAACCTCATTATTAGGGAAACAAATATTTCAAGCCATAAAGTATAATTGTGTCCGAAGTCAGAAAATATAATACTTCAATAGTAGTTAGGTTAAGACAGAGCTGGAACAGACCCAAATGCGCAAGATGGCCGCCACGCGTAATCTAAGGATTACTAGGTAAGGTGGTAGGGGAAGCAGGACGTTGTAGATGTTTGAAGGAATCTCTAGGGATAACTTTTGAAGCCTATAGCAGTGTATGTATGTTTGTGAGCATTCATGGTAGTTGAATATGCCGTTCACTATATTGATGTACGCCACCTAACACAGGAGCTTTCTGATTTGATTGAATATATTACCCCAACATAATGTTACCTCCCCCCCCCCCCCCCCCCCACATAGCCACGCTAACCTAACCTACCCTAGCCTAAGCCTCCATACTTCTACTCGTCTAACCTATCCTAACCTAATCTAACCTAGCCTAAGCCTCCATACTTCTACTCGTCTAACCTATCCTAACCTAATCTAACCTAGTCTAAGCCCCATACTTCTACTCGTCTAACCTATCCTACCCTAACCTAAGCCCCCATACTTCTACTCGTCTAACCTATCCTAACCTAATCTAACCTAGCCTAAGCCCCCATACTTCTACTCGTCTAAGCTATCCTAACCTAACCTAGCCTCACCTAAGCCCCATAGTCCTAACCTAACCTAACCTAGCTCCCACTCTTTTTTACTTTGAACTTTCATAATTTAACATAACCTAAGCCCCATACTTCTACTCATCTAACCTATCCTAACCTAACCTAACCTATCCTAATCTAACATGGCCTAGCCTAACCTAAGATAGATCCTCTTATTATTATTTATTCTATTCTACTAACATGATACGTTTCTAGACATTCATTCTATCCTCTTATCATCTATCCTATTCCCTCCTCTGCTTATCTATTCTATCCTGTCATACGCTACCCTGATCTCCCTCTAGGAATTTCATAAACATTTTGATACTATTTTGAGTCCTCTGATAGATCTTTTTAAGCACTTTTAGCATATTCTTGATGCTTTTACAACATTTTTAAGACGTTTCACCCCATTTTGCTGCAATTTTGCACCCTCTGTTAGATCTTTTAGACGCTTTTAGTATATTCAGGGCGCTTTTACAACATATTTAACATCTTTTCAGACAATTTTCAGAGTTATTCAGTCATTTTCATACATTTTCAGCGTGTATTGAGACCCGTTTAGACTCGTTGATAGATATTTCAGCCTGTTTCCAGATATTCTGAAGACTTTTACGTCCAGTTTAAACATTTTTCAGAGTATTTTAGACGAATTTGACATTATTTAAGGCAATCCGAGAGTTATTCTGGACGCCCCTGTCCATTATTGTTTGCTTTAAGCACTTTGAAGGGTAATGGAAGATAATTTTCACGATATTAGGAATACTGAACCGTCTATTTCAAGGCTGGTAGACGTATCTCTACCAGTTAAATATCGTTTCAGCCATTTAAGAGACATTTTAAGCACTATAGGGATATTTTAGACTTTGTCACCAACATTTTGATTGGTTTTCAGAATCCTTTGAAACACTTTTATAGGCGTTAGACGCTTTTAATGGTATTTTTCGAGCGCTAATTAAGACATTTCAGCTCCTTCACAGTTATTTTGAGGATTTTCAGGGCATCTTAAACTCGTGAGAAGCATTTTTTTCGACAGTTTGAAGATGTTTTAAGGCACTGAAGCAGGTATTTTTGAAGTTGCTAGGGGTATTTTACTAAGCTTTCTTCAGTAATAGCTTTGTTTTATAGTAGTTGAAGAGCAGTCTAACCTATTCAGTCATTTATGGCATTTCATCATCATCAATTACTCTATCTTATAGTCCATCTAACCTATCCTAACCTAACCTGACCTAATGAGGAAATAGGAATGTTAAGGCAAGCAATGAAATAAAACAAGAATAATCGCAATGAGATAATTTTTATTCAATTTATAGAGATACATACACTAGCATTAACATTTAGAAAACAAGTATACACTGCTGAAAGACGATAGCGCCCTCCTCAGTTCTTCTTCTTATTATTCGCATTATCATTCTTCTTTATTGGTTAGATGTGCCATTGGCGCACGAAGTTCATAGTTCAACAATCTTCATTTTTTTTCTACAGACAAGCTTTAAGTATCCATGTCTAGGCACTATTCTCGACACTGTAATGCCCGTACGCATACGTTGATATTCCATCCTCTGCAATTACTCTCTTGTCATCATGAGGTGATAAGGCTATTTTATTAGCTTCAACCGTAGAAATATTATGATGTCGGGATAGGATTAAATTCATAGGAGTTCTAACAATTTTCAAAGTTTTAAGGCACTCTACATAGCTATTGAAGTTGATGTATTGCTTAATGGCGCTACGTTTTATACCTTTAACTTTTTTTATCACAGAACCATCAATATCGATAGCATACATTTTGGGCCTAAGACCAACGAACCGATGAATGATTTTTCCACAGGCTTCATCTTTAAACTTTCCCAACACTTTTTTGTTTTGTGTAGAATAGCATATATGGTTAGCAGGGTAATCAGATGTATCCAGATGTTCAAGCATGTGTAATTTATCCTGGTATATATCAGCTGTAGTCACTCGATGGACGAAAGAATCTGTATCTGTATACAACAGTTTAAGATTTTCAGCTCCATAATATGGAAGTAACACATCGTATTGATACGAATACATTAGCGTCTTGGAGATGTCTAGTACACTCATACCAATGTATATAGGCTTGTTGAATTCTATTTTACGTGAAGCCATATGTACACCAACAAGATTAGGGCCATATATGGTTCGATCAATGAATGTAGGTTTGGCTATGAGTTTTTCTAACGTTTTGCTGTTTGTCACAAGCCGTATATCCATGCGATTACGAATATTTTCCATAGTTTTTCCAAACATAGCATTATTGAATAGTTTATAAAGGTCCTTCTCAAAATCATTTCTAGCTTGTTGTCGTAGTCGGTTATTAAACTCGACGTAAGGTTTTAGCCAACACGACTGATGAAACTGAAGTGCTCGATGAATCTTTGTTAATAGTAGACCGTGACTAAGAGCTTGTTTCAAGGCCATGTAGTGTACCACATACTTCTTTCGGCACCCAAGATGAGCAATTAACTTCTCTGAAGACGATTTCCCCGGTTTCAGACTCTCAGGCAGGAAGGGCAAATCATTATGAAGATCGTGGAGCTCGACGGGATATTCGACATCGACTTCTAAGATGTATCCAAGGGGGTCATCTTCCTTCAATAAATCCAGGTCTATGTCTTCAGGAGAAACCCATTTAAACCCTCCATAAGGAAGGGCCTTACACATAGCCCAGCCATATTCGTTGTTTGCATCTTCGTATGTAATAAACTGGGAAGGTTTATGAGGATCATACTGTTCCATATATATATTATTAGCTTCAGCATACCGATGAGAAGCCTGGCATAACCCTCCTCTTATACCAGATTCAACCATGAGCAGCTGATCGTAGTCCAGCAGCAATTGCAGCTCAATTCCTGTGTACAGTAGCATAGCATCCCACGTAAGTCCTGGAGAAGTGAAATAATGCGCAGGATCCACTTTGTGTGTTTTCAGAGTTTGGTCTCTGAACGTTTCAAAGACATCCGCTAGGAGAAGAACATCAGAGGTCAAGTAAATATCACTGTATTCACCTAAGTTTTCCACATTAAACTGCTTCCATACATTTCTAGCATGCTCATAGTCATCGCCGGTAATTTCTTCTTCATTTAATTTATTGTAGAATGCTTCTCTTGGAGGCAGCTGAGTCTCATTCAAAACATCCCATGAAGTAAGGTAATCGTAGGGGAACACTCCCTTACGAGTCATCAAGCCAATCTTCTCTTCTCCAAAGTACTTCTCTGTTTCGGGATGCGTCGTGAGGTTTTTCACTAACTTGTCCAAGCTTGTACTCAGGAAACGGAAGGTATCCACAAACCTGAGTTTAATATCTCCAACATATTTTGAGAATGAGATATAGCTTTCTTCAGAGCTTGGTATTACCTCCACTCTCTCGCTTGTGCAACCTAACTCCTTAACAATGAAATGAGAGTCATACCCACTCAGATTATGCATGAAGACAGGTATATAATTAGGTGTTTTACAAGTCAGGTTACATTTATTGTGTAAAGACCCTCTATACATCCCGGAAACATGATCGTGATCGCGAACCTTCCAATTATCTTCTGTAAATTCACGCCCGCACAGGTAGCATATAGTAGAAGCATCGAACGATTCTTGTTCTTCAGCTGTAAGTTTAAGAGGCTTAGCAGATTTATATAAGTCACCAATTTTCTTCGCAAGGGAAGTTAGATACTCTAGGAACTTCTCAGCAGCATCATGACCTCGATACACGTAGGGATGTGTAGGAAGATCGGTTTCTACTTTGTCAACGCTGGATGATGGTTTGACGTAAACAGCAAAGCTCATTGGAGAATGACTTTGATAGGGTGTTGTATAGGAGGTTTCAGGATTAGAGGCGCAGGTATGGTAAGGTGTGAGAATGCTCTCAAAATCAGCGTATATAACATAAGGAAGTTTCAACATTCTTTCCACGTTTTTGAATCTGACGATAGAGTTTTCTTTTGTAGGCATAACGCATCTAGCAATAGCATGTTGCATGCACATTTCTCTATGCTCCGCCAATTTTTTCATTCCACTTGGTCCATGTTGATCATCAAAATGGCTGAAGCAACGTTTACACGTATATATTTTTCCATCATGTTTAGTTTTCTGCTGACGAATAAGTCTCTCAAAATCCTTTATATACACATAGTGATGTCTGGCAGTAGCATCACTTAACAGAAGGAGATCGCGATGATCATCTAATTCTTCATCAATCACCTTTATCGGAAACACTTCATGTTTTTCATCCACTCCAAACACATTTATGGATATATTATTGAGCTTTTCAAATTTAGAGATTTCACCCAAGCTCGTAGGAAATGAGACGCAAGAGAAATCGTATTTTTCTTGGCGATCCTTATACTTGCTAACACGATGAGCATTCTTTTGAATGAATTTTGCAAGAACCGCATATATAAAGCATTTCTCGTCACTATAATTTTGAGGGTTTATACAGGCTTTTCTCGCTTCCACAGATGCAGGTAGAGGAATATAGCTGCTCCCTCGAAGGGCATTGTACTTGTTAATTCGGAGTCGAACTCCATCAACAGCCAGTAGAGCCCAATTACTGCCTTTCAACTTACTTTCCTCCATTTCAACACGAAGCTTCTCGAATTTTTTTTCCAAGATGGCGTTCATATCAGTTTCTAAAAACACAGGTTGGTTACGTGTTTTAAATGTTCTGTCACATGTCTCTCCATGAACATTCACAAATTGACAGTCGACCATGATGTTAATTTTCACACTTTTATGTATCGACAGTTCTTTCTTTATAGCTTGAATTATACGAGGTTTTGACTCCTGTAGGTAAGTTTTCATATCCTTGAAGGTGTCACAACGTATATAATATGATTTGAGTCGTCCTTCAAATGATGTTTCATACTCGATCATATCACACTCATCAGTCATTGTCAATAGATGATGCTTGCTAGGTTCAAACTTGATTTTCTTGCGAGATACTGTTTTTTCACATCTTTCTTCATGTACATCTCTTCTATGCTCAGTATTGCAAACATCACCGCAATGTTTACACCTGTAGACTCGACCGCATACCAACTCATGTCTCTTCTTATGGTAGTTGCGTAGAAAACGCTTATCACATTTGCTACAGCTATAGTCTGGCATAGCATTCAGAACCGATTCCATCACTCCACCATTCCACATCTTTATAATATGTAGTGCGACACTTGTAAATTATATAAGTCAATAAATGCTTATAGCACTTTCCACTGACTCGCCTTGATAACTTGTCAAAGCTATTGAACGGTAATCTCACTAGGAGAAGCTGATGTGCTCGACTCAAAGGTTAATTACTGAATAACTATGTAAGCTCAAGCAAACCCCACTTATTCCACTAGCACGTACCTTATAAATGACTACGCGATTCAAGATTAAGCTTGTATTTTTAAAATATATATCATTAAACTACGTGAGTCAAGATTAACTTGTTTCATTTTTATTTGCCAGTTCAACGTTAACATGCATTTCCCCCACATTTTTTAAAGTTTAAACAAGGTAAAATACATATCACCCATTATATTTATACAAATAAATGTATATAATTTTATATACTTTAATGCCAAACACACACATACTCACACCCTCACACACACTCTCCCACACACACACACACATACACACAAACACATACACACACCCCAACCCACACATACATGCACAAGCACACATACACACATGCACGCAAACACACACATGCACGCAAACACACACATGCATACACATACACGCACACCCACATACATACATGCACACATACGCACACAGACATACATGCACATACACACCAGCAAACACGCACACATACACACGTCCGTAAACACACACATACATACACAAACACATACACACACTCTCCCACACACATACACACAAAAACATACACACACCCCAACCCACACACACCCCAACCCACACACACACATACACACTCTCTCCCACACACATACACACAAAAACATACACACACATACACACTCTCTCCCACACACATACACACAAAAACATACACACACCCCAACCCACACATACACACGCCCGTAAACACACACATACATGCATAAACACATACACGCACTCCCACACACACATACACACAAAAAAACATACACACACTCCAACCCACACACATACACACATGCACACACGCACACATCCGCAAACACACACGCAAACACCCACATTCACATACGCACAAATATGCATAGCACACGCACATATACACACATGCACACAAACACACACATACACATACACGCACACTCACACATACACACTCTCCCCCACACACACACACACACACACACATACACACAAAAACATACACACACCCCTACCCACACGCTGATGACCTAGAAGTTGAGCGCCCTTAAACCAAACCAAACCCCTACCCACACACACACACACACACACACACACACACGCCCGTAAACACACACATACATGCACAAACACATACACACACTCTCCCACACACATACACACAAAAAAACATACACACACCCCAACCCACACACACATACACACATGCACACACGCACACATCCGAAAACACACACGCAAACACCCACATTCACATACGCACAAATATGCATAGCACACACACATACACACATGCACACAAACACACACACATACACCTACACGCACACTCACACATGCACAAACACATACACACTCTCCCCCACACACACACACACACACACAACCACACACACATGCACCCAAACACACACGCGCATGTACATACACTCACGCTCACACGCACACTCATACACATACATGCACACACGCAAACACGCACACATGCAAACACACACACGCATAAAGATGCATAGCACACACATACACAAACAGACACACAAGCACGCTCACACACACGCAAACACACTCAGGCACACACGCACAAAGATGTATAGCACACCCACAGACACATACACACTCACGCCCGCAAACACTCACACACGCGCAGACACCCACACTTACACACATATACTCATACACAAACATGCACGCGCGCACACACGCACACACATACACGCACACACGCACACATGGACCTTGTTTCTAAAAATAATTTTTAGGGATTCAGGGGGTCTCAAAACATATATTTCGGGTGAAATCTCGACATCGATTTTTTGGGCGGAATACAATACTTTCCCTACTTACAATTCGTAATGGAGAAATCGTTTGTCTCATATAAATGTCTTTATTAGAAAGAACATGAAAAGTTTCGAGAACACAAAAATGCATTTTAAATTCTCACAAGTATATAAATTAATTCAATAATACTTTTTCCATACGTTTATCACAGTCAGTTTGAGCAATATTAACACGATAAGTTTTACCGCGTACAGGGTTCGTTCTGCAAACCTACGGACGAAGTAAAACACATCGTAATAACTCATACATAGAGAAAACGGGGTTCTTTCCACATTCCAAGAAGTTATTTGACGTAACAGTAAACTCATTTAAAGATGTGTTCCTTAACCCGCTCTTGCATTAAAATGGAGTAGTAGTAATGTGTTCCTGCACCACCAATTTGAATCTCATTAGTATATCAGAGGGTTCTAGTAATTGTATCGTATGAAAAGGGTTTCTTCCCTTACGTTCTTTTAAGAAAACACGTGCAGACACGTCTATACTCGCCCCTCCTTGCAAGTTGTAACTTGTTCTTTTCAAAACTGACAGGGGGTAACATTTCCAAATGTCACATAATTTTTTGTTTCAAACCCTCCATAAATATGTCAGTTTCTCAAAGGATCCATTCAGATAACCATCTTTTTCATCCTCACTTGGAAGGGTGCGAAGACCACCCCCCACTGACCTTTAGAATTTGGCGGGAGAGGGCGAAGACCACCTGCGCTGGTCTTGAGAATCTGTCAACAGTCAGAGGGGGAGGGGGGGGGGGGGGAGGGGGGGGGGGTGTATTGTTATGCTAATTGAGCCAAAGGGAACATGTCACTTATGCCACTTCTTGAGCCAAAAGGAACATATTACTACTACTCCATTTTAATGCAAGAGCGGGTTAAGGAACACATCTTTAAATGAGTTTACTGTTACGTCAAATAACTTCTTGGAATGTGGAAAGAACCCCGTTTTCTCTATGTATGAGTTATTACGATGTGTTTTACTTCGTCCGTAGGTTTGCAGAACGAACCCTGTACGCGGTAAAACTTATCGTGTTAATATTGCTCAAACTGACTGTGATAAACGTATGGAAAAAGTATTATTGAATTAATTTATATACTTGTGAGAATTTAAAATGCATTTTTGTGTTCTCGAAACTTTTCATGTTCTTTCTAATAAAGACATTTATATGAGACAAACGATTTCTCCATTACGAATTGTAAGTAGGGAAAGTATTGTATTCCGCCCAAAAAATCGATGTCGAGATTTCACCCGAAATATATGTTTTGAGACCCCCTGAATCCCTAAAAATTATTTTTAGAAACAAGGTCCATGTGTGCGTGTGTGCGTGTATGTGTGTGCGTGTGTGCGCGCGTGCATGTTTGTGTATGAGTATATGTGTGTAAGTGTGGGTGTCTGCGCGTGTGTGAGTGTTTGCGGGCGTGAGTGTGTATGTGTCTGTGGGTGTGCTATACATCTTTGTGCGTGTGTGCCTGAGTGTGTTTGCGTGTGTGTGAGCGTGCTTGTGTGTCTGTTTGTGTATGTGTGTGCTATGCATCTTTATGCGTGTGTGTGTTTGCATGTGTGCGTGTTTGCGTGTGTGCATGTATGTGTATGAGTGTGCGTGTGAGCGTGAGTGTATGTACATGCGCGTGTGTGTTTGGGTGCATGTGTGTGTGGTTGTGTGTGTGTGTGTGTGTGTGGGGGAGAGTGTGTATGTGTTTGTGCATGTGTGAGTGTGCGTGTAGGTGTATGTGTGTGTGTTTGTGTGCATGTGTGTATGTGTGTGTGCTATGCATATTTGTGCGTATGTGAATGTGGGTGTTTGCGTGTGTGTTTTCGGATGTGTGCGTGTGTGCATGTGTGTATGTGTGTGTGGGTTGGGGTGTGTGTATGTTTTTTTGTGTGTATGTGTGTGGGAGAGTGTGTGTATGTGTTTGTGCATGTATGTGTGTGTTTACGGGCGTGTGTGTGTGTGTGTGTGTGTGTGTGTGTGGGTAGGGGTTTGGTTTGGTTTAAGGGCGCTCAACTTCTAGGTCATCAGCGTGTGGGTAGGGGTGTGTGTATGTTTTTGTGTGTATGTGTGTGTGTGTGTGTGTGTGTGTGGGGGAGAGTGTGTATGTGTGAGTGTGCGTGTATGTGTATGTGTGTGTTTGTGTGCATGTGTGTATATGTGCGTGTGCTATGCATATTTGTGCGTATGTGAATGTGGGTGTTTGCGTGTGTGTTTGCGGATGTGTGCGTGTGTGCATGTGTGTATGTGTGTGGGTTGGAGTGTGTGTATGTTTTTTTGTGTGTATGTGTGTGTGGGAGTGCGTGTATGTGTTTATGCATGTATGTGTGTGTTTACGGGCGTGTGTATGTGTGGGTTGGGGTGTGTGTATGTTTTTGTGTGTATGTGTGTGGGAGAGAGTGTGTATGTGTGTGTATGTTTTTGTGTGTATGTGTGTGGGAGAGAGTGTGTATGTGTGTGTGTGGGTTGGGGTGTGTGTGGGTTGGGGTGTGTGTATGTTTTTGTGTGTATGTGTGTGGGAGAGTGTGTGTATGTGTTTGTGTATGTATGTGTGTGTTTACGGACGTGTGTATGTGTGCGTGTTTGCTGGTGTGTATGTGCATGTATGTCTGTGTGCGTATGTGTGCATGTATGTATGTGGGTGTGCGTGTATGTGTATGCATGTGTGTGTTTGCGTGCATGTGTGTGTTTGCGTGCATGTGTGTATGTGTGCTTGTGCATGTATGTGTGGGTTGGGGTGTGTGTATGTGTTTGTGTGTATGTGTGTGTGTGTGTGGGAGAGTGTGTGTGAGGGTGTGAGTATGTGTGTGTTTGGCATTAAAGTATATAAAATTATATACATTTATTTGTATAAATATAATGGGTGATATGTATTTTACCTTGTTTAAACTTTAAAAAATGTGGGGGAAATGCATGTTAACGTTGAACTGGCAAATAAAAATGAAACAAGTTAATCTTGACTCACGTAGTTTAATGATATATATTTTAAAAATACAAGCTTAATCTTGAATCGCGTAGTCATTTATAAGGTACGTGCTAGTGGAATAAGTGGGGTTTGCTTGAGCTTACATAGTTATTCAGTAATTAACCTTTGAGTCGAGCACATCAGCTTCTCCTAGTGAGATTACCGTTCAATAGCTTTGACAAGTTATCAAGGCGAGTCAGTGGAAAGTGCTATAAGCATTTATTGACTTATATAATTTACAAGTGTCGCACTACATATTATAAAGATGTGGAATGGTGGAGTGATGGAATCGGTTCTGAATGCTATGCCAGACTATAGCTGTAGCAAATGTGATAAGCGTTTTCTACGCAACTACCATAAGAAGAGACATGAGTTGGTATGCGGTCGAGTCTACAGGTGTAAACATTGCGGTGATGTTTGCAATACTGAGCATAGAAGAGATGTACATGAAGAAAGATGTGAAAAAACAGTATCTCGCAAGAAAATCAAGTTTGAACCTAGCAAGCATCATCTATTGACAATGACTGATGAGTGTGATATGATCGAGTATGAAACATCATTTGAAGGACGACTCAAATCATATTATATACGTTGTGACACCTTCAAGGATATGAAAACTTACCTACAGGAGTCAAAACCTCGTATAATTCAAGCTATAAAGAAAGAACTGTCGATACATAAAAGTGTGAAAATTAACATCATGGTCGACTGTCAATTTGTGAATGTTCATGGAGAGACATGTGACAGAACATTTAAAACACGTAACCAACCTGTGTTTTTAGAAACTGATATGAACGCCATCTTGGAAAAAAAATTCGAGAAGCTTCGTGTTGAAATGGAGGAAAGTAAGTTGAAAGGCAGTAATTGGGCTCTACTGGCTGTTGATGGAGTTCGACTCCGAATTAACAAGTACAATGCCCTTCGAGGGAGCAGCTATATTCCTCTACCTGCATCTGTGGAAGCGAGAAAAGCCTGTATAAACCCTCAAAATTATAGTGACGAGAAATGCTTTATATATGCGGTTCTTGCAAAATTCATTCAAAAGAATGCTCATCGTGTTAGCAAGTATAAGGATCGCCAAGAAAAATACGATTTCTCTTGCGTCTCATTTCCTACGAGCTTGGGTGAAATCTCTAAATTTGAAAAGCTCAATAATATATCCATAAATGTGTTTGGAGTGGATGAAAAACATGAAGTGTTTCCGATAAAGGTGATTGATGAAGAATTAGATGATCATCGCGATCTCCTTCTGTTAAGTGATGCTACTGCCAGACATCACTATGTGTATATAAAGGATTTTGAGAGACTTATTCGTCAGCAGAAAACTAAACATGATGGAAAAATATATACGTGTAAACGTTGCTTCAGCCATTTTGATGATCAACATGGACCAAGTGGAATGAAAAAATTGGCGGAGCATAGAGAAATGTGCATGCAACATGCTATTGCTAGATGCGTTATGCCTACAAAAGAAAACTCTATCGTCAGATTCAAAAACGTGGAAAGAATGTTGAAACTTCCTTATGTTATATACGCTGATTTTGAGAGCATTCTCACACCTTACCATACCTGCGCCTCTAATCCTGAAACCTCCTATACAACACCCTATCAAAGTCATTCTCCAATGAGCTTTGCTGTTTACGTCAAACCATCATCCAGCGTTGACAAAGTAGAAACCGATCTTCCTACACATCCCTACGTGTATCGAGGTCATGATGCTGCTGAGAAGTTCCTAGAGTATCTAACTTCCCTTGCGAAGAAAATTGGTGACTTATATAAATCTGCTAAGCCTCTTAAACTTACAGCTGAAGAACAAGAATCGTTCGATGCTTCTACTATATGCTACCTGTGCGGGCGTGAATTTACAGAAGATAATTGGAAGGTTCGCGATCACGATCATGTTTCCGGGATGTATAGAGGGTCTTTACACAATAAATGTAACCTGACTTGTAAAACACCTAATTATATACCTGTCTTCATGCATAATCTGAGTGGGTATGACTCTCATTTCATTGTTAAGGAGTTAGGTTGCACAAGCGAGAGAGTGGAGGTAATACCAAGCTCTGAAGAAAGCTATATCTCATTCTCAAAATATGTTGGAGATATTAAACTCAGGTTTGTGGATACCTTCCGTTTCCTGAGTACAAGCTTGGACAAGTTAGTGAAAAACCTCACGACGCATCCCGAAACAGAGAAGTACTTTGGAGAAGAGAAGATTGGCTTGATGACTCGTAAGGGAGTGTTCCCCTACGATTACCTTACTTCATGGGATGTTTTGAATGAGACTCAGCTGCCTCCAAGAGAAGCATTCTACAATAAATTAAATGAAGAAGAAATTACCGGCGATGACTATGAGCATGCTAGAAATGTATGGAAGCAGTTTAATGTGGAAAACTTAGGTGAATACAGTGATATTTACTTGACCTCTGATGTTCTTCTCCTAGCGGATGTCTTTGAAACGTTCAGAGACCAAACTCTGAAAACACACAAAGTGGATCCTGCGCATTATTTCACTTCTCCAGGACTTACGTGGGATGCTATGCTACTGTACACAGGAATTGAGCTGCAATTGCTGCTGGACTACGATCAGCTGCTCATGGTTGAATCTGGTATAAGAGGAGGGTTATGCCAGGCTTCTCATCGGTATGCTGAAGCTAATAATATATATATGGAACAGTATGATCCTCATAAACCTTCCCAGTTTATTACATACGAAGATGCAAACAACGAATATGGCTGGGCTATGTGTAAGGCCCTTCCTTATGGAGGGTTTAAATGGGTTTCTCCTGAAGACATAGACCTGGATTTATTGAAGGAAGATGACCCCCTTGGATACATCTTAGAAGTCGATGTCGAATATCCCGTCGAGCTCCACGATCTTCATAATGATTTGCCCTTCCTGCCTGAGAGTCTGAAACCGGGGAAATCGTCTTCAGAGAAGTTAATTGCTCATCTTGGGTGCCGAAAGAAGTATGTGGTACACTACATGGCCTTGAAACAAGCTCTTAGTCACGGTCTACTATTAACAAAGATTCATCGAGCACTTCAGTTTCATCAGTCGTGTTGGCTAAAACCTTACGTCGAGTTTAATAACCGACTACGACAACAAGCTAGAAATGATTTTGAGAAGGACCTTTATAAACTATTCAATAATGCTATGTTTGGAAAAACTATGGAAAATATTCGTAATCGCATGGATATACGGCTTGTGACAAACAGCAAAACGTTAGAAAAACTCATAGCCAAACCTACATTCATTGATCGAACCATATATGGCCCTAATCTTGTTGGTGTACATATGGCTTCACGTAAAATAGAATTCAACAAGCCTATATACATTGGTATGAGTGTACTAGACATCTCCAAGACGCTAATGTATTCGTATCAATACGATGTGTTACTTCCATATTATGGAGCTGAAAATCTTAAACTGTTGTATACAGATACAGATTCTTTCGTCCATCGAGTGACTACAGCTGATATATACCAGGATAAATTACACATGCTTGAACATCTGGATACATCTGATTACCCTGCTAACCATATATGCTATTCTACACAAAACAAAAAAGTGTTGGGAAAGTTTAAAGATGAAGCCTGTGGAAAAATCATTCATCGGTTCGTTGGTCTTAGGCCCAAAATGTATGCTATCGATATTGATGGTTCTGTGATAAAAAAAGTTAAAGGTATAAAACGTAGCGCCATTAAGCAATACATCAACTTCAATAGCTATGTAGAGTGCCTTAAAACTTTGAAAATTGTTAGAACTCCTATGAATTTAATCCTATCCCGACATCATAATATTTCTACGGTTGAAGCTAATAAAATAGCCTTATCACCTCATGATGACAAGAGAGTAATTGCAGAGGATGGAATATCAACGTATGCGTACGGGCATTACAGTGTCGAGAATAGTGCCTAGACATGGATACTTAAAGCTTGTCTGTAGAAAAAAAATGAAGATTGTTGAACTATGAACTTCGTGCGCCAATGGCACATCTAACCAATAAAGAAGAATGATAATGCGAATAATAAGAAGAAGAACTGAGGAGGGCGCTATCGTCTTTCAGCAGTGTATACTTGTTTTCTAAATGTTAATGCTAGTGTATGTATCTCTATAAATTGAATAAAAATTATCTCATTGCGATTATTCTTGTTTTATTTCATTGCTTGCCTTAACATTCCTATTTCCTCATTAGGTCAGGTTAGGTTAGGATAGGTTAGATGGACTATAAGATAGAGTAATTGATGATGATGAAATGCCATAAATGACTGAATAGGTTAGACTGCTCTTCAACTACTATAAAACAAAGCTATTACTGAAGAAAGCTTAGTAAAATACCCCTAGCAACTTCAAAAATACCTGCTTCAGTGCCTTAAAACATCTTCAAACTGTCGAAAAAAATGCTTCTCACGAGTTTAAGATGCCCTGAAAATCCTCAAAATAACTGTGAAGGAGCTGAAATGTCTTAATTAGCGCTCGAAAAATACCATTAAAAGCGTCTAACGCCTATAAAAGTGTTTCAAAGGATTCTGAAAACCAATCAAAATGTTGGTGACAAAGTCTAAAATATCCCTATAGTGCTTAAAATGTCTCTTAAATGGCTGAAACGATATTTAACTGGTAGAGATACGTCTACCAGCCTTGAAATAGACGGTTCAGTATTCCTAATATCGTGAAAATTATCTTCCATTACCCTTCAAAGTGCTTAAAGCAAACAATAATGGACAGGGGCGTCCAGAATAACTCTCGGATTGCCTTAAATAATGTCAAATTCGTCTAAAATACTCTGAAAAATGTTTAAACTGGACGTAAAAGTCTTCAGAATATCTGGAAACAGGCTGAAATATCTATCAACGAGTCTAAACGGGTCTCAATACACGCTGAAAATGTATGAAAATGACTGAATAACTCTGAAAATTGTCTGAAAAGATGTTAAATATGTTGTAAAAGCGCCCTGAATATACTAAAAGCGTCTAAAAGATCTAACAGAGGGTGCAAAATTGCAGCAAAATGGGGTGAAACGTCTTAAAAATGTTGTAAAAGCATCAAGAATATGCTAAAAGTGCTTAAAAAGATCTATCAGAGGACTCAAAATAGTATCAAAATGTTTATGAAATTCCTAGAGGGAGATCAGGGTAGCGTATGACAGGATAGAATAGATAAGCAGAGGAGGGAATAGGATAGATGATAAGAGGATAGAATGAATGTCTAGAAACGTATCATGTTAGTAGAATAGAATAAATAATAATAAGAGGATCTATCTTAGGTTAGGCTAGGCCATGTTAGATTAGGATAGGTTAGGTTAGGTTAGGATAGGTTAGATGAGTAGAAGTATGGGGCTTAGGTTATGTTAAATTATGAAAGTTCAAAGTAAAAAAGAGTGGGAGCTAGGTTAGGTTAGGTTAGGACTATGGGGCTTAGGTGAGGCTAGGTTAGGTTAGGATAGCTTAGACGAGTAGAAGTATGGGGGCTTAGGCTAGGTTAGATTAGGTTAGGATAGGTTAGACGAGTAGAAGTATGGGGGCTTAGGTTAGGGTAGGATAGGTTAGACGAGTAGAAGTATGGGGCTTAGACTAGGTTAGATTAGGTTAGGATAGGTTAGACGAGTAGAAGTATGGAGGCTTAGGCTAGGTTAGATTAGGTTAGGATAGGTTAGACGAGTAGAAGTATGGAGGCTTAGGCTAGGGTAGGTTAGGTTAGCGTGGCTATGTGGGGGGGGGGGGGGGGGAGGTAACATTATGTTGGGGTAATATATTCAATCAAATCAGAAAGCTCCTGTGTTAGGTGGCGTACATCAATATAGTGAACGGCATATTCAACTACCATGAATGCTCACAAACATACATACACTGCTATAGGCTTCAAAAGTTATCCCTAGAGATTCCTTCAAACATCTACAACGTCCTGCTTCCCCTACCACCTTACCTAGTAATCCTTAGATTACGCGTGGCGGCCATCTTGCGCATTTGGGTCTGTTCCAGCTCTGTCTTAACCTAACTACTTTCAATAATTACAGTTAAGATTCAGAAACGGCTAATATGTACTACATTCTAAAACAGTCGGCAACTCGGTTCAAACAGCTCATTATTGTCCTCTATTGATATTTATCCGCAAATTTAACTTACTATAATCGGTTTTGGCATAGGTACCTTAGTAAAAGGATGTAGTTCACCACTGGAACATCAAGAAGCAGATTCATCGAGATTCGAGATATTTGAGAGGTATAAAATATGACGCAAGGAACATTGTTATCAAGAGGTAGCTTTAAACAAAATAGTGACAGGGCTTTGGCTTCAAGACGAAAACTAATCAAATTATTGTTTTAATAACTATTTCATAAGAACTGCTTAACAATACTGTGCCGCTCGTTGGGTGTTATATTCACTAAAACTAGAATTACCTTATATGAAACTGCAAATAATACATTAATATTAAGTTAGTCAATTTTCCAAATAAGTTTTGCCTGCTATCCTATTGTAATGCCACGTTACAATATGCACGGGACTATATAATCTGGCTCAAAAATGTGAATGAACGCTTTTAAAGCAGGCCGATTCCGTGACCTTATGTACTCAAAAATATATTGAATTGTTTTCCGCATGTAACAAATAAACAGCGGCTCAGTTCGAAATGATCTCAAATCCGATCTTTCTAATGGAGGGGATCCAACTTAACACAGTACTGAATTTAAATGCGAGTAATATATCTATGATTGTTTTGAAGATCCAGAATATTTAACCAGTGATTTCTTTTCTACACAGTATTGTGGCAGTCTTCTAAAATTAAGATGCTCTTAAGGCGAAAGAGATCGGAATCCACGGTAGTCTACCGCCTGCGGTGCCGTAGTAGTAAAAGCGGGCGTTAAACACTACAACAACACGGTAGTCTAAGTTATTATTAATTATTATTATTTATTATTTATTATTAATAATAATTATTATTAATTATTATTTATTATTAATTATTAATATTATTAATTATCATTATCGTCGTCATCGTCATTGTTATTGTTGTTGTTATTGTTATTATTATCATTACCTACCATTACTATCATTGTTAAAGGCAGATATCAAGGATATAGCTTATTTTACCGGAATTATCGGATTTTATTAAACACCCAGGTTAAGAGGCACAAAAGGGCTGCACGAGCCCTGAGTGGCACGCTCAAGTGCGAGGTTAGTTGAGGAAGCACGAACTGCTACCGAACTATGACATATTTAAGAATCTTGAACAGCCAAACACAAGCGTAGAGTAGAGATGAAGAACAACTCCAGAGAGATCCTTTGCTTGGGAACTGACCTGACGGGATTTGCACTCACGCCCTCTGTATTTGCAGTGAGACGCGTTGACCGCAAGACCACGGAGGCGGTGAACATCAAGGGTAGACGACAGTGCTAGGAGGGGATATGTGGTCAGCATTCCCAACCCTCCAGCCGCGGATTTGCGGTTGTCTAGACCAGGAGCCCTAATTCTCAATCAGGTAGTTTCTCAATTGGTCTCAGGGAGCTCAAGAGTCTTAATGCCCCCTTCCATTCATTCCGTGAGGGTTTCAACCCTCATCTGACTTCATCAGAATCAGAAAGCGAATGTGGCAGTTATAACGATAATTTCTTTAGTCTTCTTCATTTTCGGTGAATTTCTGAACTGAGGATGCGATCATGCGATTTGTGTAACATTTTCAGCAGAGCATTTGAAAGCTTAGAAGAAATTTGGACGTAGTATGAATGATAGGACTCGACCAGCATAAAACTTAATATATAAGTGAATCCTTACATAACGATATAGATTTCCCTTGAAGTAAAGTAATAACAGAACAATGTAAAAGGTGTAGAGCGAACCCATTTGTTGCCATCTAACACTTTATTAGTAATTTCTGTTTAAACAATGTTTATATCTGGTTTGGGTGCTAATTTTCAATATTATTTGAAGAAAAGTGTTCATTGGATAACTTCTAAGCTAAACGTATTCGTATTTTAACCTTTAAAATACCATTAAGTGGTTCTAAGCCAGAGAGAATTCAACTGATTTCAATACTCCTTCAATGTTCCAGGGTTTCTTTATTGGTTTTCTGAATTGTAACACATATTCAAATATATTGAAATCGGAATGTATAGTTCAGTCAAAAATCTCGAGGATTAATTTTCAACCGATCCATTAAGGAGAAAGCCTGCAAGTTTTCAACAAATGTCAGCTTTTCATAAGCTGGGTTTATTCAGAGTAATACAATTATAAGCTGGAATTTTAGGCCTCCAGCCTCGAGCAGAAAGTGGCCAATTTCATCGTGGGTATATTAAGCTAAAATAGAATAGCAATACAAATGATAAATGAACAAACGTTTATATTAGAGTTTCAAGAAATACTGGTAGTAATATGAATAACGACTAAACTATTTAATGCAAAAGCAGCAGGTATGGCCCAAAACTAAATTCTCAGCACGTCCTAACCATTTTTTGGTTGTAGAATGCGTTAGATGACAATAGGGTTTAGCCTAAATCTTACTGTCACGAATAGAGCGCACTAATTCATGGGGCTCTCCGTGTAATCCAGAGAATTTCTTTCACTTCGGAATGAGCAGATCGAAATCTCAGACATTCTTTACTTGGATAACAGGGATCCAATATTCTAATGCTAGTTAAGTCCAATTGTATAGCTTTTAATGAAACTATGTGATGCGAATACCAGCATTGTTAAGCAGAAGATGTAGTTCAAAAGCGTATAAGTGGTATTCTACGCATCAGGACATTCCAAAGTGTCCTACCGGTCGAGAGGAGACTATAGCTTGGCTGCTAATTTGAATATACCTACGTGCTAGTTATTGTAATGTAGACCTATCTGTCTGTTACGTAAGTTGACTGGTTATTTCTGGTTCTCCTCATGCAAAATGTTTAAGAATAAACCTGCAAATAAATTTTTCGCGTTATATATTTTTCCCTCAAACTTTGGATATACTCAGAAACGCTTTCAGGCACATAGTCACAACACAATAACGCAACCTGTTTAGTGAACGGATTGCAGTTACTTCACAAAGGAAATCTGCGCCACCAACAACTAAAGATTGTCATAAATGAATCTTCACGCTTCAGAAAATTTAAATCTCTAACCCTGTCCTTGAAGACCAATAGCAAGCCTGATTTTAAGGAAGTGACAGCCATATGTTGACTCCACGTGGAGTCTTCGTCGACAAAATTCCGAATTCAATTTTTTTTTTTTTTTTTTTTTTTTTTTTTTTTTTTTTTTTTTTCCTGTTTCATTAGCTGGAAAAGTTCATCCTAGGAGTTGCAACTCTAAATATCGGATTAACAAGGAAGGGCTCGTGCTGTAAAACGATTATAAGGGTTCCTCAAAAGAGGCAGCCGAACTGCTCACGCGTTGACTAAATAGACTATAGCTGAGGTTAGACCACTTGTGTGCATTATAGTTGCGGTGGTTTAGCTTCTCTCTAGGACCATAAAAATGGAAGATCAATCCCACCACGCAGGTTAGGGGCAGGAGGTAGAAAATGTTTTGGTGACGGAAGTCTATTTGTACTTCAGTACTGACTCGATAGAAGGAGTCAAATTTTCTCCCACCTTCCCCATAACAAGAGAGACACAGGGGTGAGTGTGTGCATTTCATTTCAACATATATCTTTCTCTTTCTTTAGGCCTGAGACAAGATAAACCAAATAATCTATACAGACTCGGCTTGCCAATCCACTCTCCTTCATAGCAGCAATTTTTGGGTTCGGGAAATGAATTGGACATATACGCAATTGTTAAAATTAGGGACTCTTTCGCGCCGCAATTAAAATGGAGACATTTGGAAAGGCCAGTAAAATTTATTTTTCACAATCACTTCTAGCCGCCATTCTCTTTCCAGAGAACATCGCGAGGAGGTGTCTTGATTTATTTCCTTTCATAGTACAGGTCACCCTCCAAAATGGCTACGTAATAGAGTTTATTAAATTAAAAAGGATAACACAATTAACATTTTACTACAGCCTCTGAATGTGTTAAAGACGGTTGCCTCAAGACATTGCCCTGCAGATTTTCTGAAATGTAATTCATTTGTGAACTAACTTAGACTTACTTTAAATCTGTTGTAAAAAAGGCTATACCCAGTACAACCTTTAAGGTTCTCCATAACAGCATATTATATGTTTGAACGTGCCATGTTCACTGCGGCATTAACCTTCCGCTCCAGCTCCCAGTCAGATCATTTGGTGGCTGCTTGGCGAATCCTGGTGTCGAGATGAATCTCCATAGACGTTAGGAACCGTCGCGTTGGTTCGCTCTATTCGCCCGGATTCCCGTAGAGCGCTCTCATTTCATCCCTTCCTCCTCTCGGGGTCTGACACACAATAGCCTCAAAGGTTGGCTCAGTGTAGAACCCCCTTCATCCATACTCTACCTCTACCACTACATATTGTTGATATACCAGTAGTGTCTTCTCTTACCTATCTTCCTCCAGCGAAAAGACACTCGACTTAGACACGATTACTTAGAGTAATAATGTGCTCAGAACCACAATTACTATGCGAAGTTTACTAATCACAATATTTTCCTTTCAGTTATCTGCTCTTTGCAATTGAAATTCCATTCAATTAAACGCTTCCAATGGGTAGTATTGCCTATATTGCTCTTATCAGTTCGTTTACAGTATCCCCTATAAATTGAAGGTTACCTACCCCTTTTCCCTCTAAAGAATTTTCATATAATGGTACGTTTTCTTGATTGTCTAAATAAGCCGGATAATAATTTCATTTGTGATACCAAGAAATAAAAAAGTGGTTGATAATTGTTGGTTTTCACAACTGCCAAACAAGTCTACAGTTCGCAACCATATAGGTATTTGTGGAAAGAATCATTTCCATGGGGTCATGCAATCTAGCTTCTGATTAGCGGAAGGAGTACCAATGTGTATCACAAACCCTATCTGGTTACGCCCTAAAACATGTATAAACAAGAGATCAAAATGCACAAGGAGTTTTATGATCATATACTGTCTATAAGTTGTTAACTTGGACAGTAATAATTTCCATTTACACAAATCACAGCCACGATGTTAAGTGCCTCTCTTTATTAATCAAAAGTTACGTTATTGTGCACATGTTTGCTTTAGCCTCTGAATGTAATAAAACAATTGTTGGCATATCAATTATATTAATTAAATGCTGTGGTATGACGTTTTTAAAATTGATTACTCCCAGGCAGCGGGTCAGGGTCGCTGTGAATGCGGGGGTAGGAGGGGAAGGGTTCGAAGGCACAGATGCTCTCATACTAGCCCGTTCATCAGAATTACATAAATTTTTAATATCCAATTCAACTTGGAAGGCGGAAAGCGAGAATATTTTCTGTCCATCCTTTATCTCCCATTCCAATCCATGTCTAAAATGTAAAAGCAGATGGGGCTTCGAAAGCTGAGAGTCCCTTTTCTAATATCATTCAGAGTATTGTGTATACACTTTCTCCAACTGTGACCTATGCTAACAGAATAAAGCTTTCCACGCCAATATTTTGAACCACAATTTCTTGTGCAGTAAGATGTCTATCTCTTGCGCTTTACAGTTATGCTAAACGCATCCAGAATGAAGAGGACTTCTGAAGACATTCTCAGAAAATTAAGATATATATTTCATTTGTCATAAAAATAATTGAAACATATGCTACTTAAATCAAAATCGTTAAAGCCATTCCACTTACGCAAGCACTCACGCCTTTTTTTCTAAAAATGCTTTATTTGTATTCAGGAAGCCTCAAAACGTGTGTTTCCGGTGAAATCTGAATTGGGTTGAATACAATATTTCTCCTGCTTACTATTCATAGTAGAAAAAGTAAAAATGAACAATTTGGCTCACTTTGATGCAAAATGACCTTTACTGTCCAGTAAGAATCATCTTCTTGGAATGACTAGGTAGGACAGAAATATAGTGGGTGTGTTTTAGTACACGCAGGTACATCGTGCAACTGCAATAACATTACTAACCATGACTGCATACGCTTAACTTGCTTGGTAAGCGTTGTATCACTGTCTATTTCGAGGAGTTGTTCCGCCAATACAAGAATTTTCTACTTCTTCTTCTTACTAAGGCACTACAACTTTACAAAAGTTTTGGCCTTCTCAACAATTTGTTTCCAGACTTTTCTATTTTGTACTCAAACAACATTTTCGTATGCCTAATGTCAAGTACATCATCTAACCACCTATTTTTGGGACGGCCCCTTAATATTGGTTTCATTGGGGTCCATTTATATATTCCTCTAACCATTCTATCATCCGGGGTCCGATTTATGTGTCCAAACCATCCGAATCTTAAAGTTTTTATGTGATTGATATTTAATTTTTGATTAATTAATTTAATTGGTTACTATAACGTATTCTCCATGTATTATCTATAATTTTGTTTCACTGCTCCAAATTTGGTACATAATGCCCTTCTTTCGAATACCAATAGCTTTTGTTTATTTGCTTCGTTAAGGACCCAGATTTCACACGCATATGTTACAATAGGTCTGATGATGGATTTGTATAATCTTATTTTTGCTGATTTAAATACTAAGTTACTCCTAAATATAAATTTGTTATCATAGAATGCTTTATTACCTAGAGCAATTTTTTCTTTTATCTCATTCTTTATATCATTGTTATTATTGATTATAGACCCAAGGTATTTAAAAGAATCCACTCCTAATTTTGTATTTTCTATTATTATATCTTGTCTTTTCTTTCTTTGCAGTGTACTTTAAATGTTTAGTTTTATCTAATTTATTGTTCAGGCCATATTGCTTAGACAGTTCTAAGAGTTTTTTAATGTTTCAGTCAGGATAGCTTTACTTATCGTTGTTAATAAAACATCGTCGGCATATGCCAAACACTGTTTTGATCTTGTGCTTATATTTCCTCTGATATCCAATTGTACGATTATTGAGTCGATTATTATGCTAAACAAGGTGGCAGAAAGAGGATCCCCTTGTTTATCTCCTATTTCAACTTTAAAACTATTAGTTTGTTACCAATTTTAATTTTTGCAGTTGTATTTGTCAAGGTTAGAAGAATTTTCTACAGCAATGAATTATAAGTAAAATATAAAAAGTTGGTGAACTCTTGCTTTAATACCTGGGTTCTCTTTCAGCTAGTAATTTCAGTGTCAAGTATAATGCTTAAGGTACGAAATTTGGTGATTTACTGCTTTATTACGACCTTCTTGCTAAGATTGCTTATTTAAAAAAGCTGTATTCGCTTTTTTACATCCGGGTAAGAACATTTACCTGTTCTGTTAAACACCTAGTATTATTCTGCCTTCACACGCACAGTATAGCATCAGAAGAAATTTCATATCGCAAATCATAGACTTGTGATATACTTCGTTATGCTTTTTACACTGTCAGATCCCTAAGCTAGAGCTTTCTCAGATTTGTATGAAGTACACGTTTTCAGGTGCATTCTGTTTTATCTGAAAAGCCTGATATATCCACCTTTTACGTTTAAATTAACAGAATTTAAGCATGCAAGAAGACGACCTTCTCGACCTGTGAAATCTGTTGTGCCTATGCCCCTGAGGGAACCCCTAGGTGGGAGGGGTGAGGTGAGAGAATGCTAAGGGCGACCAGACCTGAAGAGAGATGACAGTAGAGGGCAAGATCCATAACAACTGCACATTTGAACTTCCCGGTTGCGGCTCATATAACCGGCTCCCCTGTCCCTGTACGCTCATGTCCCCGAGGGGGCACGGAACCAGAGACCTTCCTCGATCCGGACAACGAGGATTTACAAAGAGAAAATTTCCTGCCATGCATGCCGAAACTCTCGTCGACACTTAGAACCCTGAAACAACCAACCAAAATGTAAAAGGAACCGAAATGAGAAGTGAGATGAAATGGAGGGATTCGACATTTGGGGGGTGTAATTATCTGTCCCGGCATCACCTAGCGACCCACGGAAACCCCGAAAAAGCTCCATGGGTCAGGAAGGTAGACCAGGGAATCGAACCTACGACCTCCCAAATAGGGCCAAGCCTGAGCCATTCCGCTCGGAAATTAATATCTTACCTTTGATCTGCATTTAAAAAAATATATTTAAAAACATGTTCAGTCTAGGGAGGATAAGGAATAATACTGACTAAAGAAACACTCCCACCCTGCAGCAGGAACCCAAACAGGATTTCTGCATTTGGAGGTTAGTATGCTAAACACCAAGCCATAAAAGCAGTCACAAAACATCGTCATATGTTAATAGGAAATCTCATAAATCTACAACAATGAAAAAAAAAAGTGAATTTCCCGCTCTTCCAGTTTCGATGTTTCGGTTCTTTGCTCTAACAAGATTCAGATTTTGTATTAGTTTGATTTTAAATTTACTTACACAGCTTTAATGAGGATTTATATCCGTAACTTCAATATCTTTGATGCCTAGTAGTGCTTTCAGCTTTTAAAGTTAACGTGAGGCTGGAGGTTCCATCAAGTAGATAAAAAATACCTTTATGCGAGTATTATGAAAAAGTGAGCATTAAAAGTGTCTACTGATTTTTACTCACTTTTGTGATAAGAGATTCGTGTATTTTTAGAATTATGAGAATTTCAACTCATACACATGGGTTAATCAGATTTGGAACGACATATAGCATAGATATGTTCTGTAAGTAATTGCCGTATTAACCGCCGCTTATTTGTTTTAATGGCTAATCTCTAATACTTTAGTTCTGCAGTGACCATGAATAAAATGTTGCCCAAACGAGCACTCAGGGCACATTGAGCTGATAATAAGAGGATAAGGGAACAGATATATAAATTCGGGATATTCAGAGTTAAAAGTCATGCATCTACCCTTATACCAAAAAGATGGGCATATGATAGACGACTCAGAGATAGACGACTCAGTTGTTCGAAGTACTGTAAGGTTCCTCTACAGAAATGAAAGCAAGAACTAATCAAGGAAATAAATTTTCTAAAGCACTAGCACAACTCTTTATGAAAATATATTTGTCACAAAGGTTAAAAGAAACATATAAAACAATTATAGAATCTATTGTAATATATGGAGCAGAGTCATGAACATTAACACACAAGTCAAAAAATAACTAATGACTTGGAAAAGGAATATACTTTGAAGAATTTTAATATTTAAAAATGGCATGTGGAGAAGCCGAATAAACTTAGAAATTATGAATAAATATAATGCTCCTGACATTGTGGCATCAATAAAATCAAGAAGTTTGAGATGGCTTAGGGCATGTGCAAAGAATGAGCCAGGATAGAGCAGTGAAGAAGATCCTAGAGGAAAAAATAGGAGGTAGTGGAAAGAGAGGAAGACCCAGATTTAGATGGAGTGAGACATAAAAAATGATTTAAACACACGTGGGAGTAAAAAGGTGGATAAAAAAGGCTTTGGATCGAGATATTTGGGCATGTATCATAAAGGAAGCCGAGGTTAAACTCAAGGGGCCGTAGTGCTACAGCATGATGTTAGGTTCCTCTAAAATTCTACGGGCGTTCAGGTATACCCGGCTACCGGAAGCTCCAGATTGATGTGCCTTCTAGCTGAAATTTTATAGAAATAGCGTTTATTATGAAGGGGATTATAGCAGTCGAATGACAAACCGTAAATTAATGTTTTGTGTGTAACACTCGTATTGTTCTCTAACGATTGCCGCTCCATATACGAATGATTCCTATAAAAGAATGTTTTTCTGTTAGCTTGTCTTAATCATGATAAATAATCGGAGGGAATGCCACTGTAATATACATTTCGTAGATTTAGATAAACAGCTCTCTGTTATCCGATGTTTATGTCTTAAAAGTAGTATAGTATAAGCTACAGAGAAATAGAACGACCATTTATTATCAATGTGTACTACTTTAGAATGTCAAAAAATTCAAACGGAAAGTGAACATTTTGGAAATGGTTATATCTCTAAAGGTTCAAAACAAACTTTGTATTGGCTGGCCTCGTAGTACAGTCGACAGAGCATCTGCGTACGTGCGAAGGGTCTCAGGTTCACTTCCCGGGTGCGGATGGGACTTTTTCTCTCGCTAAGATTACTCCCTGTCCTCCCAGAGTCTGGAAGTACGAATTAGAGGTTGGAGTGTATGAGATTAGGAATCCAGTGACAACTGTATTCGAGTTAACATTGCCAATAGATAGTATGTTCCAAAGGTATAAAGCCGCCAGTATCACCATTGCTGTTAAATTAATGTTAAATGGAACCAAGAAGGGAAGAAGTGCATCCTTTCGATATCTATATTTCCATAGTTTTTGTATCCATAGATTCGGTAGTTAGTTGCATGCAAGTTAATGAGATTAGGGCAGTTTAAATGCTATTTACTGAAAATTCAAGATATGTTGATACATTTGTTGTTCATTCCATTATCTCAGACACACAACGTTTCAATCTGAAATGAGTCATTTTTAAGAAAAGAAAAATTGTTCCATGCAAACTTTTGTTTGTTTGCTTGTTTCTTTCTTTGAGTGGGGGAATCTATTCCAGTAATTTCTTCCACCATTTTAAAAAGTATCTCAATTATACCATAATGTCTGGTATTTATACAAAATATGCGAACGCAATCGGACACACCACGGCCATTTCTTTTATACCCCTGGAAACATACGTTTCCGGTGAACTTTTGATTATAAGGTAATACTTCCTAAACCGTATGGTCCAAGAAGAGAGAAAGTAAAAATAAATTGGTTCCAGTTCCAGGTGTATATCTGAATGTACTGTTTCCAGTTATTCAGCTACAAGCGTAATGTGGAAATTTTTACTACAGAAAAATTCTCGATGTGGTTGTAAATCATCAAAAGATGTTCAGTTATAGGTGCATCAACCTGGCTTATTATATCTTGTAGGTCGTGCGATGGTCCATTAAATTTTCCTGCAGAGACTTCTGATGGAGGGAATTTAACAGAGGCACTCCGTGTGTATGTGGAAGTCCCTTAAAGGTAGAAGGGTTCCGCTCGAGGCAGCAATGTAAAGAGCTCTTTGGCAGCAGTAAAGGAGATCCGATAGTACTCGATTCACGTGGTAATATGATATCTACATAGCTGCTTTTAGCACTACGCTTTGCCTTCACGCTCTATTGGATCCGAAACCGCTGAAACCGACACAAGAGACGGGGTATTGCGGTACAACGATAGGAAGCCAAGATTCGCCCGGAATTCGGCGAAACGGCGTATTTCCATTCTGTTTTGGGCTTTTCGTTTCATGCTCTATTTTATGTCGAGCAATCCTGAGACCAGTGTTCTGTAATGCGCCTACCCTTAACAAGTGAATTGTACAGGCACGTGCCAATTCAAGAACACCAGGACTTCATCAAGTGAAACTATTCGGATGATTGCTGTCACGAAACTTGTTTGTGTACCAAATTATGAAATCAGCGTCAGACACGCGAAGGTTCCAGCAGTTTCAACATATTTCATTTAAGAGCATTACGCATATGCACATCAGTGATCCGCAAAGTGGCACTCGCGATTGCCAAGCCCTGTAAGTTCAGTAGAGGAAGGTCGACGTAGTAACGTCATGAAACCATCCCCTTCCTCAGCACGTGGCAGTCTAACGAGTGAACACAGCAATCAGGTGCGGACTGGGCATTACTACAGCAAAGAGTACAATGGCAGTCTCTGAACCAGTAAATAACCCAAGAAAACGTGCATTTGTCTCCAAGGAAGAATGGGAAGGACAATTTTTGTTACGTCTCAAGGGGAACACGCCAGATGCTTCTTTGTTCAAAAGTTTTACTAGGAATCTTCAAGAGCAATGTAAGTCATTATCAGACATGGGGGAAACTCTCAGTGGTAATGATCTCAGCGTAAGCATAACTGAACTATAGGACACGTAATTACAACACCAAATTTGAATTTGTACTACGAATTAACCCAAGTTCACTTTTAGCGGTACTTTCTTTCGGTGGAATTCGACAAAGACCTAATAACCAAGTTTTGGATTTATCGGATTTCGAATTAACGAGGGTTTATTGTATCAGCGTGCTTTATGATACTGTGTAGCCTTTTCTCGCGTTATCCAATACCGTAATTGTAAACGAGTACGGTTTTTGACCTCATCAGTGATACGGTGTCATTATTATAGAGAAAAATAAGGTTTTACTTCAGATCGCTGCATTTGAAGACATTAAAATCGACTTGTGAAAGGACATGTTCTGGATTAATGTCTATGTTACAAGAATGTTAATTCAGAAATCAGCGTTAAAATATTCTAGACTAGAGGGGGGGGGGGGGAGCGCTGTCAGAAATAGTCGATATAAATGGACTCTACACTAGCTGACTTAGGTAAAAAAAAATGTTAAACAGCACAATGGGATTACAGGCCCCACTTAAGAGGGAAGGGTGAATGAGAAATGAGTTACCTTAGCTTTAAAATACATTTGAACCACAATGTATACCGGGTGAGGCACTTAAAATAGACCATCGAAATAACAAGACTATTTATTGGATAGAAGAAAATACTTCAGTTGCCGGAGATAAAGGGCGACATACCTTTGTAATGAATGAAACGGGTACCAACTTCATAATTTTAAATGGTTGATATAGAACTTAAAAATGCTGCAGTTTATCAATCATATGAACATCTACAGGATAAGGTATTTGAGTCAAAATCGTTAGTTATTTTTGGCTAAATAAGTAAAACATTTCCATATAAAAGATAGCTTGGATTGGAGAGGTTCTCTTGATAATTTTCTTGGAGTACGTATCCCACTTTTAGTTTTTGAGTTACATGTTTACACGAGTAGCGCGCACACACGCAAACACCTGCGTAAAGAAATGTTTTTCTAAACATGCTGTATTTTAGTTCAGGGTGTCCCAAAACATTTCAACATTAAATTTTGAGTGAAATATGTACAACATATATTTTCCA
Organism: Tenodera sinensis; assembly: GCA_030765045.1. Classification (NCBI taxonomy): domain Eukaryota; kingdom Metazoa; phylum Arthropoda; class Insecta; order Mantodea; family Mantidae; genus Tenodera; species Tenodera sinensis. The sequence goes on along the minus strand of CM060965.1, from coordinate 66,833,635 downwards.
TGTACACTATAGAAAGTAAAAATTCGCTTAAATTAATAACTCGCGTTATTATTATTATTATTATTATTATTATTATTATTATTATTATTATTATTATTATTATTATTATTATTATTATTATTATTATTATTATTATTATTATTATTATTATTATTATTATTATTATTATTATTATTATTATTATTATTATTATTATTATTATTATTATTATTATTATTATTATTATTATTATTGAGAGTCATATTGTTAAATTATCCCAAAAAGTTCCGTACTAGTTATTTATACCCTTATTCTTACGATAACATCTATTTATTGGCTAATTTGATATATCGATATTCGTCGCATCCAGAAAATAAAGAAAAGGGAGAAAAAAAAAAAAGAATGAGCCATGTCAAATGTAAGCAGCAAATTGTCGGAAGCAGTTTGCATTAGAATTTGTAGTACTACAAATGTTTGCCCATAAGTGTACCCCCATTTTATAAATACAGGGGTAGCATCTGCATCACAAAGAAAATTTAGAGCCAGGTACTTATTTCCTTATACTGCAGCGTCATTTTTACTTTCTTTGTGGCTAACAAGGCAGTTATTGCTTCGCTGTAAAAGCTCTACTATAAGTAAGTAATCTACTCTGTTCAACACAGAAACCAACCCAAAAGTGCGGCGGACGTGAAATCTCCTGCTAAGTACCCACTCCTTCTCTGCGTTCATAAGTAGTTAATGAGCTCGAAATATGGAGCACTGATCACATTTGTTCCACTGCTTTAGCCGTTCACACTGCAGTTGTTTTACTGCAGAAACTGACGTCATGGTTAGTGAAGAAATTAAAGAACAACTTATGATGGTCTAAAAGCTTTCTGCCGCAGAACAAGAAGCCTTGTGGTTTCCAAGAAAGATTCTCTTTGATGATTCACTACGCCATTAGCAAACTAGTTAGGCTGCATGCCAGAATATCCCACCCAAATGGTGAATACGCCCCGTATGAATATGACAGGTGTTGCGGCAGCCAGAGAACGCATCTGGAATTAGAGCAATAAATTTAAACATAACGATGCAAGGAACAATATTAGCTCTAGTTTTACTTCAACATGAGATACTAAAACACTCAAAAGTAAGAAAGAATAGTAAGAGAAGGAAAAGTAAAATGTAATATACAAAATTGCACAAAATTCATCCCTTTATGGTTTTCGGTTCTTATTCGATATTTTGCACAGAAATTTTGATATAATAGGTTGCCCGCTAAAATGTAACAGTCATTTTACGTAGCTTTACTGATAGAAGTAAATAATTACATCTCTATAAACTTGCCTTCCACAATATTCAAAACCAGTCTATTTTCGGAATTTAATTTTTTATAACTTAGGTTAATAAAATAGAAGTTTAGGTGCATTTTAAAATGAAATTACCAACATATTTTAGAAACAGCTAAAATACAAAATGAAAAACCAACCCATTTTAAAAATAAAATTTCAAAATGAATGTCCAATATCTAGAACTTCTATTTAAACAATTCATTTCATACATCAACTTTCTTGTTTCCTTAATCTTCACTTATTTAATCTGTCTTACCTATTCTAGAGGTTTACGTGCTCTCCTGTAAAAGCTTATCCTTTTAACTTATCGAACTTAGCGAATTTATCTTCTCCGGGCACTCAAAATACTCTCTTCAAGATTCTCCTTGAAATCACCAGTTTCGATATTGCTCAACTAATGTGCAATTTCCAGCAAATTTTCAGTTAGTGTCATTTCTGTAACAACTCTATATTTTACGATTATTTGAAAACTGCAAGATTCTAAGCTCTGTGACTTTTCATACTGGTGTACCTATATTGTTATCAAAACGTTATTGGAGCAGACTATTATTTAACGCAAACAACTCAAAATTTACTAACAATAACAAATATATCAACTAGAACAATATTCATTTAACTAAAAGGTTTTCAAGCACAGCATCAATAATTGTGAACCAATGCCCCCAATTTCCCAATTGAAATATAGAGTTAAAACTTTCATCTCTGGATGAAACGGAAATAAATTAGACTATCTATGGGAATAAAGCAGTGAGAAAACATACTAGTTTTAATCTGCCAAATGCAATGGCAGATAGTCTTCAGAACGTAAAAAATGGGTACTATATTCCAATTCTAAACGCTAAAGAAAACATGGTCATGAATGTAAAAAAAAAAAAAAAAATCCAAAGCAACAAGTTCATATAATATAATTATTGTTAGTATTAATAATCTTATTATTAAAATTGTGCTATACAGGTATTTTTCTGGAACAATCTTAATCGTTCTAGAGTTATAGTGTTGGTTGTTAAGGTATAATTTCATAATTAAGAAGGTAATCAAGTTATAAACAATACGTTAATATTTAAAACTATGTTTTATTAATTGCTCCATTTATATCCCGCCGTTAACTGAAAGGTCAATTCGACGGCCTGTCCTGTGAAACTTATTGCCTATCGGCTCGTAGTAGTCGTTTAACATTGTGGTTTTTTATCTTTAAGGTTAAAACCATGTTGTATAAAGAAATTCTCAAGTTCTTGCTTCTCTCGTTGCCTTTGTCTTACCAGCTACACAATAAACATAGTGATAATAACGTTATATACCGAGGCGTGTAATGTCATATTTCTATTTAATTTTTCAATGTTGTTCTTGATTGAGCATAAAAGGATTTAAAATTACAATTTGAACCAGCAAGCCAAATGCCCATGTAGTTAGTTTACATTTTCTTAGAATAATAGGAAAGGTGGCCAGCCTTTCTTCCTAACGCAAGCTGGGTTACTTCTTATACATCCTATAACCGTCGTAACACAACATTGGGATGAACTTCAACATACTGAATAGTTCCGTAAATGTATAAGGGCGGTGTCAACACAGTGCAGGAAGGAAACAATGCCACATAATTATCACACAAACAGCGGATGTTCACGTAGATGCTGTAAATTGCCCAGCCAATGGCATCTCTTCTAAGTTATGGTTATAGCTGTCAATACGAAACTACATAAATTAGAAGAGACGAAATGAGAGACAAGTATTAAAGGGGATGGAATTGTGAACAATGAGCAAGGGCGAATCAAATAACTTAAAATTAGACCTCGTATTTTAGGCTTTATTCCTATCTTTTCCTGAAGAAATAAAACCCAATCACATATGTTCACATTTCATGCAAAATTACACCTTCCGTAGAAGTTTTATTGTATCTAAAAGTACCTATTTTACCCCAATGTGCCTATTTCATTGTTTTAAGCCTAAACATACCTAATTATAACAAACAGAAGTTATAAAATCGCGATATATTTTCAATTTAGATTTGAGCCGGAGTTAGAAGCACTATACATACCTAAATAAGAAATACTTGGACATACTTCAACAACGATGCAGTAATTTTGGTACAGTAAAGGTATTTTAAAATTGCCTTTCTAAAAGCTGAGAGTTGGACCGACATGTTCCTGACCGCAAGGAAGTGGAGCATTCTTGCACACAGTGGGTGAATTCAAAACAGGGTTTAAAATGAGATAATGGGCTGACTTTGAGCATCACTTCACCTCGAGAAGTCAAGCTGTCAACATCAACATGGAAAGAATCGCGCAAAGAAAAGGACTACACCGGCAACTCCTGCTACATCCATAGCCAAGAAGCCGAGAAACAACACCACCGACACCGCCGCAGCTGGCTCTCCCAACCCGGCGCGCTCCGAGGAGAGAACACCTCCATCGCCTGTGGCCGCCGCAACTACAATCCTTGGCACTTTTAGTGCAGTGGTTGTTGGCGAGGGATAGCCATCCTCCCAGAGAAGACACAACACCTCTATCCCTCCAAGTTTTTAGTGGAGTACCTTCGTGTGAGGCCCACAGTCCCTATCCCTGCCATCCCAGCACATGGGACTCCGTAAATGGATTTTTCCTCCACTTGAAAAGAGAAAACCTTGAACATCAAGCATGAATGACATATCTGGGTCAACAGCTTGTGCATTTTTATAAACTGCACAATATCATAACGAGCTTTAGCGTGAAAATGGCAATTTTTCTACTACCAGTCTGCTCTAGAAGGGGATTGTGCTAATGACGGACCAAGTATTTAGAAACACTGTCACAGTCAGCCTTCACTGCACCTTTTACTGTGAAATATGGAAGAGTTTAGCTAGATTACCAATTTCCAGTGGAATATAGCGCTATCTCTTTCTACTTTCTATGTTTCAATTTAAAAGAAAAATCATAATAAACACAGCATTTTGTAATACAATAACAACCTCTTAAGTATTCCTTGCTGTGGACCTTTTACAGTTCCAACTACAGTGTTAGCCGTCTGAGTGTATGAGTGAGCGTGTGTAAAAACTAAAATATAAAGTGCCAAAATGCCTAAAGTGAAATCTTCCAAAAGTGCACTGACACAGCAATGGACTCACCAGCGATGGGAAAATCGCTTTCTGCGAATTCTGCATAAGCAGGTAACCTAATTTTCATACTTAACCAACATGTAGAAACATGTAACAAAATTGTGTTTCGATATTCTCCTTTACTGTAACTAAAACTATCCTCCATTTCTTTTGTGCAGGTTTCACACGAAAAGAAATCTCATATTGACCAGCATAATAATGATATTGGAATCTAGTACAGAATCCAATTTTCAAAGAATTCTTACAAATGTACTGCAAGTATTCCATTCCATCTGAATCAACTTCGTGAAATAAATTGTTTAAATTCTACACACAAGACCACTCTGCAATAAATTCGCAAAAGTATAGGGGATTCCCACTTTTGATTGTGTGTAAACGAAACCACTAATGCGATGGGGAGGTATATGGGGAAATATAACTGTTGGTAAAATGGATCCACATGAACCCTCATTCCAGGATTTGCTCTGTTCAAAACAGCTACATAGTCAATAGTGAAACAATTGCTTATTTTGTTAATAAGAATCTGCAATTACTTCTCCCGAATGGAATTGCTGATTCCAAAGTTCTTCGGTGTACCGCTACTACATCTTACATGGTTGCTGCTTCACTTCTCCTGAAAATCTTTTATCCAAATTTAATTCAAGTTACCTGTTTAGCCCATGCATTACACAGAGTTGCTGAGACCATCCAAAATGAATTTTCCAAAGTTAACAGTCATGTGTCAAACGTGAACAGGTCTTCTGTAAATCCCCTTCAAGAGTAGCACTGTTTCGACAAACAAATTCCTTCTGTCCCGCTCCCTCCTAAACCTGTAATTACTCGGTGGGGCACCTGGATTGACGCTGTTGTGTATTATGTTGAGCATTTGAAAGAAATAGCCAGTGTTGTAATTGGATTGCCAGATGATAATATTGCATGTGTGCGAGTTATAAAAGAACTATTGCAGGATAGCACACTAAAGAAAGACATTGTTTATATACCTATACATTTCTATGCCTCCTTGCATTACGAAATTTGAAGCAACGGGAAAATCCCTTCCCGAGCAAATTGGCATCACTAAAGAAGTAGAAACCAAAGTAAACACGGTAGTGTGGAGAGTTGGTGGCAAAGTTAGATATAAGTGGAGTGCATTGATAAAAAAGAATGCTGGGTTTTCTGTTTTGAAAAATGTATGAGATATGCTGAATGGTGAGGATGTAAGTCTGCCAACAGAAATTAACTTGTAAAATTTAGCAACATTTAAATATGCCCCAATCACTTCAGTTTTGTGGAACGATCCTTTTCAGATTACAAAATGGTTCTATCAGTGAAAAGATCCAGTTTAACACCGAAAAATTTGGAAAACTTAAGATATATATTGCAATGCCAATTATAAATAGGGCACAAAATGGTGCACCATTAATAACTGAGATTTAAAAAATCAAAATCTGAAATAAAAAGCAGTACATTGTATTTGTATAGCAAATATATTTTTTTTCACTGTACATATTGTTCTGTTATAAATTTATAACCTCATTGAACTGTCATTTTATTGGAGTTCTCTTGCGGAGAAAAAACAAGTATTAATGTATATTTTGCAAATGTATGTCCTTGTATGTTGTAGTAATTAAAACCTTTTCTATCCCTACTGTTAATTTTTGCTATTTAATTTAACATATATGCGAATTCTGCTATTATTTGTTAGTTATTAGTCTTACAGACTTAATCATCTTTCCAAGATCTACAAAACTTAAAAGAACCTAAAAATGCATTTTTCGAACCTATGTTAAAGTTTTTAAAACCTTTTTAGTGCCTAAATGATCATTTTTAACGGCCTAAAAATCCGAGGTGTGCTTAAATACAGCTGTAGGAAAAATATTTCTGTAGCTTTTCATTTTGGAAAAACACATGTTAACATATCGTCTATACTATAATTTTATTGATAATCTATATCAGCTTTGTAAGTGCGTTACTTGTTAGCTCAAGAAACAACTGGAATTATGGCTATAATGATATTTTATGCAACATATTGATGTTTATGGCGGAAATAAATGTTTGTCACGATAGTGATATCGTTCATGCGACAATTTTTTTCATGTTATTATTAACGGAAATAAGCATTTGTATAAAAAAGGTCCATGTGGGTGCGTCCGTGTGCCCGCGGCTTTTCAAGAAAATCCCACCTCCACCTCATCAGCCTCAACCCAACAACACCACTTCCCTCCCCACCGTCACCGACTAGGCCTTCCTCAACACAATGAGGCAAATCCCTATCCCACTCCAGCTTGAGTTCGCAGCCTTCCTGGCTGAAGCTTTACGAACTCGACTCCCTCAAATTCACCGATGCACCATCCTCATACACACGGTACTAAGCTTTATTATACATCATGGCTGCTAGGAATGGTGAAGTAATAGATCTACACTCTCTGAAAGTTTTCTGCTGGAAAGCCAATGGTACCCGATTCAAACTGCGAGAGACAGTAAATTTTGTAGCTACAAAGCGTATTCACGGACTCCTGGTGCAGGAAACACACCTGAGACCTCGAACAAAGCTACCATCTCAGGTACCTTTCCTATAGCACTGACAGAACTGACGGTTGTGGAGGGACTGACATCTAAGTGAGCCGTAGCATACACCACCAGCTGTTCTTACTCCAAATACCAACTTGGAAACTACTGAAATTCAGGTGGAAACCAACAAAGGCCTACTAGACCGTTCTCCGTATACATCCCCCCTATTCGTCTCATCATTGACAGGGAGTTGAATGGAATATTTTCCATCAATAAGGCAACCACCGCCATGGGAGACTACAATTCAGAGAGCCTAGCATGGAACTCCACAATCCTCAATCATCGTGGAAGAATGCTAGAACGCTACGAGCTCACCAACAGTCTAGCAGTGCTCTCGCCATCCTATTCTACCATCAACTACGGAGGTCGTCGTCCCCCAGACTGGTTGCAATTCATCAAGAATGCCCGATACCATCCTCAAGTCTTCTTCTCACTACCTGAGCTGTCATTAGGCCACTATCCCCTGCTACTGCTTTTCCAATCCCAAGCGAAGTATAAATCACGATGACTGGGAGCGACGACTATCTTCGCTCGACACGGTGGATCCCTTTGGCACATGTCCAAGGCACTGTTGCGCCTACCTGTGCAAGTCAAACCCATCATGGCCCCCGCTTGCCTCAATCAGCCAGAGAGAAGGTGGAGATGATGACTGAATACCTTGAAGAGATCTTTCATCCAGCGGATACCTGCGAAATGGACCTTATAGGTACGTCAGGTCGAGATCCAAGTAAAACAATTTTTATCCAGGCCTTTACTGCCGAAAACTGTAAGACAACTAAGGTGGAGGTCCAAAATCTCATTTCCACTGTGGCCCCCTACAAAGCAACAGGGTTTGATAACGTACCCTACGCGGTGCTTCAAGCCCTTCCGCAGAACTGGTTGGAGTTCACTGTGCACCTTTTCAACGCCCTACTCCGTCTAGGGTACTTCTCAAAACCATACAAGCATGCTAAAATCATTACCTTGGTGAATCCAGGGAAGGACTCCTCCCCTGAAGGATACCGGTCAATCAGCCTGCAAACAACCCTGAGTAAGATTTTTGAGAAGGTTGTGTGTGAGGCTCCAACCTATCCTGGATACTCTACAAGTACTTCGACCGGAGCAGTTTCGCTTTCGTCGACGGCACTCCACCGTCCGTCAAATACTCCGGCTGGTGGACGACATTATCGCAGGATTCAACAATAGGCAGTTTGTTGTTGCACTTTTTCTGGACATCACACGCGCCTTTGACTCCGTTTGGCACGAGGGACTCCTGTACCGTTTAATCCAATTCAACATTCAAACACAACGAATAGTATCTTGGAAATGATTCACTAAACACACACACGAGACATAAACCGTATTTCAACAAGATCGGCATTTTTGTGTACTAAGATTCTGTCAACCGAGCTATGCAAAAACCATCCAGAATGAAGAGGACTTCTGAGGGCATTCCCAAAAAGTACAAGATATGTATTTTACTTATATGAAAGTATCTTGAGGATATGCCATCTTAATCAAAATCACTAGAGATTTATTTTTTCTTTTTGAAAATAAGAATTTTTGAAATGAAAATGAGCAATAAGATAATTTCTGCAAAAGTTTATCTCGAAACAAATGGAGAAATAAGCGCCTGTAACAATAGTTTGTAGAAGTCATGTCAGTGCCACACATTATCATTATCATTATTACGATTATTATGATTATTATTGTTAGTATTATTATTTATTTAATAATAATGATAAAAATGATAATAATGATGATAATAATAATAATAATTAGTAATAATAATTAGTAATAATAATAATAATAATAATAATAATAATAATAATAATAATAATAATAATAATAATAATGATGATGATGATGATGATGATGACGATGGTGAAAAAGCACACAATGTGCAAATGTAATTTTTCATATCATTGTCCACGAGTTGAATACAATATGTTACGCAATCTTTAAATCACTCATTGATTAATCGATCGGCATGCATACAAACCTCACAATTCTTATATAATCCAGAATTATTGAGCTTCATTGCCGAAGCAGGCATTTGAAAATAATTATGGCTCGGCTCGGATCGGATAATAACAAGGCTTAAAAAGAGCACGTTTTTCTGCCTCAGCGCTGAATATCTGATGCATCTCGGGTGGATATGCTTTTTAATATGACCGTTCTACTTGTATGTCGCATATTTGATATTAACCAATAACGTTTAGCAATGCTTCGAATATCGAAGACCAATCACAGTCGTTTAACTTATTGCCATGTACTTGCAATGGTGCCATTTTATCGATATAACGTCAGCTCGTTTCTGAACTGTAATATTATGCAGTGATTAACAGCCTACGTCATCCATCTCGACAGCAGTATCCAACATGATTCAGATTGGAATGCAGGAGCAAGAATTATTAACAACAGGTCACGCCAACGTATCATCAGTGAAGCCATAGGTATCTGCAGATGAATCAGCAGCACAGCTCGCCAGTTCCGGAGAATGAAAAAATGTGTCTGTTGTGATCTGCCAGCTGTGCTGGTACAAAGGGAGTGTGTGTGTGTGTGTGTGAGAGAGAGAGAGAGCGAGCGAGCGGTTTAAGGGCCCGCCGACAACCAGGTCATTTGGTAACCAAAGTGCAAAGTTGATTTGGTTTTAATAATACAAGTAAGAAACAAATTATTTGTACAATTTATTACATTTTAAACTATGAAATGTTAATAAATCTCACTCAATTTTCCAATATAAATTCGTAATAGCTTGAGAGATTACCTGTACAATCGATTCATGGCGTCACCAAGCTATCACTTGATGTCTTCCCTGTCTCTATACACTTTGTAAATATATTGTTCTGCGTAAGGAACTAGTACACATAACACAATAAGAAGCAATGCAACCTGTATCATTCAGACATAAGCTGTTTGTTAGAGAATAAGTCCTTGCCTAAATAAAGGAAGAAACAGAACATCAAGATTTAAACTAGTAACGGAAAACAATATAAGAACGATCTTGATTTCTTGAACATAAATAATAGCGTAGTTTTTATGACCTCTACCAAAGCATATATGTGGAAAAGAAAAACGAGCCAGGAATTGCTATAGATATCGTCATACTGACACGCATTCGAAGCTTTGCTTTGGATTCACAGATAAAAACGGAAATAAACCAGAGTGAACGGCAGACCCCAAATTAAAAACAGAAGTTATTAGACCTGAGAAACAATTTTCAGGTTATCGATCAGTTTGACCTGACCCATTTCTGTGCATTATTCACCGTAACCCGACTTTCCATCCATCTTTGCTATTGGTTTCAAAGGCTAGATGGATCTAATTTACCTTCCGGTGATTCAGTTGATAATGCTCTCGATCAAAAGTAGCTGGAGCCTCACTATTCATGTAAGAGCTTTCTCTAACATTCATCACTCCGTGGAAAACATTCCATTAGTCCAAATAGTAGTAACATATGTACATATAATTTCATGTTAACCGCATTGATAAGATATAAAGATGATAATACAGTGGACGGAAAATGTTTTCTAAGTCGTCTTATTCTTGGCAACTCACTTTCTTAAATTAAAAAATAAACGTACCCTGAAATTATACAGCATTTCCGTCAGCTGAAATCACTATTTCATACATAGAGGCATTAAATTATCATACACGAATTATCAACTGTTCATTTTTTGTTTCGTACAAATTATCACTAGGTCATTCTTTTGTTTAGACAGTATCGCCAATTGCATCCCATAAATTGCTAAAATATCCATTACACATTACAATCGATTAAACAATCAAAATAGCACTCCATTTTAATTTGATAATTATGTTTTTAACAATTCTTCTCTCAATAATTAATGAATTTTTCTGGAAGAAAGGTTATTTGTTAAAGTTAAAAATAAAATTAGATTTTTTGAGATTATCAACTAGTTTCCTTTTATAACACGAGAAGATCGAAATACATGTAATGCTTGGGTTTCGTTTTCCTAGTTGGCAGTGCTGAGTAAGTCGAACTACACTAATAGAAATGAATATATTTTAGGCTACTTTTTATATTTGCAATATAGTATTTAAACTAATGTCATTTATGAAGTAGTCCAAATAAATATCATTCGATGGTCTGGTCCGCACAGATAAATTCTCTCGTTCCATATTCAGTCACTCAAAACAATTATGTGCCTCGCTATACTATTCTATAAATATTCTTAGCAGCTTTCTCTCTTTTCCACGTACTTACAAGACTTATTTGCGCAAAAGGGAAAAAATAGAGGTATTCTATTTATTAGTTATACAATTGTCTTAAACATGTACACACTTTGATCAAAATTATTAAAGCCTTTTTTGAGAAAATAAAAGGCAAAATAATGTATTTTTCATTGTAAAAAATAGTTTATCTTTGAAAGATGCTGAAATAAAAATAATATGATAAATTTTAAAGTTGCCCGTGCGTTTTGAGGAATCACATTGTTTACCTCGATTTTATTCCTGAAATAATCTTGACTTTCAGTTTAATCGGATAAGTCAGTGAGTGTATAGCGAATACATTATCTCTGAGCCCCTTGTGATACTATTTATGATAATGAATTCGCCTCTGTGTTTGGATCACTGATTCGAGTTTGTAAATAAACCATAATCTCAGTGCTACGAGATATAGCGCACGCCGGCATTCATATGTTCACGCATATATTACCAATTTCAGGAACGTAATTGACTGCTTCTGAGGTCGACATCGGGCTTCTCACCCCTGAGCTTTCGGTCTGATGCAAGATATTCTCTACGCTCCGAAACAATTTATAATTGGTACAACGAATTCAAAAGAGATCGACTTTTTCTTAATGGTGACTTCCGTAAAGAACGCCCAAAAACTGGTGATACTGATGAAAATATTGACGCTGTTCAAGTAATGCTTGAGGAAGATCAATGGATATCTTACGAATTTATTCGGAAGTTAGTCAATTTCAAAGAATTTTAATCAACAATCAGGCGTGAGAAACTTTGTTGTTGACAAATTCCACATAAAATGACTACCGTTAAAAAAAAAAAAAAGCGCATTAATCGGTGCAAAAAAAAAAAAAAAAAAAAAATGGGAAAAATGCAAGACGGCACTTCAAATTTGGTTTGCAATGTCGTGATGAATCTTGAATTTATCGTTATGATCCTGAAAAGAAGAGACCACCGACTTAATGGTTCTTTCGAACAGAACCTAAGCCTATAGAAGTCTAACGAATTCCTAGTGCTAGTAAAATGATTGCTATTATCCCTCAGCTACTATAGCATTAGAAGATAGACATGCCATTACTGCAGAGTGTACACAAATGCTACTTTATCGTAACCTACCTTTTGAAAAAAAAAAAAATCTTGAAAAACGCTCAAAAGGATTAATAATTTAACATCATGACAATGCATCGTCGCATACAGCAAAACAAACAACTGAGAATCTAGATGCATTAAAGCTCATCACCGTGGATACAGCCTTGACCTAACAACTTTTAATTTCTTTTTGTTTTCGATACTTAAATATAAAATGCGAGAAATCACTTTTTCATCAGATGAAGCAGTGAAACATAAAAACCTGTTACTGAAGTGCCTAAGGAAGAGCGACATCTTTGTTTTAAGGACTAGGTTCATCAAAGTCCAAAATGCACCGGTGTTAAAGGGAAATATTTCGAGAAAAAATTACATTTTTTAAACTAAACCTTGTTGGATTTTCCTGTCCTCGTAGTGATGTGCAAATGCTCAATGAAAACATTCCTGTTGGAGCCGAATGCTTTCCTTTTGTGATATTCAGGCACCGGCTATCTCCAAATTAAAAAGGTTTATGGGATTAACTTGGATTCATTCCCAGATCAGCATATAATATACTGTGATAAGGATTCAGCATGACGAACATGGTTATCCTACAGTTATTTGTGGGGAGAGGGAGAAAGAGAGGAAGAGAGAGAGAGAGAGAGAGAGGTTAAAACCTTATTCCCAATGTCACTTAATGTCCATATAACGGAATTTCACACCGGGTACACAGCATCAGGAAATAAGAACTGCTCCTAAAACAGGTTAGCTTTCCACACACATTTGAAGAAGCTGGCTTACCTTCAGTGAACTAAACCTTCTGTTTTCGCATGCACAGCTGCTAGGGATCTGACTTGTTAAAATATAGCCGTGGGCCGTGAAAGTTGGAAGCAAGCGCCTTCCCAACTCCCACGCTGCGAACAGCAGGCGACTATTGTGAATTAGCGGCACATAAAATCATTTATTGCTAGACATTTTTATGTCAGGTACCTGACTTGAACGTTACCTGCAAGTTTGAGAAAGAAATAATCCTGCTAAAGCCCCAAGAAGTTTCATCTTAAGCTCTTACACCTGAAGGTGACGTCATAATCGTTTAGAAAGAAGCAAAGAACTTGAAGATTAAAAGAGATAAGAAACTAAAAGACGACGAATTTTGTGGCAAGTAAAAAGAAGAGGCTCACTCTAAAGCTACTAGTAATCAACAAGGAGTCGTGGGTTCAAAAGTAACGTTTATTGCGTTCTACGTCAATAACTTTAGGATATTATATTTCGTGAAAACAAACCGACACGGGTAAATGGGAGGTCTGCGGTTCAGATCCCGCCAGGATCATCTTCCCTAAGGTTTGGTAGGTTTTTCTCATTCCTCATGGCTGAAAAATGCCGGAGAGGTGACCAAGTCTTAAGTAAATTTATCTAGAGAAAACTGAACCAAAATGGCATTTAATTGCGCTAGTTTACAACTTAAACATATTTAAGAATTAGAAGCAATAAATTATTGCAATATAGTAAACAACCGTACTAACAAAAGTAAAATATAATTTTTAAGTATAAACTATAGTCAGCCACCTCCTTGGCTTTCCTCTGGAAGTGCTTGCACAACAAACAAAATTCTGGGGAAGGCTGTGTTAAAAACACTTGTTCGCAGCCTTTTGGCACTACATTTGCTGTTTGTTCCGTTTGATATCGATTCAGTACAAGCAAAATCTGTTATCGTCAGCATAATTACAGTATAAGTACGCCTTGTGACTTTCCGTCTTCAAGAAAACTTATCTGTCCATCTCATTCGCGGTCTGCCGACACTCCTACCTATATTACCTATATTTTTGTTGTGTCCATCTTCATCCAGTCTGCTTACATGAAACTGCCATGTTCGTCTCTATTCAATTATTTCATTAGATGCTGGATCCCAACTGTCCTCTAATGTGTTCGTTTCTTTTTTAATCCAAGAGTCTGTAACCGTGCCGCATATGTAAAATGTCATCTCTCTAACTCTTTCCGTTGTAAAAACGATCAGAACCTAGCTCACACATCCATGGGTCAATTTGGGAACAATTTCAACATAAGGTAAAAATTAGGGAAGTAATATTCACAAACTTGACATCGATTGACAGTTCGGTCTCGGAAACTGCTCCAAATTAACATTATTTCCCTGTAAATATTCACACTCAAATATATAAGCGTTTGATAGTGTGAAATACAGCTTTAATATTCATAAAAGTGCATTGCCACATGTTGAGGGAACTCGCCATACTGACCACTATACCCATTACTGCAATAGGGATGTTGTGCCAGGAATTTTTGTTTTAATCTATATATTCCTGTTCTCCTTCATTTTTACTGACACTCGTAACATTTCATCGCCCACAACTATTACGTTTCGCCACAGTAATAATATTTTTGGCCATCAGTGAGTACCTGCACAATGACTTAGCTGTGGCACGCCTCATGGCTGAAATGCTATGGATCTCTTTCAGACGCATAAACAAACAAGCGATCAGTCCTTAGTGGGGAGTACGCATACTTCACTATGTCAACAAGTGTCACACCCATCTCCCGCAGTAAATCGTTTCCACAAGAGCTCAGGTTGAACTAATCTTCCACACTTCGAAAGAATGCATTGCTACGTTTTCACAATTTTCTTCACTAGCCCGCTGATAACTCATTTTCCTTCGATTTTATTTTCCATCCAAAAGTTCGATATCGAGATTTCACCCGAATACATGTTCTGGGATCATCTGATCCCAATCTCTGTTTGTGAGCGCGGTTCTTGCTTGGTATTGGCCGGCATTTTATTTTTGAGTTGTGCAATTCACATAGACAACCACACACACACCTTTCTAAAAATTATATTCTGGGATTCAGGGTACCTGCTTTAAAATGCGTATTCCGGTGACATCTCTACATCAGTTACATTTTATTCATTAAATTTCACAGATGATCAGGTAATCATAGCACAGGATCACGATGACATAGAATACATGGCAAGAAAATTAAAGAAAGAATATGAAAAATGGCGTTTGCAACTA
This sequence comes from Tenodera sinensis, assembly GCA_030765045.1. Taxonomy (NCBI): domain Eukaryota; kingdom Metazoa; phylum Arthropoda; class Insecta; order Mantodea; family Mantidae; genus Tenodera; species Tenodera sinensis. The sequence continues at coordinate 66,818,402 of CM060965.1, read as the reverse complement.
AATATCAATAAAACAAGTTACCTATGCATTGGAGAGGAAGTAGAACCTTTGAAATTTGAAGATGGTCAAGAAATTTCACCTCGTTTGGGATGTACTTATTTAGGCACGAAAATTCATAAAATATAATTACCTAAACCAGGAAAGCTATAAACTCCAAGTTCGTCTTGCTAGAGTAAAAATATAACAAAGAATAGAAAATTACAGCTTTACAGAACTATTGAACGTACAAAATATCCTCGTACATGGATCAGAAGTTTGGCAATTATCACACAAGGAAATCAGCGTAATTTTAGCTGCTGAAATGGACGCTCTGAGACCAGCTAGAACATCAAGATTAGAAAGGTCCAAAATGAAATTGTAAAAGAAATTATGGGAGCTAAAGAACACTTGGATATTTTGGATATTATTGAACGAAACAGATTATGTTGGTATAGACAAGTTAAAAGAATGTCAGATAACAGACTACCTAAATAATGGAATGGGTACCACCAGAAAAAAGAAAGATGAGACGTCCAAAGAAGACCTGGCTAGGAGTAGTAACAGCAATAAATCCAAAGATTTAGAAGAAATATGGGAGGATAGAGAGACGTGGAGTTTGGATACCACAAGATGGCGACAGTTATTATGCCACCGGAAGATTGTAGATCTCTACATCAAATGTTTTGATGAAATGTAAATACTTACTGTAAGTATGTGGTAAATAAAGTAAAAATGTGCGTGAATATGCAAAATAGAATATATGTGCTAAAGTTAATTACATAGTTTCACGCTGTTGAAAACAACTTCGTTTGTGAAAGAATGCGCAATGTTGTGTATATTTCAAAATAAACATGCTAAAAAGCAGTGTGATACGCTGCCATTCTTCTATACTGTGCATTTCTCGTGTTTACATGTACACGCGGTTTTGTCAACTTCCTCGACAAATTCCTTATTCAAAACCAAGCACTTTGGTCGAGAACGCGGGCTAATAGCTTGTCATCCCTGCTCTACAGTCGAGTCTTTTGTGAATGCCTTATGATAGGCTACCATGAAGAGTTACGAATTCCAAGTGAATCCATGTGTATATTTGTTTTTGAAAATCGGCTACATTGTAAGCTTTGTCAAACAGATACGGAGCAATGATTGTATACGCCAAAAGAACACAAAACGCCAAATAAAGATCATAAAAGAAAATACTAGCCTTTTTCATCGTTGGTAAGAAAGTGTGGTTAGTTCCTTTCTCGAAACACTTTTTTGACAAAATGATTAGCCTCCCAAACGTTCCCGACTCGTTAACCACTATTTAGAAGCAGGTCGTTTCCATTACGTGTCAGCCACAGCGTCAGCAGGTGGCTGGAACAGAAGCCCCGCTTTCCTGTGGAACAATTTATGATTCACTTACGATCAATGTAAATTTCAACCTTGTTCAGCGGCCAGAAGCCTTTTGTGGAGTCTATTGTATGCGACGCCATAGAAAGGCTTTAAATTACGCAAATAACCTTAATATTACCCCTCCAAAAAAGACATACTGCGAAAAATGCCGTTTTCATTTCGAAAAGTGCTGATGCGGTGTCTCATATAGGTCATGAACGATTTCACATTTCATTATTTATTTAATGAAATAAAACTATTGATTCATATTAATTTTATTTTTTGTTTCACCAAGCAGTGTATGGCTAATACCTGCCTAAATGTTTGCTAAAACCTTAAAGTACCTACTCGAGACAATTATGCTACCGCAACTTGCCTCAACCCTTCGTATCAGGTCCCAAACTTATGCGAAGGAAAATAACTCACGCGTTAGAATTGTAGAATGTACTAATGGTTTACTGAGTATTAGGTTGTTAATCAATAAATACCTTTATAAACATTTTACCCATCTTAATATCAGCGCTTATCATTTATGACTACTCTTATAAGTTAAATAGAAATTGATTATCCGGGCTTGAGGACCGTGGTCTAGTTGAAAACCTTCCAGACGTTTCGTTCGAATGTGCGTCGAACACCCTCAATGGTCTGAGCATAGTACTCTGCTAGTCACACTTATTCTTATATTGAGTTATGAAATTCAAATCTGTGTAATACAAGTTTAAATACGAAACGAGATGGCACATTAATTTTTCCACGGCAATGAATAACAGATATATACATACGTACGAAAATAAAATTAATTACTGTCAGTTCTAGCCTCTGCAAACTAGTGATGAATTAGTCACGCTTGGAAGTGTTAAAGAAGCCAGTGAACTGAAGGTGACATGGCTGCTTGCGCTTAAGGATATGCATGAATGAAATTTCAAGAAAACCGAGAGAGAAGCGTTTTTGATTTAAATTCCATAAAATAATTGAGACATTCGTGAATGCGAATATTGCATAATTTGCCTCCAGAGACCATTTTTAAATTCCCTACTGCATCTTTACTATCGCGTAGATTTTAATGCATTCAAATTTGTTATTGCTGTTTTCTCACTAATTGATGCTTTTAGCATTTTTGTTCCTGTAAAAAGTTCCTTGCGGAGTAGTTTTGGAGCTGCACTAATGAAATTAGCTATACATATTCACAGAGACATAAAACCTACAAATTCCCCCATGTCGGTTTGGGTGGGTCAGTTGGTTAGACGCTGGCCTACTGATTGCGGGTTCAAATCCGGCCCAGACGATGGTTTTTAAGTGTGCTTAAAAGGACAGTTCCATGTCAGTAGACTTACTGACGTTTAAAAGAACTGCGGGACGAAATTTCTGTACACTGACGACGCTGACATGATCCTATCAATTGACAACGACGTTAAACAACAAATTTTTTTAATTCCCCAGGTTTTATTTCCGAATGTATCTAAGCATACATTTTTAATTTTGAAATACAAAAACTACAATTTTTAGGCAACGACATATTTCTAAGTTTAAAAAAATTGAGGCCTAAACTGTACGAAACACAGAGAAAGCTAGGGCAGTTTTAAAAAATAATGTATCTTGAACATAAGCTTCAAGTATTAGGCCAAAAATTAAAATATTTTATCGCGAGGGACCTGTTTACTGACGCAGCAAGAAATAAAAAGAGTTTAATCATACTTCCTAAAAACATTAAAGTAAAACAGATGAAAATTAGGTTGCAACCTATTTGCGTTTCATTACACCTATGGTATAATTTTTTTTTAAAAAAACTAGCATTTTTAGCTCAGAATTTCTGTCATACATATCCTTAAAATTATATTTTAACGCTACATGAAAAAGGGGAGTAAAGACCGTAATAATTAAGTTGTAAAACTCGACTATTATGTCTGTATGAATGTCCGTAAGAATAAATATGATTATCAAAACGTGGAGAATTAAATAATTTTAATGTGTTTTTCTACGGTGAAAATACAAAACGCATGGAGTATAGGACCCATGCATAACATGGATAGGAAGTCCCTAATAATCTCTATCATACAAAAAAGAATTTACGATAGTGAGTGCGGTATCCTCTTTAAATTCGCCTTTATTTTTCAATACATCGATATATGCTTGATTGGAAAGTACTGGCGTTTAACGTAATTAAAAATTATCACACTACCAAATACCGATTTTAACAAACGGTCATTATCGCCTAATAAACTAATAATACTCGTTACTCCACATAACATGAAGTCACTGTAAATAATAAAACCACAACTTTCGCACTGTACAAGTTTAAAGGAAACTGAATGTTTACATGAATCTAACTGATACCTGCAGGTTTAAGGTGGCACGCGGACAAAGAAAAAGTCATGTCTGGAATGCCAAATTCCTACACCGCACAGCGCTTTGTTTACACCATCCGCGATGCTGTTGTGTAGCGGTAGCAACCACGTGGATACAAGGTTATGCCACATGTTATCCTAATTAGAGTACTACTCAGATTATCCCCACTTCTCACTTTCATACAAAATAGATCGCTAGAAGCCATTTAAAATTACATTATATATGTTAGCGGCATTCTTATTAATATCCTTGCGATGAAAATGAACATGCCAAATGCTGGTATTAAAAATCTGATGTGTTGACTTTCTCTACTCTTTTACCAACTGTTCTTACAAACCCTTATTCCTCTATCTTCACGTTAGTCGAGATAAACACTTGTAGAAATTATCTTACTGCTCATTTTCTTTTAGGTACAAGGGAAATGTGGGAATACAAAAGGCTTTGAGCGATAGTCAAATCTTTTAAAGCTTTGAGATTCAATTCTCTTTGCACGGCTAAGATATAAAAGATAAATAACGATCTTCCATTTAACGAAATTTTTTTTCAAAAACTCACATAAATAACAAGGAATATTTCCGAAATGGTTCACTCTACAAAAATTTACTTGGACATAAATTGTGTGTTTTAGCAAGATTTATATTTTTTTTGCAGAAAGATTTGGTCTATCTCTTGTAGTTTAACAGTTATGCAAAAGTCATCCACAGCAAACAGGACTACATAGACTGTAGCCAGAAAATTCAAAATGTACATTTAATTTGCCATAAAAATGTCTCAAACATTGGTATTTTAATCAAAATCGTTAGAGCCATTTTCGAGAAAATTAACATTTTCGTAAATTTTTCCAAGTAAAGGCTAGTTTAGGGTGGAGGAATTTTCTAGAAAATCTTCGTGTCGCCTGCTTGAAGCCTATTATACTTATATACCAACTTTGGTTTTTAATCGACTTTTCTTTTTTGAGTTATGTTCACAGCCCCCCTCCCACACACACACACACACACACACACACACACACACACACACACACACACACACACACACACACACACACACACGAGCCTTTTCCTAAAATTGCTTTTCTTGCTTTCAGGGGACCTCAAAACGCATATTTCCGGTGAGATCTCGATATCGAATTTTTGGGTCCAATACAATACTTTCCCTACTTACTATACGTAGTAGAGAGAGTAGAGGTACATTTATAATTATGACATTTTATAAACCCTTTATTCATTCATTGGTTTGTCGAAACACCATAAAACCGATTGTCTTACAAATGTCGCAAAGGCCCATACGATACTTGCTTTTAGCCCGTTTATGTAGCTCAAAATGGAAACGGTTCAATACAGTACTTTTCCAGCAATTCGTGAGTTGCCCTTTGCCTTAAGACTTTAAGGATAAGGAGGTGCTAAAATGTGCCTTAGTACCACAGTAATAAGTCAATTTTAATTACGTAGTTATAACACTATAAATATTTAGCCAAGCGGGTATCCATTGATTACCGCAGCGCCAGTGTAGACAGCCAATAATGCAACTAGTCTGTCTAATGCCTGCAGTTGGATAACAACCATATCCGGTCATTAAACGTTTAAATGTCGGTCACTATGAGAAGGTAACACGATGATTAACTCAGTCATATTAAGTAACGCCAAAATAATGGCATGAATAAGGTCATGCATATTCAAATACAAGGAGTTAACCAACTGTTAGGGTTAAACCTTCGACTAAATACAAAATTACCTGCTATAGTAGAGTTGCGTAAGCGCTGCTTTGTTCCATTATGAACAAATTGTGGATGTAATCGACTCGTAGTTCCTCAATATTTGAAGCTTACAGATCAGCACAATAATGAACCACGTTATTGCTTGGATATCAGCCATGCACACAAGCCCCAAAGTACATAAGTTTTAATCGATGGCTTTCCTTACTTCCCTCAATCTATAAGGGAAACATTTTATATCATGAACTCCGAAAAAGAATCTACTGAGATATTGCAGTAAACCACAAATATATTTACATCATAAGCAAACCTCTGCAAGTCATATTCACCAATACACTTTTGCAGGGCGACCAAAAATGAATGCGTGGTTTATAATTGCATCATTGTTTACACAATTACATACACAGTAATACTCATTTTTGTAATATCGAGGGAATAAAGGTATTAAGGCTTCGTCACATTAAGAGATTTGTAACTATGTAACATCGGATATCTTTCTGTTTGTATCATGCAATACTCCAGGCCCGAAAAATGACTAGTCTTTACGCCTCCTTTCCTGAAGTCCCTGGTCCAAGGTTCCAATTATTTGGGTGTAGATCTTGACAAAGAGCATTTCCTCACTGCGACAAAATTCAGACCTACTTGGCATACTTAAACTTCGGGAGAATCTAAAAGAGTACGTGAGGTAAACACATTTAATGGTGGCAGCTGGAAAAAATGATTGAACGCATTAGGAGAGCAAAATATTTCTAAGTCCCACGTCAGTTGCAGCGCGGTTTACACAAGCCAATATGTTCCGTATGGAACAGAGACAATCAATAAACCCTACTCATGTTGGAAACTTCTGTAAAGCGCGATGCAACACGATTTAGGATTTAGAAATATTCTGCTCTCCTAGCGCTCTTAATCATTTTTTCCATGGCTGTATAAGTACAGCTAGAAGGTAACATGCCAGGATACAAACATGTTATCCTCCAAACACAATATACATCATATACTACGACATATGCTACACAAAACCATCCACGGCGTCTGGCCCTACAAGCCTGAAAGTTGAATACGGAAGTGAAATGAGAGCTTATGAAGTGCCAATCCCTTCATTGGCAACAGTGAGTTTGCGCTGTTCAATTGCCACTATGCCAACATGGTTAAGTTTTCTCATAATTGCATTACCTGTTGGGCGTATATTCGTAGTTACATTTTATCTAGAGATTCACACTGCAGTGACAAATTCGACAAGCATTCGCACCTTGTCCATAATCGTTACAACGCTATTACAGAAAGATACCGATCGAAGTGCACATTCCGAATGGGAAACTTGTTCAAAATACCTACCCTTTTGTCGGAAGCACTAAACATTGCATGCCGAGCACCTCATGGGTAGGAGTGGATAGTATGCCTTTGTTGCTATTCGTACAACAGAACATACTAGCCAAATGCTGATGACCAGTACGGATGGAGCTAATGCTAATAGCCACTGCTTTGGATGCAGAAAAGCATTCCAGCGTAAGAGCGAAGGTTGAAACACAGAAAATCTTTATAATGCGGATCACTGCCGGAAGCGGTATCATTAGGAACGCCTCGTTAGTTCGAGTGCCTTCGGGAACCCAAAACACAATGGGGTCGTTACTGCCCTCTTTGTATAAAATGTGATTGGTATCAGCCCTGCTACGTAGCGTATCTCTGCCTTATGACCAAAAGCAGAAAGGAGAAATAACGATAAATAAGCAAAACAAAAGAGAAAAAAATTATGAATAGTGAGAAAGTAGGGAATGCAAGACAGGTAAGGATGCAACAAATAGGAAAAGAAATGCATAAATATAATAAGACAACTTAATCCGCGAAAGAAAGGCTAGAATTCTATTTTCTAAAGAACATAGGAGAGACACTGCAATCTAATTGATAAGCAAATCAAACAACAGATTTTTAAACATTATTAATAATTTATTCAATTTGCATTAAAAGTTAATGAACAAAATTGTGCTAAAGTACCTGTGTCTCTATTTCATTGTGTTGAAGAAAACAAAAGATACTGAATATGACAAAGCTTCATAACTTAGTTTTCATAAATAATGGGATGAATTTCACGTATATATTTATGTAGAATATAATATATCGGTCGTCTCGTTAGCGCGGTGGTAGCGCTGCTGCTTAATAGCGGGACACATGGGTTCGATTCCCGGTACCGATGTGGATTCCTCCCGCTGGGAAACCTGGTCCGGGGTGCACTCAGCCTCGTTAGATCCGTGAGGGACCAATTGAGGAGCTACCTGATTGAAAAATGACGGTCCTGTTTGCGTAGACAGTATAACCGGCCGGGAGGGGCTGATCATGTACCACCCTCCAGTACTGCGCCCCACTCATGACGCCTGGGTGGGCAGAGGGGGATGCAGCAACAGGGTGCCAGACGCCAGACCTTGGCCCGGAAAGGGCTATTGCACCTTGAGTTATTATACATGTTAAATTCCGTGAAAAGTTAAATCTTATTTAGGAACATTTGAACACGATGTTAAAATTACTTCATTATTGAATATATGTATTTCTATAATATTTATTCACAAGAACTGTAATTGTTGTACCGTGTTAGCTTTTCAAATATAATAAAACGTGTATTTAGTTAGGCCTGCAGGTAGAATTGTTCAAAGAATTCCTAAACATTGACCATTTATAACATAACGATCAATAAATTTATTTGTTATTAAGGATAAGATTATGTAACCTACGGTCATTATACATTATAAGAAATCTCACAATATCCATGCCGTAATATTTGTAATGAAAATATTAAACGGAAAACTTGTTAAAAGGCCTTGACTTTACACACGCACGTACGTTGAAAAATAAATACAAGAAACTAAGCTGATGAAAGTGACAAAAAGAACAAAAGAGGCAACCAACAGATGAAGTAACAGAAATATCAACAGAAAACAAAAGAATAAAAAGACAGTAATTATAGGTACACAGAGCACAAATAGTAATAGACATGGAATTTCTGATGGTCGTTATGGGCATTATATGGCGTGTCTTCTGACATCGGTCTACATCTGTTTGAAAGCGGACACGTTACTTCCCCTCTCTTCCACTTGAGAGAAGTGGCTATACCTATTCGTAATTAACCAATGAATTGACAACACCAGCATAGGTACGCTCTATTGGTTCGATACAGAACATAAGGTGACAGTATCAGCCAAGAAAGTGAAAGCATGACATAATAAGGGACCCTACAAACGGTAAGGAATGAGGTGTCCGGTTGTGCGTACCAGTCAGAACATTGACAAATGGACCTGATTTGGTGGCGCTGTTATCAATGTTTACATTCAATAACACACTCGCTACGCTACACACAACATAGTTGCTATGTTGGCTATAAGTAAACAACGCTCAAGAGATAGGAGTCTCAAGTAGTTTCTTCTTTTTGTGCGCACTTCAATCTGGTACAGTACACCAGGTAGACTATATTGAACGGTGAATTGATAAAAGGATACTCAAACGAGTTATCCGACATTCGGCTTAAGGACAAGAGAAAACCATGGTAAAAACTTTATCCAGACACCTCGCCCTTAGTGAATTTCGAGCTCAGAAAATCTTGAATGTGAGGTATATGCGCTATGTAATATACTGCACGTGCTATCGCAACTAATGACAAAGCGATCAATGCTGTAATTCCTGGCTTATATATGTCTCTCATCACTCTGGATTAAAAACTGGAGGATTTCTTTGGATCACATAAAAAGTAAAACTATGATTTTCACTTTAGGTCGCAATTCGTTCCTGTGCCCTGGAAATATATAGATGACACTGATAAATACCTGAGTTTCTTGATACCTAGGGAAATGGCTATGCGATGACACGTGAAGTTCGCATTCGGAGAGTTTCGGGTTCGATTCCTGGTGGCCGCCCACTCTGACCATGGGTTTTCTCCATGGTTTTTCCTTGGGCGGCAAGGCGAATGTTGGGATGGTGTCTTTTATTATGGCTCTTCTCCCATTTCGTCTCCCTCCTTCATTTTAAGGACGACCCTGGGGCTGTGGGTGCAAGATGGCGCAGAGGCTTGCAGGTTGGAACTTCTCGGCTCCGTCAGAGGGTGACCATTCAAGCCACCACTGCCGATTTCCTGCTGGGGCTCTCCCCGTTCATCACATTCGTTTCTCCTGGGAGTATATGCACAAAAGATCCACTGCAGATAGATGCTAGTGTCCCCTCTATTGCCTAATCTACATCTACCTTTCCATCTCGATCGTCACTTACTCTAACATGAATTCTAAATTAAACCTCCAGATTATGCAAACAGTACCCTATTCTCAATCGCAAATTATCCTTGCTGGAGCAAATTATCCTTGTATAAAATATGTACTTCGTCTATTGCTCACGTATCCTGTTCAATTTGGGACGGTACTACTGAGTCTAAGATTCATAGGTAAGAGGTGCTCCAAAATAATCCTGATACTGAAGATACATGCTGAAGATACCCTCGTATTATGACAGTCTAGTGCAATAAAACATACCAACGCTTCTGGTTTCCTATTAGTGTTTTTCTTTAGGGGAAGAGGTAATAATATGGACATTTTTAAACATTTTGAATTTTAATTGCATCTACCTTAAAGATCGTCAGTAGATTTTTTATGGACTATATTATACAATTAAAAATAAATTTTAAAAGATACGTTTAAGACTATTGAATTTTCACAAATGTTGAAAACATGTGACGAAATATGGATTTTGGGAACTGGGGTTGTAATATAAAACGCGTGTTTAAATGATAATTTATTTTTGTGACTGGTATAATCACATACAGCTTATTTTTAATGCCTTAATCGCATTTTTTTTTTCTTTTTAGGCACTTGGATCTGCATTGAAAAAGATCAAAGATGAAGATTAACAAATCATATCTGAAAGGGAAAGATACTAACCAAAATCGTTCCTGAGTCTTTCATTAGCAAAACTGATAAACAAAATCATTAGTTTCACATCCACTACACTACAAAAAATGTGTGCCCATCCCCTACATATCATACACTGGACCTATAGTTCTGACATTTTGTCATTACGACCATAAACTAAAGGAAGGGTAGCATCATGGAACACCTTGTTTCATATTACCGCCAATCGCCATTTTCCAAACAAACTATTTGTTCACGACAGGAAAATATTAATGTGAAACTAATGAATACACCACTTTCAAGTTCGGTAAATAAACAATAGTTTAGAATAGAAAAATATGCCACTCATATTAATATAAGCAGTAGAAATAATATTGAATCTTACCGTGCTAAAAGTTTCAAGCTTCGTGGAACAATACTTCCACTCACAAACAAGGTGATAGTGAAGTTTTCTGCCTCCAGTGGCTAAAAGGGGAGCCAACAATAGAAATTACAATTTCGGGAAGATGGCAGGTGCTATTTGGTACATGGAAATGGTGTTTCATTTTACAACCCCGTTCCGTATTACCACATCCTCTCCTATTTAATGTTGGCAGCATTTCCGTATCGTCCGCTAAAGCTGTCTTATCCTGCGTTCCACACCAACCCGGGTGAGACAATCTTCATTCGTTTGAATTTAGGTCTTCAGCAGTGAAAGAGGAGGTAGTGCAGATATAGGTCACATGAGTGGTTAGAGGGCAAGCTTCACCACTGCTATCCACACCAGTCCTGGACGAGTCCGTTTAGTATGATTAAAGTCTAAAGTCTAGCATTCAAACTATAACCAGAGCGAATAGAAGTCGCTCTGCTATAACTAATGAACAAAGCTTCAGGCTCAGGATCGAAGGAAAAGGGGGCAGTAAGACAAACACTAAGTGGAGTAGTAGAACTAGCGAAAGTTCCAAGCTGGCAGCCCAGCGGGGTGGACGTGTGTGTCAGCCTGCCTCTCTGTGTGTTTACGAGTGCTACGCCAGTGTATTCTTTGTTTCACTGCAAATAGTGCTATTACATACGGTGATTCTGACTGTGATTAGTGCGTGTAGTGGAGTATTTACCACTACATTTGATCTTTTCTACAATGGCTCACCAGTCGGAAGCTACCGGCCACCTTGTCAGCTCTGCATTACTTACAATCTACAATAATGATTCTACTCCACAAGCTCACACTAACTTCACTCCTGGACATCACGGCTCTGTAATATCTCCACATCAACAACCTGCATTATCCACACAACAAGCGTTAATGAACACTTCTGCAACAACAACCAACATCACAGTGAGTAAACCTATTCTTCGGCCTTCACAGTTGACAGCAACCCCCATAACTCACACATATACCAATTCTGTTCAAGACGACGATAATATGGAGTACAGTACCACACCGGACCAGTCTAATGGGGCACACAATGTGCGCCCTGCACAAGCTCCCTCAGCCAGTTCTAACAAGCGGCTCTGTCTTGCGCCAGCTTCTATATCGCCTAACACGCCCCGTTATGCTTATGCAGTACCCACTTCGAACCGCTTCCAGGCTTTAGGTGATACTCCCGACCTAGACACTACAGATTCACCGTCTCTTGCTCCTAAAGAGAAAATTCCCCCTATCTGTCTCCGTGATATTCACAATTACCAATTGTTCTTGAAGGATGTCAAAACGTGTGTTAAATCGGATTTTCACACTGAGCTCCGAGGTTCGATTCTAAAAATTTATGCCACCACTTCTTCTGATTTCCGTTCTCTTACATCTTACTTCACCTCAATCAATCAAGCATATTATACCTTTAGAAATCCAGCTGATAAACTCTTCTCCGTTGTCATTCGCAATCTTCCTTGCTCCCTAAATGACCAGGAAGTGTACGATGAACTTTGTGCTCTGAACTATCCTGTTCAAAAGGTCACACGCTTACTTGGCAGAAACAGGAACCCACTACCTCTGTGTGCTGTAGAACTTACAAACAACGATGAGGGTAAAAACATTCTGAATCTTACCCGGCTGCTATATAGTGTTGTGAAGGTCGAACATCGCCGCCGTACCAGTGATCTACCACAGTGCACTCGCTGCCAAAACTTTGGACATACCAAAAACTATTGTAAGTTGGAACCTCGATGTGTCAGATGTTTAGGCGCACACCATTATTCAGACTGCGCTAAACCTTCCACCACACCAGCTAAGTGCGTTAACTGCGAGCAAGATCACCCAGCTAATTATCGCGGCTGTCCTTACTATGTGGCGCTGAAAGCAAGACTCTCTCGCCGATCTCAGCAACCCAGCCTCTCATCAACATCTTCACCTTCGATGCCGCGCACATCGCCTGCATCCGAACGACGTCCACAGCAGCCACTCCCGTCTCAGCAATCATCAGCCTTCCACCCAACGACCGTTCCTGGTGCGCAGCCCAGGACTTATTCTCAAATGACGTCTTCCACTTCTCCTTTTTCACCGGCCAGTTCTTCCGCTGCCCCACCCAGGGATTCTTCTTCGACGCCCTTACTGACCCTTTTCTCTGATTTGCTCTCTCAGTTATTCTCTTACTTCCGGACTCTGCTTACCCCCATTTTACCACAACTTCCACCGCTACTTAGTTCTCTTATTATTTCTTTAATCCCCAATGGCAACCCGTGATATCATTAATCTTAAAAAGTTAACCCTCCTTAACTGGAACGCTAACGGTCTCCGTGCCAAACGCGCATCTTTCGTTGCTTTTCTCACAATGCACAATATCGATATTGCCTGCGTCACTGAAACGCATTTTCTACCGAACGAGACCTTCACAGTTCCTGGCTACAAAATCTATCGCCAGGATCGTGTAGCTGAAACGACTTCCGGAGGTGTTGCCATCCTCATCAGACGCACGCTTACTCACAGTGCAATCTTTCTACCCACTATTCCTGCACTTGAAGTGACAGGCCTTAAACTCTCCACCACGGATGGTACTAATGTCATTATTATCTGTGCCTATAAACCTCCTAATCGCCGGCTTAATACTACACATCTCTCATTACTATTCCCGCCTGACTGCAGCACTCTCCTTTTTGGCGATCTGAATTGCAAACATTCTTCATGGGGGTGTAGGTCTACCAATCCCAATGGTCGTCTTCTTTTCAATGTTTTAAATACCAATGGGCTTTCTATTTCCGCTCCATCGGATCCCACTTATTATCCTAGCAATCCCATGCACGCTCCTGATATCCTTGATATTGGTCTTCACAGGAATCTTCCTCTCCCAACTTATGTCACCGCTTTAGCAGAACTTGATTCCGATCATTGCCCTGTTGTGATTACCTTTCAACTCTCGCCTACCTTGCTGACTTCCTTTCCTCGCCTCATCACTGGTATTGTGAACTGGGACGCTTTTCAATCTCAGTTAGATAATGCCTTAACCTCCTCTTATCAACTAGCAACTACTACTGATATTGACGCCGCGGTAGCACATTTCACTGCTACCCTGTGTAACTGTGTACGGCTTTCTACGTCACACTCTCCATGGCGGAACTCTCCACATTCATTGCCAATATCCATTCTGCGTCTTATTCGGGAGAAAAATGCTATTCGTCGGCGATGGCAACGAGAACGGCAACCTTGGTTACGTAGACGACTCAACAATTTGATACGTCTTGTAAAGGTTGAACTAGAGCGTCACCGTCTACAAACTTATCAACGCCATGTGGCGACTATATCTCCACACGACCACACCTTGTGGGATGCCACCAGCCGGATTCTTCGTGAACCTACTGTGATTCCTGCACTCTCCGATGGGAACAATCTTGTCACGGACGTCGCAGCGAAGTGTGAAATCTTGGCTGCACATTACGAACAAACTTTTGCTCTTCACACCATATCTCCAAGCGCCGCAGCTATAGAAAATGAACTAGGTGCCCAACGTCAACGAGCTACAGTTCAATCACGAATCTCCTTCACTAGTCCTCGGGAACTCTTTCATCTGATTCGCTGCCTTCCTAACAAGAAATCGCCTGGGCACGATCTTCTGCCCAACATAGTATTGAAACATCTCACCAAGAAAGCGCTTGCCTATCTCTCTTCTATACTGAATTTTTGTCTGCAAATTGGCTACTTCCCTTCCACGTGGACATTTGCTCATATCATTGTGTTCCACAAACCCAATAAGCCTAAGCATCTGCCAAGCAGCTATCGTCCTATAAGTCTGCTGCCCACATTGGCCAAACTCTTTGAGAAGGTCATCCATCGCCGTCTAGTGCAGTACCTCACCAATGCTCACATCATTCCCTCGTTTCAATTCGGATTTCGCCCGAAACACTCTACTACTCACCAGTTACTGAGGTTAACTCAACACGTTGTCCGCGGCTTCGAGCATCGCCAATATACCCCAGCTCTTTTCCTTGATGTGGCACAGGCGTTTGATAGTGTGGCATTCTGGCTTGCTACTTAAACTTTATCGCACTGGTCTTCCGGACTATTTGGTACACATTATTACCAGCTTTCTCACCGGTCGCACTTTTGCAGTACGCATTGGAGGTACTCTTTCCCTTAAGTATTCTATTTCAGCAGGAGTCCCCCAAGGTTCTATACTAGCACCCACGCTCTTTAGTATTTATACCTCTGATATTCCAGATCTAGCTCCAACCTCAATTGCCCTGTATGCTGACGATACCGTGTTATATTATTCTCACTCTAGACTCCATTCCGCTATCAACACATTACAGATCTCTCTTGATCGCCTCACAAATTGGTTTCGCACTTGGTGTATTACCATTAACACTCAGAAAACGGAAGCCAAGATTTTTACTCTACGCCGCTATAATTCACCACCGCCTGTACGTCTTCTGAATACTCATGTGTCATGGCTCTCCTCTTCTACACCAGTTAGGTACCTTGGGATATTATTGGACACTCGGCTCACGTGGAAGCCTCATATAGACCGCAACATTACCCTGGCATCGGCTCGTCTTTCTAAACTTTCGTCTTTGCTCCACAAACACACCTCACTTGGTTTGGAATCTTCACTGCTCCTATACAAATCTCTTGTTCGTCCTCTCATTACTTATGCCTGCCAGGTATGGGGGGCTGCCAGTATGTGTCACCTACGGCGTCTACAGGTCGTCCAGAACCGATTCCTGCGAATCGCCACCAATGCTCCTTGGTTTGTACGCAACCAGCAGCTCCATCACGAACTGGGCCTTCTTCCTCTCCATCATTTCATCCGACAGCTCGCCCGACGGTTCTTCTCCAATCTACGCCACGTTCCAGGAGCTGTGACGTACAACATCGGCGTCCGAAGTCGCCGGCCAACACGACTGAAGCGACGACTTCCACAGGATCTGCTTCTTAGTGATGACACTTCTAGCTCTGACTAATCAACTGCTCCACTTCTGCTTTTCTACTATCTGTGTAATGTGTAAATTCTCACCATCACAGCCTGTATCACATTTGTATTAGTTCAGAGGGGGCCCACTGCCCTACCTCTACAATGTTACTCTTATGTTACTATGATTTTTATTTTGGTTCTACCAGATCTGTAGAGCATGTATTTACTGCTGATCGATCTAAATAAATTAAAAAAAAAAAAAAAAAAAAAAAAAAAAAAAAAAGAACTAGCGAAAGAGTGGGACTGGGCGTAACAGAGGCGGTTTATTATTTCATTACCAACATAAACCTCGTACGTTACATCGGCACAGTTTTATGCACTCTGTGGTACACAACACTTCACTGTCTGATTTGGGATGTAGCCGCTGCGTCCAAAGTTCCGGCTACAATGTTAAAAATATGATTTTACTACGTATATTGAATAAACCTGGTATGTATGCAGCACTCAGTTATATAATGAACTTGGACTCACTGCAATTTCTAAATATATAAATCCTTAGGGTCATAAATACTTTCACCGACTCATTTTTGTGCCCAGAACAGTGTGTTTCTCTTTAAACAGATCACTGAAGGTCTGTCCTTTCTAGAATGCAAAGAACTCAGTCCAGTCTCATGCATCAAAATCTGTTTTCATTAGAAGCTTGCTTTTTTTGTCTGAAGTGAAACATATTCCTGAAGCTTTCGTTATCCTCATCTTGCTGCTGTTAAAAATCTATTAGTTAAGGAAGTCAGATCCAAGAAATCACCTTCACCCGTGTTTATCACCATGAAGGGAATATTTACTCCAGCTTTGTGCAACATATTTTCCAATTCTTCAGGCACCATGCATTTAACATTCTTCTTAATTTTTTTCTACAATACCAAAGTCTCGATCGGAAGGCATTAAGTATAATAGGAAACTAAAAGTTTGATTTCAACCTTCCAAACACGCCTTCTGATACAAGCAAGGAACATTGAAGCCATCGTCATTGTCATAAGAATTTTACTCTGTCCGACACACTATAAAATGAGTTTCTATTTGTCAGTGAATCACGTTATTTTCGTCCTCGACCAGCTAGATCTTCGTGCCACATGCACATGAATGAATTGCCAAAATCAGCATATATTCTCAAGTTATAATTTGAGAGCTGTTTTGAATAAAATATGATGCTATGTGTCAGAGTAGGTTTAAACACAACTTGTGGCAAATCTACGGACATAGTGCACGTTTCACTTAAAGGCTTATGTGCATTTGTAATTCGCTTTCCAGCAGGCCCCAGGCTTTCTGGGTGTTTGTATGATGAGTGTGTCGTGCAGACCTAGCAGATTCGGAGGTAATTTTAGCCTGCATACTCAAATTATCACATAACTCACATGTGTCAGTCTTCGATTTGCCAAAACAGACATTGCCAGACTTTCTTGGAAACAATCTAATAATACTTGTAAGTCACTAAATAAATGACGTGTTTTTCTTTAAAGGAATCGTACATACAGCTTAAATCTAGGCTGAAATATTCTTTGCCAGACTTTCTTCAGCCGCACTGACTTTCCTAGCAATGTGTGTTTTGATTTGACTCACTCTTAACGTTGAAATTCGTTTTATGAGCATGAGTACTTGCAGTGTGCCATCTACAGTCCTTGTATTTTATTTCCCCTTTCTCAAGTTTCGCTTGAAGTGTGTGGAAGTATCTGAGAATATTTTGTTACATTCTTGAAAGCGTCCTTTTGAACCATTGGGTACTGTGTGCTGACTTGCCTCCGGCTCTCACAGAGCTGGTCATAATATGGTTTGTACCGTGGCGTCTTCTGGCAACAGGAGATACTTCAAAGTACCCCATTTAATATGCACTTTGTTTGTTCTTCAGAAATTTAGTGGAGCTGTACAGACAAAAACTCTCTCTGTTCATACGATAATGATTTGCAGCAATATCCGCATTTACACATGATCTGAAAAAAAATCTGATGAGTTGAACTCACACGACTTTCCTTACTCTTCTTCTATTCTTTCAAACTCTTATTCCTTATCTTCACATTAGTCGAGATCATTTGCAGAAATTATCTTATTGCTGATTTTCTTGTAGGTGTAAGGGAATACAGTAGGCTTTGAATGATAGTGAAATATTTTAAAGCTTTGAAATTCCGTTCTCTTTGCACGGCCAAGAAATAAAAAAGTGAAGAACGGCCTTCCATTTGAGAAAAGATTAAGTATTTCAAAATTCACACAAATAACAAGGAATATCTCCGAACTGGTTACTGCACAAAAAATACATTTTGTTATAACTTGTGCGTTTTAACGAGATCTATGTTTTTGTATACTAAGATTTGGTCCATCTCTTGCGATTTGCAAAAGTCATTAAGAGTAAACAGGACTACACAGGCTATAGTCAGTAAATTCTAACTATAAATTTCATTCGCCATAAAAAATATCTTGAACATGTGGCATTTTAATCAAAATCGTTAGTCAGTTTTGAGAAAATAAAAATTTTGAAAGATTTTCCATGTAAAGGGTAGTTTAGAGCGGAGGAATTTTCTTCATAACCTTTGAGTCGCCTCCTGAAAGATAAACTTCAGTACCAACTTGGTTTTTAACCGACTTTTCGTTTTCGGGGTATGCTGTTCACAGGCAGACACAGACAGATCTTTTGCTATTTTTTTTTTTTTTTTTTTTTTTTTTTTTTTTTTTTTTTTTTTTTTTAATTCAGGTGCTTCTAAACATATTTCCATTGAAATCTCTACATCGAAATTTTGGATCGAATACAATACTTCCCTTACTTACTAAACGTAGTAGAGAAAGCAAAAATAACTATGTAATAGTAATGGAAATATAGGGAAATTAAACTAGTGGTATTAATTTTAGATGTATTATCTTATAAAAACACATTGCAATACCAGTGATTCTAAGTTACGACATCATGTGTTGGTGGTTGCTTCGCAGCAAACAGCTGTCCCTTAAAATGGCTTTCCATGAATTCTTATTGCAATTTCTTAAGTTAGCAACCTTTCCTTTCCTTCACAGCGAAGCTTTAAAAAGCAGTGTAAAACAAAATGCACTATGGAAAGGGTAGAGTGAGACTGAAAAATTGAGTGTCATGACCGTGGTTCAAATCCTGGTCATCACATTCAATGTTTCAGTTCACTCTACCTTTTCCAATTGTGTCCTACACACGGCTATTGTGTGGAAAAACATTAATTACAAAATGCACTATACTCAAAGTACTACAGTGGTGAGTGCTCTCAACATAGATTCTAACAATGACAGTTGTTAGGAGCGTGGAATATACAGCGTTACCATCCTAGTGCCGATGGAACACACACTCTTGGAAATTTATCAGATGTCTCGCGAATTACAAGAAAACCTGTGTGGTACTTCAATCTTTCCCATGTCATTTGCCTTGGTACTTCACCGGTTTCCATGAAATATCTGAGATTGTACAATTTTGGTACTTTCAGCATTTTCCACTTCCCTTCTTCAATTTTTTGTCTATCAATTTTTTAATCCTATTAATAATGTAAGAGATAATTCATATGCCTGCACCTATATTAATATCACTTAAATCTTCAGGGTAATTCTAATAGTTCACTTTAAAGTTTGAATAAAGCTCGAAGCCAAAGCAACAAGCAGCAAGAACAACTCTAGCACGTTAAGTTAAAAACAATGTATCTGACTATACCTACACGGCAAAGAAGGAACACATTGAATTCACTGTCGTAAACAGTGAAACATCCAGAAAAGAAAATACGACAAACGCTAACAAAGAAAAGAAAGACTTGAATTAAATGGAAAACCAAAAGCACAGACAAAAAGAGACAAGAAACAAAAGATTCAGCCATGTAACCGCGCAAAACGGGAAACATTCCCTATGCAGTTTGCTTTTCTCCGCTCTTGCCGTTTCGTTTTAGGTCCTCTACCCTCTGCTGAACGTCCTTTGGGCAATTAAGGAAAAGATATTCCTTCTTCTCTCGGAACCTCAGGCGCTAGTTACTCCAAAACAAAGTTTCCTTTCTTTTTTCACTCACCCACAAGTTTCAAAACCCACAAAACCTAAAATAAACCCTCAGGGGTCAAGCTAAACATTCAATATCTACAACAAATCACCATTATCGACACTGCCTTACTTGGAAGTGTAGCTGATTATTTGGTTAGTGCAATCGCACTCATGAAAAAGTCATATTTACGTGACTTTCTTTACCCACTATCGCTTCATCTTACATAGAGCTTACAACTATTCTTGCAAAGAATTATCTGTTCTCCGTCTGCTTCATGTTAAGAGAGTTCATTACACATTTCATTGCAGATACAAAGGCGACAGCAATAGTCAAATGTTTAAAAACAGGTCGCTATCTATGTCTTGAAATTCCACACTCTTTCCAATGATGCTGCGAAAAATAATTGTAGAGGAACAACTTAAAAATTGTTAGCCATTTTTAAGAAAACAGAACTTAATGAAAAACATAATGTGTTGCATTCACATGACTTTCTCTACTCTTGTACTTACCGTTCTTTCAAACTCCTACGTGTTACTTGAGATAAACATTTGCAGAAACTATTTCATTGCTTATTTCCTTGTAGGTTTAAGGGAAATACGAAATACAGTAGACTTTGAGCGATAGTCGCATCTTTTAAATCTTTGAGATTCCGTTCTCTTTGCACGGCTAAGACATCATAAAATGAATAATGATCTTCCATTTGAGAAAAGTAAGTATTCCAAAATTCACAGAAATAACAAAGAATAAGTATGGTTCACTTCACAAAAAAATTCATTTGTACATACATTGTGTGTTTTAGCAAGATCTACATTTTTTGTATATTAAGATTCAGCCTATCTCTTACGGTTTACCAGTTATGCAAAAGTCATCCAGAGTAAACAAGACTGCGTGGGCTATAGCCAGAAAATTCAATATATATATTTCATTTGCCATAAAAATATCTTAAATATATGACATTTTAATCAAAATCGTTAGAGCCATTTTCGATAAAATTAAAATATTCGAAACATTTTCCATGTAGAGGGTAGTTTAGGGTAGAGGAATTTTCTTCAAAATCTTCGTGTCGCATCCTTAAAATATATTAAACTTAAATACCAATTTTTGTTTTTAACCGACTTTTCGTTTCTGAGTTATGGTGTTCACAGACGCACACTGACACACACGTGCGCGAGGACCCTTTTCTAAAAGTGCTTTTTTGGATTCAGGGGACCTCAAAACATATAATTCCAGTAAAATCTCAACATCGAACTTTTGGGTGTAGTACAATAAAATTCTTCCTCTACTTACTATAGGTAGTAGAGAAAGTAACAATGGAACCTTTTTCTAAAAGTACTTATTTTGGGGGATTTTGGGGATTCAAAGGGCCTCAAAACATATATTACCGGTGAAAACGCGACATCAAAATTTTGGATAAATACAACATTTCTTACTGTAAATAGGTTCATAGTGGAGAAAAAAATGGGTAGCGATTTGCGTCCTAAAAATGTATATTTGGAAATTCAAACCAATATCATGTCTACAAATATCAGAATATCACAAAATGTTTCGACTTAAACTGTGTGCTTTAACACGATTTACATTTTTTGTTCAGAAAGATTCTATCTATAACGGTTTATTGATTATACAAAAGGCATTCAGAACGAAAACGACTTCACAGGTTATTCCCAGAAAATGCAAATACATATTTTATTTATTAACGACGCTGTCAAATGCCAGCATCACATCAACGCCACCAGTGTGTCGGAATTTTGTCCCGTAGGAGTTATTTTACATGCTAGTAAATCTACTGACATGGGGCTGTCACTTTTAAGCACACTTAAAAACCATCAGTCTGAGCCGGGTTTTTAGCTGCGATCTTAGGAGCAGTAGACCAGCGTCAAACCAACTGAACCACCCAGACCAAACCATAAAATTCAATATATACCTACATGTTGCCATGAAAATACCTTAAGTTTATGGTATTTTAGTAAAAATGTTGGGATCATAATTAAGAAAATCGGAGATAACGAAAAATGAGTGAGGGAGTGAGTGAGTGAGTGAGTGAGTGACTGAGTGAGTGAGTGAGGTTTAAGGGCCCGTCTACAACCACGTCATTTGTGCCCGAAGTCAAAAGAAAAACGGAAATAACGAAAGGTTTCCACTTAAGAATGTTTTGATATGGGGGAATTTTCTTGCAAATATTTGTGTCGCACCCTTGGAATACGTTAAACTTAAGTATCAACTTTGGTATTTAATGACGTTTAGACTTACGCAGGCCACAGACGGGAAGCGAACGCGGTTTTTTCCCCTCTAAAATAGCTTCTTTTCGGCTTCAGGAAACCACAAAACTTGTACTTTCGGCAAAATCTCGATATCGAGTTTTGTGTGGAATGCAACACTTCTCTACTTATTACAGGCAAATGCTTACAGGAGGTAAAAATTGCACTAATCACTGACATTATTCCCATATTAACATATCCCGCAACAGCCACATTATTGCGTAACTGTTAAGAGGATTATCCAGCTCTCTCTTTCTCTCTAGAACAATTTGTTGTGAGAGTTGGGCAGATGGTACTCCCTGAGCGCAGCCCGCTCACGGCCTTGCACCGATAACTACGTTTAACAGGTAATAAGAATGATCACTCAAGTCATTCCGTAAGTTGCCAAGACCTGGTTGTGATGTTCTGGAAGCTGGTAATACAGCTCTTTTTTTTTTTTCTTTTTTTTTGGGGGGGGGGGGAATTATTTACCATCATATTTATTTAACGATGCTAATAACAGTCTGGATATATCGGTTACATTTTGTCCTGCAGGAGTTATTTCACATGCCAGTAAATCTACTGACATAAAACTGACGAGGTGAAGCATACATAAATGTCGTCCTGGGGCCGAATTGAAACTCCAACTTTGGGCACAAAAACCAACGCTCAAACGATTGTACCACCCAGGGAAGTCCTTTTTTAGGAATGTTGCTAAAAGTTTACGCTTAATGAAATGTTTAACGGTACACACATGTAAATGTGTGCCTGTTCCTTCATTGTTATGCAACTGGAACTGTTTCTTGTTGTAACTAGTTTGCACCTACGAAAAAGAACTAAAAAAAGATTAATGTAACTTCTTAAATATCCATCCTATCGAAATTTTGCAAACATAAAGCTTTTTTACGATAGATGACACTAAAAACAGAACTGTCAATACGAGTCACTCATATTAGCAATTGAAGATAATACGCAGGGGAATGAAACGTTTATAACTCTCAAAGGCTGCCAGCCTTTTTCTTATGATGGAAATTACCTATATTAAACGGAGCCCTTGTATCGATTAATGTAACGCGTATTAATTGAATGGCTCGGAAATAGTCTTCCAATGAATTCAGTGTTTCCAGTCCAATGTAATCAATGTGTTTTCAATACCAATTCTACTTCTTATGCACAATGACTTATAAATTGTAACAATTCCACAATCATATCATGTTAATGATGATGATAATGATAATCATAATCATAATAAAGTACATAAAATTATGTTAATTACTAAAATTGGTACACATTTTGTTGATTTGTTTTTGTCACAGCCTTCTACATATCGTGACTTCGTCCAGTTTTCAAACTGTCACTTAATAACTAGTTTTCATTAAAACTTCACTTAAGTCACACTGTTACTTCAAATGTGAACTAGTTCCAATTGTTGTCACTGCCACTTCACTTTCTCGCGTCGTAATGAGAAGGACGAGGCATTTCAGCACCTGCCTCTTCAAGTTTAGTGCACATGGACGTAGCCCACGAAATATCGGGCAGCGACAACGTAAACAAAGCTGCCTTTTATACCCACTCAATCAAACGACATACAGTAGTGCACAAAGTAAACGTGTACCTGTAGATGAGCAGCTAATTTGAAATTACATGCAAGGTTACAGTAAGGTACAGGGTAGCCATTAAACTGCACTTTGAGATATATAAAAGGAGCAATAGAATAACTTGTATGTGACAGATTGAATAATTTATTCCACTTATATTGAGTTTGTAATGAGTTATGCTATGCACATAGGCAAACGGTAGTCTTTCTCCAAATGCTTCTTTTTTTTTTTTTTTTTTTTTTCTTTTTAAAATTCAACGTGCCTCAAAACCTGTATTTCCGATGAAATATCTATATCGAGTTTTGAGTGGAATGGTATACCGACTCTGCTTACAAGGTAGAGTGAGTGAGTGAGTATTGTTTAAGGGCCCATCGACAACTAGGTCATTAGGGCCCTAAGTTCACAGAATAAAACAAGCCAACAATAAAACCTCACCCTAAAAAGCTAAAAGGTGAAAGTTAAAATAACTTAAAAAAGGTTAAAAAGTCTAAAACCGAGAGCTAAAACAGTTAAAAGTTAAACAACTGGTAAAAACGTAGACTTATAAAACTTAAAACTGATAAAATCTTTAAAAGGTAAAAACCAGAATAACATCCAAAGTAAAAACAACTAAAAGTCAATATCCGCCAATATAAAAGCACCTTACACTTGCTTGCAAAAATCAATCTTGGCAACAAACCGCAGTGCTGTATTGACAGCTACTGCGTCGTTGCCTAAAACAGAGCACAGTGTAAGGCCCAGGCCTAGGGACTGACGCTCATGACCGTATTGCGGACAATCAAGAAGGACATGTGCGACGGAGAGTGGAACATTGCACGTCGCACAGACAGGTTCCGGATCACCACGCAAAAGATGTCCATGCGTGGCTCGAGTGTGGCCTATCCTCAGGCGGGTTAAAATCACTTCCTCACGCCTGGAATTCCTGCAGCTGGTCTGCCAGGGTTGTACAGTGTCCTTTATTGTCCGTAACTGAGTGCCTGCTAGCGCTTCCCAAGATTGCTGCCAGTGGGTAAATAGATGGCGGCGAAAGTATTTCTGCACATCTACATAGGGTAGCGCACGGGTGGAGTATTCCGGGAGGCGGCATGCAGACTTTGCAGCCGCATCCGCCGCCTCGTTGCCCGGAATACCCACATGGCCTGGGATCCACGTAAAAACAAACTGGTATCCGCGAGACAGTAGTTGCGAGATCAACGTCTGAATTTTAATAATCAATGCCGAGGTGCCGATAAACTGTTGCAGGGCCTGGAGGGCGCTAAAAGAGTCGGAACAGATAATAAAACTTCCAGGACCTGAACTGGAGATAAAAAGCAGGAAATAAAATATGGCAAACAGCTCGGCGGTAAATACTGAACTGGCGTCTGGAAGGCGGTACTTGCGAACGTCGCCATGGTATACAAAAGCGGAACCCGTCGCACTACCCATCCGTGAGCCATCAGTAAATACCGGAGTATGAGTCCAGTATCGGCCCAGAACTGCGGTGAAAAGTTGGTGAAACACCGAGTGAGGGGTAGCTAACTTCGCACTGCTCGACAGCTCCAGGTCAAAGCGTGCACGCTGGAGCTGCCATGGAGGGTATCGGCCATGCGAATGCCGCTCTACGGCTGGCAAGCGTAGATCGTGTGCGGTCAGAAGTTCTCGAAACCTGATGCCGCTTGGACGGGAGATAGTTGTATTCCGCGTATAACGGTACACTAGGTCTGGACGCAATACAGGTGGAAACGAAGGATGACCTGGATGAGCGGCCAACCTTGCCACGTAAGAACATAGTAACAACGAGCGTCGGGCAGACAGTGGGGGTTCGCCAGAATCAGCATACAGACAGTCCACTCTACTTGTACGGAAAGCCCCAGTAGCGAGACGGATACCAGTGTGATGTATTGTATCTAAAAGGCGGAGTTTAGAGGCGGATGCGGAGCCATAGATAAAACAGCCGTAGTCTAATTTGGACCGGACCAGTGAACGATACAACCTCAACATGACCGTGCGATCGCCGCCCCAAGATACCCCAGATAAAACCCGGAGCACCCGAAGCGAACGATCGCAGGAAGCACGCAGATAACGAATATGGTGCTCCCATGTAAGTTTGGTGTCGAGGTGTAAGCCCAAGAATTTCAGGTGCGGAACAAATGGAAGACGCGTGCCACGCAAATAAAGATCAGGGGCCGGGTGTACGCCACGAAGTCGATGGAAGTGGACACATTGTGTTTTCGTAGGGGAGAACTGAAAGCCGGTGCGAAATGCCCACTCGGCGATGGATGTTATAGCTAGCTGCAGTTGACGCTCGATGTGCTCTAAACTATGAGAGCGATAGTATATCGCAAAGTCGTCAACATACAGTGACATTGGTATTCCCCTACGAACAACACTGGCAATGCCGTTGATGGCCACGGCGAAAAGTGTTACACTCAGAATCGACCCCTGGGGTACACCATTCTCCTGGATTCGTTCTTGTGAAAGCGTATGGCCAATGCGGACACGAAATCGGCGAAGTTGTAAAAAATTAAGAACAAAGAGAGCTAGATGGCCACGTAAACCGTAGTCGTGTAAACTACGGAGGATACCATAGCGCCATGTAGTGTCGTAGGCCTTCTGCAGGTCGAAGAACACCCCCACGACATGCTGCTTCATGAGAAAGGCATTCTGGATGTAGGCCTCCATGCGAGTAAGGTTATCGACACTCGAGCGATCGCCATCTCATTCCACCGGTGCTCCATCTTCATGTATCATCAGTGTCACCGCCTGCGGTGCCGTAGTAGTAAAAGCGGGCGTTAAACACTACAACAACAACTCGAGCGATGACGACGAAAGCCGCACTGAACGTTGCTCAGCAGGTTATTCGTCTCTAGCCACCACACTAAGCGAGTGTTAATCATTCGTTCCATGGTCTTACAAACGACACTCGTCAGGCAGATAGGACGGTAGCTAGAGGGAAGTGTCCGGTCCTTCCCCGGCCGAGGGATAGGGATGACAGTACCCTCGCGCCAGGAAGAAGGGAAAACCTGCTGGAGCCAGATGCGGTTGTACATGTTCAGCAGGAAGGTCAACGCCTCAGGTGGAAGATGAAGCAGCATTTGTCGGTGAATGTCATCAGGCCCAGGAGAAGAGTCCTTCGCGAGAGACAAAGCATGGGCTAGCTCCGCCTCCGTAAAATGAGCGTTGTACGGTTCACTAGAGTCACTTTTAAAATTGAGGACTACCCGCTCCGCAGATTCCTTGACGGGTAAAAAGGTAGTGTGGTAGCTTTGGGTTTGGCTATCAGCAGCGAAAGCGTCTGCGAGGGCGTCGGCGATATCCTGCTCGTGGGTGTAAGAGCGTCCCTGCACGGCAAGACCGGGTATTATCGTCCGGCGGCACTTGCCGTACATACGCCGAACCGCAGTCCACACCCTTTGTGTTGAAGTGCGTCGAGAGATGGAAGAGACGTAAGTTACCCAGGATGTGCGTTTTGCACTGCGGAGTACAAAACGCGCCCGGGCACGCACTCGCTTAAAGGTAATAAAGTTCTCTTCCGTAGGATGTGCACTGAAAACTCGCAAGGCCCGTTTGCGGGCTTTAACAGCCAAACGACATTCCTCGGACCACCAAGGCACAGGAAGATGACGAGGTGTAGTAGAACCGCGAGGAATGCTGGAATTTGCTGCAAGCAGGACAGAACATGTAAAATACTCCACCATGTTGTCGATGGTGGTAAAACCATCGTCGGTAAGGTGAATGAGGGAACGAAATTTCCCCCAGTCAGCCTTGGAAATAATCCAGTGAGGGTGTCGTGTTGGAATAGTATGGAAACCAGATATGTGAATGTTAATGGGAAAATGATCACTGCCAAAGAGGTCGGAGAGCACCGACCAATCAATGAGTGGTACCAATGACGGGCTACAGAAGCTAACGTCTAAGGCGGAGTACGTACCATAGGCAGATGATAAAAAGGTAGGGGCACCAGTGTTCAACAAAAGGAGGCCGGACATATCGCAAACGTCTCCTACAAGGCATCCGCGAGCATCGTCAGTGTCGGAGCCCCATGAAGAGTGTTTGGCATTCAGATCACCAAGGAAGATAAAGGGTGGCGGAATCTGAGCCAAAAGAGCTCGAAGGTCGTTCTCGTGTACAACACTGACCGGTGGCAGATAGACATTGCAAATTGACAGACTTAAGCCCTGCAACTGGACACGCACAGCCACAGCTTGCAGCGGCGTGTTTAGCGGGATGCTTGTGGCAGAGATGGTATGCGCCACCAAAGTAGCAACTCCTCCGCTAGCTCGTCGATCAGCTGCAGAGTCATGCCTAAAAGCCGAAAAACCACGAAGATGTAATGCGTGATTAGGGTGCAAATGTGTTTCTTGTAGGCAGACGATTGATGGAGAGCGTTGCGCAACGAGATGCTGTATGTCCGGAACACGTGCCCGGAACCCATTAACATTCCACTGGATTATTTCCATGGTAAAGAAGAATTAGTGGTTCGTCTTCATCTTTTTCTTTTTCATCTTTACCTTAACCGACTTTGGACGGGGTAGGTTAATTTCGTCATCCCCTAGTGACTCCTCGGATGTACGGGAGTCTGAAGATCCCCTGCGGCTCGCGGAACGGGAGCGGGAGCGGGACTTCATTGATGACGTGTGGCTGCTGGCGCGAACATCAGGCCTAGAGGAATGGCTATCAACAGGCTGGCTACGACTTGTGGACGCCTTGTGAGCTGGTGTCTGCACGGCTGTAGATGTTGTAGCTTTTGCAGGTGTGGCACTAGACAGTGGAACAGTACTCGCTGGTAGGTCTGTCTGTGTGGAAGCATCTGATACAGGGACATGCTGTATCGCTACGGTGTTGACAGGAGCGCGTCGGGCAGCCAAGGCATAACCTGTGGTGGTTGCAGGTTGCAGCTGCTCAAAGCGACGACGCGCCTCTGGAAATGTAAGATGTTCTTTCACGCGTAGCTCCTGTATACATTTTTCATCCAGAAACTTCGCACACTGACGCGAGCTAGATGGATGACCGGCTCCACAGTTAACACAATGAGGGTCACGGGTACAAGCCGTGCCCTCATGAGGTGATAGGCCACAACGCTCACAAACGGCAGGATGGTTGCACGCGGTCTTAGTATGTCCGAACTTCTGACACTGAAAACAGCGCATAGGGTTCGGCACATATTGACGTACGGCGGCACGCTCGTACCCGCAGAAGATGTATTCTGGCAACTGTGTGCCCTTAAAAGTGAGGAAAACCGTACGTAATTCAATCACTTTACCATCCTGCTTTCTTGTCAGACGGTACGCTTGACACACACGCTGGTCGGAGAGGCAAGTAACAATCTCCTCGTTTGACAGACCGTCCAGACTGGATGTGGTGACAACTCCTCTGCATGAGTTTAGAGATTTATGTGGGGCTACCCGGATGGGGTAGGAGCCCAATAAAGTGGCTTTCAACAATTTCTGGCACTGGTCTGCGGTGGTCACTTCTACCAAAAGCGTACCGTCTCGTACTCGGGTGGCGTTTTTAACAAGGCCACAAATCCTGTCGAGTTCTTTTTTGATGTAAAAGGGGCTCAGATCCTTCATCGTTTTCCTTTCACTGGCCAAGGTCATGACTAAAAAACTGTCAAAATGGGAGGGTTTGCGCGGATGCATGTTGAAATCGGACCCCCATCCGGAACCGTCGGCGTCAGCCTGCCATCCGGGGGTCAAAGAAAAGAAAGACACCAAAATCTCCACGGTCTGTGCCGCCATGGAGACCCCTCCATGACTGACCTCAAGGCGTACTTCAGAGGAGCTACCCTCCGATCTCCACTGCTTGTCCGCATGGGTAAACCGTTCACCACCTGACACCCCGGTTTTATGCCCCCACCACAGGAATAACCGCCTGTGGCTCCCCGCTTTAGCACACGCTGCCTCAACGGAGTCAGCGTGGATTCAGGGGACTTCGGGTTGATTACACCGGGGCTCCGTCAGCGGTAACACGTCCGGCCGGTGATACTAACCCGACGGCACTCGGCCGTCGGGAGATTAACACCGGCCGTGCCCTCAAGGAGCTACGTGGGTGTACATGACGTGTGGACGGGCTCCGCACCTAAGGCTACACATGGGGGCAGTGTGAAGGGTCCGCACAACCTTCGCGCCTGAGACCTCCGAAGAGCACACAAGTCGGGGGCCGCGCTGAAAACCGTGGGACAGGACCACGGAGATAGGAAAGATCCCTGCTGGTGAGACAGGAGTTATAAATCTAGGAACTTACAAACTAATAATCAGAATAAGCCTAGAAGAGGAAGAGGGTGATATAAAAAGCAACATAAAACGTTGCACGTGGCACAGTTAATGAAGGTGGAGGGGGTGAAGTGATAGTGAGCAGCTCGGGGCCCCGGGTGCGCCAAACCCGGACCTACCGTGGTAGGATCCCCTGGGGGAGTTTGATTTCGGAGTCCTCTTCTCCTAGATGAGTTGTCAACCAAGACTAACGAGCCTCATCTACCCGTTGGAATGTTCTTAGCTTCCCCTCACCTCTTGCCTACCAGTGGTCACAAAGACACACTTAGTAGGCCGTCTGGATCGGGTACTGAGCCCCTCCGCCACGGCAAGGCGACACTCCTTCGGAGGGGCCTTACAAGGTAGATACAGTAAAAATGGGAGTTTCTGCTTCAGACTACTAACATCAATCATTTATACCAAATCTAAAATCGCCATTAAATTTCGGTTAACGTTTCACTGCATTTATGAATAATGCCTTGATGATATATTCATCTATTTAAAGCATGTATTTTTTATATTCTTGAACGTTCAATGTAATATATTAGAAGTTATTGACCAGAAACCTTATAGGTTCAGCTCAAAGCGTTTTCACCAAAGCTCCCTCACCTTTTAAGCTCTTTTTATCCTATTTTTGGTTTGTCCACGAGTTATTGGGTTTATCTTGCCACTGGATTCTGTAGCGCTCTATCTTTTATAGCCCTGCTTTATTGTGGGTTACACTCCATTAAACGAAGAGATGCTAGATATGAGCAATAAAGGCATGTACTTACAGAGCTCACAACGCTTTTATCACAGCCAAATGCCTCGACCTCAGTTCGGCTATTCCATTCTGTGGCAATTATTTTTTTCTGAACTGTTCTTTGCTGTTAAAACAAAAGGAAATATAGATACGGAAGCAAATGTAGTACGTGCACCCAAATGTACAGTGGTCAATTATTTAAACTACATTTCAATTCGAATTTTATACAAGAAAAATAAAAGAAGAAAGCTGATATACAATGATGCCATTTTATGTGTACTATTCTGTCTTTTTATCTGGTCCGATTGATGTTCATTTTTTACAGCATACGCCTTTTTACTTTCTCTGCTATGTATAGTAAGTAGAGGAAGCATTTTACTCCACCCAAAAATTCGATGTCGAGATTTCACCGAAAATGTATGTTTTGAGGCCCTCTGAATCCAAGAAAAGCATTTTTAGAAAAGGTCCGTGTGTGTGTCTAACTTAAATTGACTGGAGGAAAAGTAATAAATAATATAGATATTTCTAGTTTCTTTATTCTTTAAGCAAAAGCTTCTTTGTATTTTAATTAGAAATTGACGTCTTGTAGTCCCGAGAGAGAGAGAGAGAGAGAGAGAGAGAGAGAGAGAAGAAAGTTTCGTGGAAGAGAGAGCGAGGGAAGGTGAGTGAAGGAAGTAGAGGGAGAGGAAGGAGAGAGGGATAGGAAAGGAGGGAGAGAGCGCGAGAGGGAGAGGTAGGAAAAAAGGGAGAGAGTGCGAGAGGGAGGGAGGGCGAGAGAGAGGAAGAGAGAGGGGGATAGAGATTACTTATTAAATGTCTTAACGATTCTGATGTTTGAGATAAGCATATACTCAACAATTAGCACGCACTTCTTAATGCATTCAGATGACCTCAAAATATTCATTTCCAGTATGGCGATATTGAATTTTCTGTGGTGTGCAACACTTCTACCTTAGCTAAATGATAGAGAAAGTAAAACGAACCGCTGAATGTGGAGACTAAGGCGAATTTAATGTAACGTGTCTTTCGCGACGTTAGAAATTATAGTTATCTCAGGACGACATTTACTCATTAAGTATGAAAACTCCCAAGGCGTTTGTTCAATTGTTATTATCAATATCAGAGGCGAAATTGAAGCGCGTTTAAATCAGAATGAAACCCTTATCTGTACTTGTAGTCTTAATTGTTTCAGCTAGTTTTCAGTGAATTAACGAAGAACAGAAGTACTGTACATGTTCAATATGGAAATATAAATAACCTTTCTTATATGCAGAATAAGCGTTAAACTTTCACTTTATATAAGGTAAATGTTTGGTCATTGTAATGTTATTTTATACATCAAAAGAAATCACATCAGGTTGTTACAGAATATTTTAGAACTTCACAGTTTAAGAAGAAATTAGATCCACTACGAATTCATTTGTTTCAATAAATTGCGTCATTATTTATCTGCAAGCCTTACATCATGCGATGATTTATGTACAATTTTGATTATAAAAATCATGTAATACTAGGATTACATGAACCTAGATTAGATTTCCTGTAAAACAATGTCAATGGAATTGTAACTTTCATATAAGCAGATATTTGCCAATTAAAAAAATACTACGGTCAATATTGTCATATTAACATGTTTATTCTATTTTAATAAACATAGTTTTCTTCCAAAAATTCACTTTAAGATAGCTGGCACTAAAATTTCAGCTTTCAAACATGAGCCACCCATGCCGTAAATTAAAAGATTGTTATATATACTATATTAAGCTTTATGTGACTAATTTTTAATAGCTAATTTTATTCACTCGGAAATGGATTCGGCTGAACCAGAAAAATTTTTCAATGTTATTTGTTCTGCACAAAAATCAATGTTACAAATGATAACTGCACGATCGCCATCACAATTACATCAATGGAATGCTTTAAATAAAATATATTTATTAATAAAGTATTGTTACACTTTTGTTCATTTAGTTTTTCTTCTACCTTCTATGTATCATAGAATGATTATGATGTGTAAGTGATGCCATTGTGCTATGAAGGTCAAACAACGACGAAGGCTAGACAGCAACAAACTTGAGTTTACCTTGTTTCCACACCAAGTTTAGATAGATACTATAAAGTAATATTCAAGGCTATCTAAAAATAATACATGGTTACACATGTTAAAAGCGATTTTATTTTACTAAATTCTGTCTCATTTTTCTCTTTTTATTTGTTATTTGTATTTTTATTTTTTATTTATTTATTTTATTAAAGGCATCCAGTTAATAGTTATTGTCAATCACTGATTCTACTACTGAATTGCGTAATTGTTTCAAAGTTTTCATTTTGGGGGGGGGGACAATGAAATGTCAAGGTAGCCATAAAGTACTGCCCCGTTAGTATGTGATTCATGTAAAAAATAAAGAAGGAATAGTTAAACAATGTAAAATGTTACCTTTATAAACACAAGATATAATACCCAATTTTCAAATAAATTTTTTTTAGAAATTGCTAAGACATTTTGTTACTAGTGGTGGTCACGTCCGTTGATAGTATAAGTTCAGAAATAAGGATTGGATAATATCTAATGTGATTCATGTAAAAAAATAAAAAAGCAATAGTTAAAGTATTAAATATTATTTATTTATGCCAACAAACTTACTGTTGGTGTTTTTAAACACACAAGCCGTGTGTGGGCAAAGTTTAAGAGGTAGAACTGGAACTTAAAAATTCAATGCCACAACTGGGATTTGAACCACAGACCTTCCGCTTGCCGGGCGGACGCTCTAACCACTGAGCTATTGTGACAAATTGTCAGAATGGCATTAAATTCTCAAGCCAGTTCGTATTTCTCCTGGTAAACCACAAAGGCAGTCTCACATCAGAGACAATTACCCCAATGGTGACTTACTATTATATTAATTTATAAGCATGACAAGGTATAATACGCAATTTTAAAATAATGTTTTAAAAGTTGCTCAGACATTGTGTCACTATTGGGGTCAGAAAGTACTCCGCCCCTTGGTAATCTGGAATAAGGCTTGGTAATGCTAGGGTTAACATTTCTATCACAAATAACTATTTTAACATAGCAAAATGTGTATCTTGTGAAAACATTCCCTTTCAAGTAGAATGTATGCCGCACGAACCCCAGGTAGAGAATGGTCGGGCCCGGCGATCTTCCGAAACACTACAAGGGTTTGCAATTAAGAAAATATCAGAACATGAAACTGTTCTTAGGGTCTGTGTTACCGAGGATGTTGCACTTACCACAAGTGTTGGTTTTCGTGGTTAACATACACTGGAAGTTATAATAGATACAAATCCTTATACAATAGCCTAGGAATAATTCTGCGGCTGATGTTGGTTGTTAACTATACACATGCATTTAGTTCCAACAGATGTGCGGCGCAACCACATTATACAGATGGGCAAAATACAGAATGTTTATAGTCTTACTACGCTTGCCAGCGGTAGGGGACCAGAATGTCTTGTGTTCCATTATATGATTAAGCTAGTGGACTTCAAAAAGCTTTGTGATTTTCGCGTTTCATTTTAAGCCATACAACAAGCATGACGTGCAACCACCATGCTACTTTTTTAACCATTATATTTCATTTCCACAATACTTACAAAGTATTTATAAAATTATTCTTAACACTTACAATAGTTTCTCTATAAAGCACTTCTTGGGGCATTTTCTAAAACGATTTGTCTTGCATTCTCAATATTTTTAACTTGTATATCTAGTATACATATTAGACATCTTTGTTCTGTCTATACATTAATCCTTCCATCTGCTATATGGTCTGCATACATCTCTTTTACCAGAGGATCCGCAGAGTTGGTTTGGAAGTCTTATACTATTCATTATGGCTAATAATCTAACCATTTATGACTTATTGTAGCACAACGCACAGCATAATTTATTTTGTTTGCATTTACTCATTCAATTTCTTAAGATGGAAGCTGGGAGCTAAGTCTTGGAGTAGTCAGCCATCTTCGGGAGTAAACTTTATACAAAAATCTGATGTGTTACACTCGCATGACTTTCTCTACTCTTGTACTAACCATTCTAACAAACTCTTATTCCTATATCTCCATGTTAGTTAAGATAAACATTCGTACAAATTATCTTACTGCTTATGTCCTTGTAGGTGCAAGGGGAATATTAGAATACAGAAGGCTTTCTGCGACAGTCAAATCTTTTTGGCCTTTGAGATTCCGTTCTCTTTGCACGATTAACATAAAAAATGAACAACGTTGTTGCATTTCGCTGAAGTTCTAAGTTTTCCGAAACTCACACACATAACAAGAAATATCTCCGAAATTGTTCACCCTACAAGAAAATTTATTGAGACATAAATTGTGTATTTTAGCAAGATGTACATTTTTTGTATAGTATAATTTGGTCTATCTCTAACAGTTTATCAGTTATGCAAAAGTTGTCCAAAGTAAATACGACTACAGGGGCTACAGCCAGAAAATTCAAGATATACATTTCATTTGCCATAAAAATATCTCAAACATATGACATTTTAATCAAAATCGTTAGAGCCATTTTCAAGAAAATCAAAATTTTCGAAAAATCTTCCATGTAAAGGGTAGTGTAGGGTGGGGCTATTTTCTTCAAAATCTTCGTGTCGCATCCTTAAAAGACATTAAACTTAAATACCAAGTTTGGCTTTTAACCGACTTTTCGTTTTTGAGTTATGCTGTCCACAGACTGACAGACACACAGACATACACACACGGACCTTTTTCTAAAAATGCTTTTTTTGGATTCAGGGGCCTCAAAACATACATTTCCGGTGAAATCTCGACATCGAATTTTTGGGTGGAATACAATACTTTCCCTACTTACCAGTAGAGAAAGTAAAAATCAATTACCTAGGTCAGAAAGTTTTAAGTTGGTATCCCCAACACGACTTATCCATGTCAATACGGATATGAATCATTACGTACACTTTTCACGTAAATTCAATAGAACCCCCAACATTCACCATTTAAACAATTCATTTTTCGCCAGTATAAATTATACTTTGGTACACTTTCATCTATTCTGCATAAAATATACTCTGCTAAGTGTAAGTTAACTTTGAAAATAGTGCACATAAAAAGTTGAAAATCACCGTAACATGCAAACTGTATACTTGTTTACTCTTGGTGCATTAAAAATGATTGTGCGTAGCACTCACATGACTTTCTCAAATCACTCTTCTAAAATTGTTCTTACAAAAACTTGCTATTCTATCTTCTTGTTAATACAGATAAACATATCGTTGTACGATACAGCAGGTGAAGCGAGTCAGCGTGTGTTGGCTATGAAATTTCTTGCTTTTTTTACGATCACAAGAAAAAAGATTTTGATGTGAGCACTCACATGACAGAAAAAGCCATGTGAGTGCAGCACATACATTTTTTTCTACTTCATATTAATAGAGATATTTGCTTATAGGCACAATGGAAATAACAGAATGCAGCAGGCTTCAACTCTTTTACGAGTTGATTGCCGTGTGTGGGTTTGAAATTTCGTTCTCATCGCATGGCCAGGGTATAAGAAACGAATGACTTCCTGTTTGAGAGAAGAATAAGTGTTTGAAAATTCAAAACAATAACATAAAATATCTGGAAAGGTTACCTCCTAAAAAACAACAAATTGTGTATTTGAACGAGGTCTACATTTTTTTGTAGTAAGACGTCATCTCTTACAGTTTATCAGTTACCTCCAGAAAGAGGAGGACTTCAGAGGCTGTTCACTGAAAATTCAAGATATACATTTCATTTGTTATGAAAACAACTTAAACATATGGCATTTTATTCACAATCGTTGAGAAAATCAAAATTTTGGAAGTTTTCCTTGTAAAGGGTGGAGGATTTTCTTGAAAATCATATCGCATCCTTGAAAGATTATGGACACGGAATTTGGGTTTTTTTATTTAGTTGCGGGTGGACCCTCTTTTTCTTTACTTTCTTTTTCCAATTTAAGAAGTCTCAAAATGTAGGTTTGTGGTCAAAACCGTTTTTATTGTTCCATTTATATCCCGCTTTTAACTACAAAGGCCATATCGGTGGCCTCTCCTGTGGAACATATTGCCTATCGGCAATGGTGGCACTCGTTACGCGCACACACACACAAACACACACACATTTACACTTTCATTCATAGTTCCAGACTCTGGATAGGATAAAGGATAATCTGGAGGAAAATTCCTATCCCCCTGCCGGGAATCGAACCCCGGG
This sequence comes from Tenodera sinensis, assembly GCA_030765045.1. Lineage (NCBI taxonomy): Eukaryota > Metazoa > Arthropoda > Insecta > Mantodea > Mantidae > Tenodera > Tenodera sinensis. The sequence continues at coordinate 66,781,731 of CM060965.1, read as the reverse complement.
ACCCCTTGCACAGCCGGCAAGTGCCAGCCCGGTGAAATCTTGGTATGAAATTTTGGGGTGAAGTGTACTACTATCACTACTACTGCAGCCAAGTAATACATAATGAAAATGCTTTTTTGGGTCAAGGGGCCCCAAAATGTGCATTTCCGGTGAGGTCTCGACATCAAGATAGGGTGGGTTACCATTCTTCCCTTTACTTAATGTAAGTACAAGTAGAGAAAGTAATTAACATTATCTCGTGTATCATTTATGCTACATAAACCAATTAGCAATGTAAACTATGTATTATAACATCACACATTTTCTCAGTTTAAAGCTCTAAAAACTGTTACAATTTCTGAGAAAACAACCGAACAAAATCCTGCAACGACTGGAATGCCTTGTCAGTTCGCATACGGAAGTAATTTCAGTTCGGCTGAGTTCCAAATCATAACCTGTCAAACAGGGGATCGTATACAGCAGCCATGCCGAATTTTTGCATGTAAACCGGATCATATTCAAATAACATCGAGCACAACGACGCGGAAACATGCAGTTCATCCCTCTCCATATATCAAGCTCATTAAATTAATGCTCAATTATGAATGCTTTTATAGCTATCATGTTTCAATTAGGTGTGTAAGTTATTCGTGTAAGAGCAGAATCCCTATCGATCTCTGTTCGAAATGCAGATGGTACGCAGTGCAGAGAGTGGGTTCAGATGAATTTCAATCCACCGTGTAAACGTAGTAACTGATGCGAACACTTCGCAAGAAATTTTCTAAAGGTCAAAACGCTTCAGTGCTCTGAACCCTTCCTTCCTTCAAAAACCTGGAATGAGGTTTCCAGTTAATAACGCATCCTTCGTAGTCAATCGATCTTACTTTTGTAGAGGTTTTAAAGTTTGGAAAACTGGAGAAAGGCAAGCAAGGAAAAGAATTGCTGACTTCTTTTCATTGATGGTCAAGTTCCGTCTGAGATTTATATATGCTCTTTCAATTATGAGTTGATCTATTAGCATATGTGTTTTATAGATCATCGGCAACACAAACGAACCTTGTCTACGACATACTTTGAGGTTATCCTGAATGGCTCCTTGAACTACATTTTAATACCTACTGAACAGGAGAAGAAAATCACATAAGAAAATACACTCTAAAGAACAACTGAATAATTCTGATGTGTCACACTCACATGAGTTTCTATACACATCATTTACTACGTTTCACCAGACTTGAATCGAGTTTGAATCCATTCCCATTTCCACGTTGAATTTTATTCAGTCCGGAAATGAGATCGAACAACATTCATGCAATACGATTTCGATCCGATCCCACTAAATAAGCGGATCGGGTCCAGTGGTTGAGCTTCGTTTGAATCCACGTTTCTATGCGGTATTCAATCCGGAAAAAGAACTCAAATCGACTTGAATTCGCCATGGAAAAATAATAATTAATTTGTACATAGTTTCTACCACTACTCTTACAAAAACGTATTTCTCTGTCTATTTAATATTAACTGAGATAAACATTTGCAAGAATAGTTTCATTACACAGACTATTGTAGGTACAAGGGGAATAGAGGAAATCGAATCGACGGTCAGATTTTTAAAATCTAGTCACTAAATACTCTTCTCATGACATTACAAGAAACAACTGAACGACAACACTTTTAAAAAACGTATAAAGTATTGACAAATGCAAGCCATAAATAACGCTCACCTCGGAAATGGCTGATGCCACAAAAGCTTATTTGAAATAAATTGTTTTAGAGAATTCAGATTTTTGCTCACGTACCTACGTTTTTTATCTATATTTATGGTTACTCGTTATACTAAATTATAAAACAACCTCCGAATGAACATGACTACTCAATCCGTATATTTCATTTGTCATATAAATATTCTAAATTTATATGGTATTATAATCAAAACCATTACACACATTTTTCAACAAATCTAAAATATCCAGAATTTCTCCAGGCATTGGGGTGGGGAGATTTTTTTTAAAACCTTCCTTTCGCGTCTTTGGAAGAGTATATTCATCAAACATTTTGTTAGTCAGATTGTTCTCTCCCCTCCCCTCTCTCTCCCTCTCGCACGGAGATACGGCTGAGCAGATTCAAGGATTCCGACGGAATAGTGATCGCATTTTTAGTGAAATACAATACCTACTTTTTATTACTCAGGGCAGATAGCACTGCATTTGTTTATTTGTGGCCAACAAAGGAACTGCCGTGTACAAGGTGCGCATGTAAACTCGATAACAACGCCACCACTCCTTACGCATTTTTGTAGTGTTTAACGCCCGTTTTTACTACATGCGGCACCGCAGGCGGGGACACTGATGATACATGGAATTAAGATGGGTCACCGGTGGAATAAGATGTTCAAGAAGCTAGATGGCTCCAAATATTTCAAATATTTGACACAAATATTTTTTTTTCGGGAAACGGTTCTTTATTGACAATATTGTAGTGGAAATATTTGTTACACTCATCATACAGAATCCCTGATTAACGTGCGGCCAAAACAGTACCTTCCACGCGGTATATATGGTATGTATTGATCGATCAAACACGTAAAGAGCAATTTAAAGAAAGATAAGGATACAAAGAACGAAATATTTTCCAAAGTAAGGAGTAGTTTGGGGTACCTAAGGTAATTTTCTGTAAAGCCTTCGTGTCACCTCATTTATATTTAATTATCAAGTTACCAAGCGGAATGGCTAAGGGGGTAACGTATGTGGCCCGCATTCGGGAGGTCGCGGGTTCGATCCCCGTGGTCGCACATTCTGACATGGGTTTTTCCATGGTTTCCCCATGTCACTTAGGCGAATGCTGGGGTGCATTATTTCATACCACGGTTTCCTTTCCATCATTTCCCTTAATTCCATTTCCTTATCATCTTTCAGGTGTACTTTCAGGCCTGTAGTGTTGGCAGTGAGGGGCAAGTGGCGTGGATGATTGCGCATAGTAACTGTTGTTCTCGGCGCTAGGTGGCGTTTGGCCGACTTTGTCCTCCGTCGGGGGGAAGCACAGTGCGACACCGGAACTGCAGTGTGATGGCTGCTTGGCGGGACCTCAGCACTTGTTAGGGACTTCCGCGCGTCTCTGGGACCTGTCTAGCCGCGACCTGTATGGCACCTTCAGTTCTCCCATTTCATCCCTGCCTCCTGGAGGGTGGTAGCTGCAATAGATCTGTGCAGGTCGAAGTGAGCGAGGTGTCCCCTCTGTGTCTGTACCCTTTACCCTGATTATCAAGTTATCAAATTATCCGACTTTTCGATTTTGTTATGTTGTTCATACACATACATGCACGCGCGCACAGCTTTTCTAAACTTATGTTACTTTATTACACTTTTTTATTCTTATCTTTGTATTTGCAGAGCCTCTAGACGTTTATTTCCGGTGAAGGCTTGGTATCGAATTTTTTAGTGGAATGCAAAAACGTCCTCTAAATAGGAAGAGCAAAAATTAACCAGGTGAAGCAAGGGTGCTCAAGTAGACTGTAGGTATATGACAGCTTGAGGGAGTCACTTCTTAGCTAAAGCACCATATTCAGTACGTTTCCATAAGGAATTGAAATCGATTTGAGTTCTCATTCCGAAATGAATACTGCACGGAAATGTGGATTCAGATCGAACTGAATCATTGGATCGTAAAAGTGGGATCGGATCGAAATTTTGTTGCATGGAACCACATACCGGATTCAGATAGATTTGGATCCATCCAAGGTGCTAACTTTCACTGTACTCGTAACGTGCACGCTCGTCATTTTGTTTTCATAGCGAAAGTGGCGTAATAAAACACAACAAAGTCACTTTTATTGGTTCTATAATCTCGCAATATATTGTTCTCAAAAACATTCACCATTCTCAAAACCTACTTAAAATATACAGAAAACTTCTTTCATGTTCGCTAACATAAACCAAATGACCAACATAAAAACTTGAATTATTTAGCTTGAGCCTTGCGTATCCAAACCGATCTCAACGCCAATTCAATATGTAAATATGAGAATGGGATTGGACTCAAATCGATTTGAATTTCCCATGGAAAGGTAGTTTATGTCCTCTGCTAGTGGTACCGTAATATTTCCGTGTTTTTAATTATTTAAACGTAAACGTATTATTAATTCATAAAGAATTTAATGATTATATGATAACTACAGAAATGAATATTTTATGCAGTGTGTTATTTATGCAGAAATCAATATACATTTACGTACTTTCTTACACGAAGCATGACAAAAATTTAAATATTTCTCCAAACGAAATAAATTGTTTCGTAATTATTTTACATTTTACTGACTTAAAATGTAAACAAAAATAGGGTTGCACAAATTACAAATGTTTTTGAAGTTCTATACATAAAGTTGTCAACCTTTTTATGCAATATAAAAGGCTGACAAAATTATAAAGCGCTCTAAAGGCCAAGGAATTAAACTACTCGAATATTCGAAACCTGAACTTTTCAAATTCATTTAAAATGATTTACACCTTGCACTACAGAACATCCGCATCAATTTAGAGAATGACATTCGTTAGCCACCTGGCCTATTTCACTGAAAATATGCCCTTCATAATACGTATTTTTCAAAAAATAATAGTACTTTAAATACTGTTACAGTGAATAAATATTTCGTATTTTAAGAATGACTAAACGGCGATTTAATCGATTTGTATTTAGTGTACTTCAAGACTGTTTATTGACCAACCAAATCATCCACGTAATCTGTCACAAACCGACTGAATCATTCGATCAACCGGTCAAAGACTGCTTATTAGAGTCTGCACGGGTTTGGGCCAAATTTCAACAATGTTTGTCGGGCTCGGGCCGGGCCCGCTCTTGAAAATTAAGAGGTATAAAATAATATATTATATTTCTACTTTTCCGAGAATAGCATTATCACAGCATTCCTTTACTAGGAATTCTATATGATTATTCTGATGAAAGGTTTCAAATAATAATAATAATAATAATAATAATAATAATAATAATAATAATAATAATAATAATAATAATGATAATGATAATGATAATGATAATGATGACGATGACGATGACGATGACGATGACGATAATAATAATAATAATAATAATATTAATAATAATAATAATAATAATAATAATAATAATAATAATAATAATAATAATAATAATAATAATAATAATAATAATAATAATAATAATAATAATAATAATGCGTTCAGAATGCGAAATCATTAATTCCAAGATTTTTCTGTGTCCTTTGAAGTTTGTAAAAAAACTCACAGGTAATTTGAATTTACTTTTCCTTAATTCGAAGTTTTTGTTCAGAAATATCTGTCCAAAATTAATCTATGCGCGGAAATCTAACACAACTTTGTCTGTGTGTTTCCACAAAAGAATTCATGCCTCCGAGGTTGTTTGTTTTGTTGGAATGCAATTGGAACGTTGTTTGGGGGGTGGAATAGCTTTCTTAGCTGCCGGCCTTGAGCTTCTGTACCTGGTCTCACACCCCCTTGTTTAAAACACGTGTGCCTTTAGTTGTCACTTGAGCTTCCTACTACTCATTGTGTTGCAAATCAAAGACAATGTGTCTCTTGGTAAGCCGCGTGTGCAGTACAAGGTTTAACTTTTGTGGAAAAAGTCGCCGTCATTCGAGAAGTTGAAAAGGGTTTGAAGAAACAATCTGAAATCGCGAAAGAATACGGGATACCACCGAACACTTTGTCAACCTATCTGAAGAATAAGGAGTAAATTTTAACCAGTGCCTCGAGTGAAAATGGAAAGAGTCGGAAAATCCTGTTGTATGTACCCGTATTGCTAAAACGTTAATTTTAGACGTAACTTTTGTAATTCGAATTGTTGGACATTTCGATTTTTATCTGATCCCTTCAGTTTCGAATGATCCAAGTTCCATTGTACATTCACACGACTTTCTCTGTCCACTCTTATTTGTATATACGTTTTACAGACTGTTCTTACAAAAGTACTTTTTTCGCACAAATCGAAATAAGCTTATACTGAAAATAATAGTTTCGTTACATGTTTCGTTGTGAGATAAAGAGGATAAAGGAGACCACATTGATATTCAAATGTTTAAAAACTAATCAGCATATGCTAGCGTTGAAATGTCATTCTTTTTCATTCTCACATGACTTTGTGAGAAACAACTGAAAAGTGACAGGAAAATGACATGTTGAAAAATTCAAACCAATAATAACGAATATCTCGGAAGTGGCTGATGTCTAACAAAAATTTATTTGAAATAAATTGTGTGTTTTAAGGCTACATTTTTATGGGATACGCTTCTGTCCGTTTCATTAACAAAATTCCAAGTTTCTTCCGAACGAAAATTTTGCAGGCCATCCCCAGAATATTAAAGATATACGTTTTGTCATGCAAAGTATTTTAATCAAAATGTTAGTGCCATATTTGAGAAAGCAAAAAAAAAAAAAAAAAAAAAAAAAAAAAAAAAAAAAAAGTCGAAAGAAATATCAATGCAAAAGGTAAGTAAATGTATGGGGTGTACCATTTTCCTGAAAAAATGCGTGTAGTATCTTTGGGAAATTCTGAACTTAAATAACAAGTTTTATGGGATTTATCGAACTTATCGTTTACAGCTATGCTGTTCACAGGCGCGCGCCCTTATTCTAAGTGTTTTGGAAATTCGGCAGACGTCAAAACATGTATTTCCGGTGAAATCTCGACATCGAAATTTTGGGTTCAATATAGTGTTTTCTCTTAGTGGCGTAGGCAAGGAGGGACTCACCCGACTTAGGGCCTCTCCCAGTCTTCTGCAATTTTGTTTCTTTCAAATTTTAAGTGTTTCAACTAATATAATTTTTTGAAATTTTATCGATGGTGCCCTCACTATCGACTAAGTTGTTAAGAGTTATTATCTTTGGCCTAAGTCACTTCAAGGGGAATGCAGACATGTAAATCATTCCCGAGAGCCGCGCTACCATTGTCTAAGTCGCATGACGTCATCGGAAGTACCAAATCTACCGCGAAAGTTTAAGGCGGTTAATACCGTTTATTCGGCATTAGCGCAATTATTTCTTCTTTTATTCACTGTACTACAAAACATTCAGTAATACGAAAAGCCAATAGCATTGCATTTATTTGAAGAAAGGATTTCTTTTACATTGAGGTTGTGTATTACATTATTCCAATAATGCTTCACGGCTCCAAATTATTGTTTATTGGCTCTCAAGGATACAGCGGTCGAATTCTATGCACAAATCGTGCAAAAGTTGCGAATGATTGTCAGTGTTTGTTGCTCTGCAAAGGTTCCGAATCTGCCATTGTGCAAGTGTGTTCAAAATGGTGCTAACTCGGGTACAGGTTTTCGTGTCTATCAGTTCAGTTATACAGTGTACTCAAAATGAGTCGAAAAAAGATTTCTTTTTTGTGTGAAAAAAAAAAAAATCCAAGTTAGAAGAAAATACGGACAGCCGGAATCTAAATGAAGTGTACCTCGCGTTATTTGCGATTTTTCCTCCTCCTCCTCTTCTTCTTCTTGTAGGATAATATCCTATTCATTTCCGCTTTTATATCTCGGATGAGTTATAAATGCTACCAATCTATCTCTTGTCCTTTTCCCATCTATAGGTCTTCCTTCTTTGGTTCTTTTTACTAAACGGTTGTTTCCCATAATGTTTTTTTCCGGTATTTCCGTCCTTCATTGTTAAATGTTGTTATATACTGAATTTTGCAATTTTCTCTGAATTCTGTATTGTGTACTTTATCTCATAAGGTTTTTCCTTGAATTGTTCTTAATATTCTCAATTTGCATGTACTTAATATTTGTTTTGTTCTGACTGTATCTGCTCTGGGTTTTTGTTGTATAAGTTAAGATTGGTCTAACTATTGTTTTATAAACGCGGACTTTACTCCCTATTTCGCCAAATGATCTTTTATGCATCCTGATATCCGCACTGCTTCATCGGCCTGTGTTTTTACTCCTCGATTTAAATTTTTGGTGCTTGTTATTTTAATACCTAAATAATTAAATTCTGAAACCTCAATTTTTCTTTCCACTTCTAATTTTTATCTCAATGGCTCGTTCGATACTGTTAGGTATTTAGTTTTTTGTGCGTTTATTGTCCTCTATCTCAAGTTGAACATAGGAGTGTATGTTCCTGAATCCCTCAGGAAATGATCTTGAGGTTTTGATAAGTTATAGAAGGAATCCTGGACTCCAGATGAAAACTGCGTGTTTAAATTGTTGTGTTATTGTGATTTAACGGGGCTCTTTGTTGCACATGTGTTTTGTTTTCTTCCATTGAGGGAGAGCGGAGAAATAAATAATTGAGGATTTTGATCTCAAAATCCTTTACAAATTGGACGGACGCTCTTGAATGTTTAATTTTCATGAACAAACTCAATATCACAAGAGTTGTAGTACAGGGGCAAACGATTTTTTATCTTTGAATTTAATAGCAAAATTCCGAACATTTTGGAAAGCGACTGTTTTGTATGTTTTGTTGGCACCAAAAGCGCTTTCAAAGGAGTTCAAGTTGTATGGGCGTCGCGAAGGAGGGGAAATCAATTAATTTACTGTGCCGTCAATTAGGTTATTGTTTTAATTTGTTTTATTGTTGTTTTAATTTTGATGTAAAGAATAATTTGTATCTAGCATAAGTTAATACGGTTACCCGCAACAATTTTTGACAACAGAATAACGAATTAATATTGTTTGATTGCAAACTTCGAACATGTGCCCCTCCCCCTGAAAAGAAGTCTGCCGACGCCCATGTCAAGAAGCTCCGTTAAAAAGGTTTCCCAAACGCTATTTATATTTATTGTGCGAATCATGTGCTAAATTTGGTTTTATCAAAATCGTACATTGTCACATTTGTTATAAATTGCATTGGTATTGTTGAAGCAGGTATAACTTTTTACGTGTTTCCCCAAAAAGAACTAATTTACGGAAGGAAAATATAAAACAATCTAATAAGTTAAGCTCGTGCATCGCAGACCCCACAGATTGTGTGAATTAGAATTTCTTGGCGTTGGGGAGGGGAAGTCCTTTCCCTTATCTTGGAAAGCCTGTCGCATAACACTATGCGCCGGATTCACTTGAACACTTTATTTAATCGTCACTAGCCTTCTAATCTTGGGTACCGATAGAAAAACTTGACTGTATGAACAGGTTCGCCCTATCTCCTGCGGCCACTTATTCATGACACACTCCTAGGAGTACATAACCAATTTAAAAGCACTGCATTCCATTCTAACGGTCCCGAAAATTACAAGCCTTATCACCGCCACCTGTGTATAAAAGCATCTCAAATAAAAACGTATTAGCAATATGTGGCATTCAATATTCAACGTACTTTTTTGGGTCATATTAAACTGAATCTTGTAACAAAAGTCATTTTTAAATTAGTTTTATTCCAGACGATGTTGTTGAAGTAATGGATGTGCAACATAAAACACATATGCCTCACGACATACACCTGTATTTATCACAAACTAAGGTAGTTTCAAACGATTTTCGTCTCAATTTGTACAAAACTACAAAAATTAGGGATATCGGATCACTTTTCGAGAAATCTTTCGGGATACCACGGGCAAATGGGGACACAAAACAAGTGGCCTTATTTATGTCTGTCCCATATTGCCACTTCCTGAGATCAGTTTTAAGTTGCACCTTGACCAGAAGAAAAAATATAGCTTCTTGAGAGTTATTGTGAAGGTTTAATGTTTTATTTTACTTAATTGATTGAATGTACCTAAATTAACTTTTATTATTATTATTATTATTATTATTATTATTATTATTATTATTATTATTATTATTATTATTATTATTATTATTATTACTATTATTATTATTATTATTATTATTATTATTACTAGTAGTAGTAGTAGTAGTACTAGTAGTAGTAGTAGTAGTAGTAGTAGTAGTAGTAGTAGTAGTAGTAGTAGTAGTAGTAGTAGTAGTAGTAGTAGTAGTAGTAGTAGTAGTAGTGGTAGTCGTAGTAGTCGTAGTAGTAGCAGTAGTTGTAGTAGTAGTAGCAATAGTAGTAGTAGTAGTAGTAGTAGTAGTAGTAGTAGTAGTATTAGTAGTAGTAGTAGTAGTAGTAGTAGTAGTAGTAGTAGTAGTAGTAGTAGTAGTAGTAGTAGTACTAGTAGTAGTAGTAATAGTAGTAGTAGTAGTAGTAGTAGCAATAGTAGTAGTAGTAGTAGTAGTAGTAGTAGTAGTAGTAGTAGTAGTAGTAGTAGTAGTAGTAGTAGTAGTATTAGTAGTAGTAGTAGTAGTAGTAATAATAGTAGAAGTAGTCAGTGATGAATTCCGGGGGTGGCCCGGGGGGGGGGTAATCCCCCCGGAAATTAAAAGGGCCCCCCGAGAAATTCATACCCATTTGTAAATTATATCATTAACATTCTCTCCCCCCTCCGTTAAGCTTATCTAATATCCCCCCAGGAGGAAAGTGGCTGTATACATCACTGGTAGTGGTGATAGCAGTAGTAGTAGGAGGAGGAGGAGTAGGAGTAGTAGTAGTAGTACTAGTAGGAGGTGGGGGGGTGGGGGGGGGGGGAGTAACAGCAGCAGCAGTAGTACTATATTATACAAACGTATATGTGTAATACATACCTACGTGTAGGTCGCTAGACAACCAACATGCTTTTTATTAGGGGGTTGGCATATTCTACAGAATCTGCTATTTTATTTCGTAAATACATGCTCCAAATTCCCATGTTCATAATTGGTTGGGCACTTAAATTTCACGTGTTCCGTGCATTAATTAATGTGCATACATTGTTTTGAGCCTCTTTGTTTCTGCTTAAATACAAGACCGCTTTGATCTCAATTATCGGCATGACACGCGGGAGACATCAAAGCGTCAACAATGAGAAACTATCAACAGGAAAAGTGCGCACATGGACCTTGGTAACCTAACAGAATTGTATGCTACACACTCTATGAAGTAGCACACAAGAAATTACTTTGTTCCTTTTTGACAGGTACACCGATAGTGGCCATCTTGAGTGCCCATACACATATTGTTCGACCAGCGGTGGCTCAAAGCTGGTTAGAACAAGACCTGTCCATCCGCCTGCCTCACGTTCCAGCGGGACAGAACACCTGACTTCACGTACTACCCATGCCGTAAAACGCAACCGCTTCTTCAAACAGAAGCAAATGCGCATTTGCTCATCTCCGCTCTGAATGTGTTAAATTTAATAACACTTCGAAGTTTCATTAACAGTTCTAGGCCTCTATTACTATTACTCCTTTGAACGAAAAACAGAATTACCTGGCAAGCCCATAGCAAGGACAGGTGATAGTATTGTGCCACTCCTTGCCAAGCCCACCTGAACCAAGACAAAGTAAAAGAAGATCATTAAACATAACGCTTCTCCAAGTTAGCTTACAAACCATTGTGACATTTGTAAAATACATGAATAAACAAAGCGTTTTTCTGGTGTCGCTTACAATATAAGGTTATCGGCACATGTTACTCAAAATAATTACCAATGTCATGTGTTTCGCAGATATTTGCCCCTTTTGTTGTCCCTTTAAAACAATATTTACATTATTAACCTCCTTATGTCAAAAATAACAAGTATTTATTTATGACAAGAGCAAATGTTTAGTTAATATTTGCACCGTAAAATAAATAGATTTTGTGCATTACTCACCTCTTCAGCAAATTCGAAGTCTCCTTCGAATTTTCGTTTTCTCTTTGCTTCGCCCGCCGCGGCTAACAAGCCCACCAGTACAAAAATCCAAAGAATTTTCATTTGTAAACCGTAGGTAGTCAGTCTGTTTAGGAGACCGGGGGAGAACAAATGTCTACCCTCAAAACTTCAACTAGATATTAATCCTCACCAACTGGTTTTACAAAATAAGCACACGACCTCTTCTGCGTTCGGAACCAACCCCACCACCAAAACAAATTTCACTGCACACTGTCAGACGCGGATAGACAGTCGTGTTTCTCCTGGACCTCAAGAGGTGGCGGTAAAGTACGCTCTGCTAGTGGGAAGTGGAACTTCAAGTGAAGAAAATCAATGGCTGGCGCATGCGCTGTGGGCAACGTTTCCTCCTCTGCAAAGTACAGTCTCGGAAACATAAAATCTACCATAAACGTCAGGAATATTCATTTTGCGGCTTTGCAGCAATAATCAGATACGAAGAGACATAAAGTATTGAACTGAGATGCATAAAACACACATCGAGTGTGGGTGTGTTTATAGCGGTCGAGAAGCTTATTGCGAAATGTGCATTTGGCTCTAAATTGTTCGTTTGTAGATATTGTACATGTATGGTGTTACAAAATATACTTATCAAAGAAACTTCAAATGGCGATGCCATGATTTCCTAAAATACTCAACTCAGACAAGCAAAAGCAATATATAATTGAGGCATTCACTTCTTACGCTCGCATATTAGGCTCAGAGCTCAAAATGAAGAAACATTTGTCATGATTTAAATACCCATTGAAACTTAGCACTAAAAGAGAAAAACTGAGCGCTAATGCAAGTATTTATTTTTTGGAGGGCGAATCAGATTTGAGGAATTCGGTGCCACAGCTAGGACTCGAACCGCGGACCTCCGACGTTCTGTCGCTGATCTCCATAAGGATTCATTGGTCTTGGAGGACTTCCAAAAGACCTCAGTTACTCTGAAATATACAGGATGGAAGGTGCTGCTTCGGCCGTACGTTACCCAGGGATTCTTCATGATGAGTGTAACAAAAATGCCCAATACAATTATTGCCAATAAAGAACCGTTACGCCGAAAAAAAAAAAAAAAAAAAAAAAAAAAAAAAAAAAAAAAAAAAAAAAAAAAAAAAAAAAAAAACCATAAAATATTTGGAATAACTGGAGCGATCCAACTTCTTGACGAACGGATATAAATGGTTTTTATTCCACCAACTGTCGCAGACACTGTGTGAACAATGCTGTAATGTCTTTTTATTTCAATTTGAATTAACTTAGTCACAACTTAATGTTAACGTGACGCTGGCAAATCTCTCTTAGAAATTAAACCTTGCACGACATTTTAACATTAAATTGTGTCTAAATTGTTTCAAATTAAGGTAGAAATGCATTACACCATTGTTCACATGTTTTTGCTACAACTAGTATGAAATAATAAACCACTTATACCCATTCCTCAAGAAGTTACATGGCTCCAAGTATTTGACCCAAATTATTTTTTTTTCAGGATGTTTGTGACATTCTCCATTTCCAAGATATTATTTATTATTGGTTTCAGTTTTCAAACACCTAATTATACTTTTCTCCAGCCGAAAATAGTTAGGTATTCATTTTTTTTCTCATAGTAATACAAAGAGTACAACGTTTTAAGGCCATCACATAGCAACCTGCTCTTAAAAGTTTTGAGTATTGATTAAGCCTCTTATATTCCCCTAATCCACTTGTACCTACAAGGAAATATGCAGTAAAACATTTGTGCAAATCTTTATATCAATTAACATGAAATAACTAGAAGAATAAACTTTTATAAAAATACTTTATTGAAAAATGAGCAGATAAAGTCATGTGGATGTAACATATTTTTTAAGTAGATTTGTTTATATTACAACTTAAAGTTATTGGAATTTGGCAGGTTTTGTATCAAAGTTTATCTTACTTTGATTGTGAGATAAACTGCAGCCCAAGTATTAAATGGACTGTTCTACAATCACATTTATAGTTATTTTGGCCCTTATAGGGTTGATCCTTGGAAAGCAATGGCTTTAGTTTTTGGAAAATATAGTTTTACAATGTGCACACCACTATATTGTATGGTTTCATGAGATATACATTTTTGTGCGTAAGATCCTGTCTATTTCTTACAGTTTTTCAAGTACACAAAAGTAATTTCAAATGAAGAGGACTTCACAGACTGTTCTCAGAGAATTCAGGATATACAGTTCATTTGTCATGTAAATATCTTAAACATATGGTATTCTGATCAAAATCACTGCAGCTACTTTTGAGAAAACCAAAAATAATGAAAAAATCTTATATGTTAACAGTAATTAGGGTTGAGTTTCATGAAAATATTGATTTTGCATCTTTGTAAAATACAGAACCCAAATACCATATTTGGTATTCATCAGACTTATAATTTTTGTATTATGCTATTCACACACACAGCCCTTTCTCTAAAAATTGTTTTCTTGGAGCCATGGGGCCCCAAAACATGTATCTCCGGTGAAATCTTGGTATCATATTTTTGGTTGGAATACAATATTCTACTTACTGCAAGTACACAGTAAAAAGTAGCATATGTTTCAAAAAACAAAGTTCTTGCTTTCCAAGAATCAAATCCTATAAGGGTCAAAATAATTATAAATCAGATTGTAGAACAGTTAGTTCATTTAATTATTTGGGTTGAATTTATTTTAGAATCAAAGTAAGATAAACTTTGATACAAAACTAGACAGATTCCATCAACTTTTGGTCACAATACAATCTACAGAAAAGAGTGACGCAAGATAAATTCTTAAAATTGTATAAAGTAATGGTAGTATCAACATTACTGTATAGCAAAGAGGTAGTACCAACACCTCAGCCTGCATAATCATTTTAGAACACTGAAGTATTTAAATGTAAGTTTTGATGCAAGACACTTCAGTGGCAGGTTATCCCATTGTGATGTTGTTACCCTCTCGAGTAATCATTAAACTGTTATTTCATACATACCTACACAGGGAAATTGAGGCAAGGGGGATGCAGACGACTCACATATCTTATTGTATTAAGTAATATGAGAGATCACTTAATTATGTAGGTGATAAAAGGAGAAGACGAGATCCCAGCTTGTCAAATTCCTCTGGATGAATGTCATTGTTCAAAATCAAATGCGCGAGCTGTAATAGCACAGCATAGTCAAAGAATTAAGGCTGCTGAAGAACCACAAATGGGATTGTCAAGACCAGTAGCAGGATATTTGCTCTTAAATCATTGAAAAAATGAACACTTTACACAGAAGTATATATAGAGTGTGCTTTACAATTAATTATTATATAATTAAATAGAGGGAAAGAAGTTTTAATTCTGGGTATTTGTTTAACATATGGGCAGATCTGAAAAGGGCTTTAGCACCCTGTTATTGCCTTAGCTGCTGTTTGTCAATGTATTTAGTTTATGGAGCTGTTGTACATTTAATATGGATTTGGGGTATTTTTCCACCTGGGTAGAGGGAGCAAACTAAACTCATGTGAGCAGTGTTCGAATCAGACAAGAGGATAAACTTATATTTGTGTTATATTTATGGCAATAATGGTAGTAATACCAGTTGTGGTAACCTTGGTTGTTATATATATAAATGCAATAGACATTTTAGTGTCTTTAAAAGCTCCATGATTTTGTATTTCTGAGCAGTACAAGCATAATATGACTGAAAGAACTGTTTCATGAAAGTCAGGGGTAATTTGTTTTCCATTTTTCAAATATAGTTTTTGTCTTTTACTATTTTCATTAACAAGTGTTACTTTCAATGGTGCAGTTTTTACCTGAGAAGCTATAATATTAATATTACTTGAAGTTAAAGCCTGACATTCGAACTGGAATACATCACTGTCATTACTTTCTGTAACTTTATTGCTTTCATTTCACAAACTTATCCATGCTGATGAACAATAGAACAATGAGTTGCAAGAAACTGAACTGAATACTGCAAACTGCAGTATTGCTGGTGTAGAATTACTGGAATTGTGACCCTGAATGCCAAACCAACTAATGAACCTGAGAATTGTTTAGCTTACCTGCGATCTGATGCTCTTGCTTACTCACAGCTCGCACTCATACGATGTACAGTCTGCATCACAAGTGTTCCATGTCTTCTTGTATGTTCAAAGAGGAGTAATAGTAAATACAGTAGAAGGCAGGGAAATTATTTAATGGAAGGGGGAAATCCTCCCAATAGTCATTCCATTCCAATACTTATGTACTAAAACAGTTTAAACCTGTTGATGAATTTGATAAGGGGTAAGCAACAGCAAATCAGGTCTAAGTAGCCCTTATACTTACAAATGAGCCCAGCAAAATAGAAGTTGATTTTGTAGAATATTAAGTTTTTCTACACTTGTAATTATCAATATTTCTTCAGAACATTTAAAAGTTAGTTTGATATAGGTATTCCTTTCTATATATTAATTCCTCTTTTTAACCTTTCCTATCCAGTCTTCCTTGGCTCAACTCTTCCTTTCTCTGACACCAGTGTTACTACAGTATGCATTTTGAGGTTCAGGGCATTGTTTCATTTTCTGTTCTGTCCATGGTTCCCTTTAGTTGGAGTGATGTAACCGTCAATCATAGTGGCCATTTTCAAATGGTTACAACTATAAAATATTCCAGATATAAAGGTTTATTTTATTTTCTCTTCTCAGGATAGGTATAACAGAACCTCTTATGACCTTTCTGAGAACTATAAGATCATATGGAGAAAAACCACCTACTCCAATGCCTAGCTTTTGATCAACATGTCAACTTCACTTGGAAATAATGGAGTACAAGAGAACTAATGGCTTTATTGCCAACTGCCAAACATTAGACTACAACTAAACAAGCAACTAACCAACAAATCAACTTTTGCAAGCATCTGCTGTGTTATACTACTCAAATAAAACTGATTATTCTATCTGGATCATGTTACTGCCACTACTGGCTTTTAGAGCGGGCCTTCGCCTCCCTCAATTTTTGACATTAGACGGTATGGACAATGAGGAGACTCAGAAGAACCTAGAAAATCGAAGTGTGATATCTGCTTATCAGGTTCAGAGAGAAGAAGGATAAGGCAAATATCTGCCTACTTGGACCTTGTTCCTTACCTTTGACTGGGTAGATTCCCTCAAGTGGGCCCAAATGACTTCATTGTCAAGTGGCCCTTAGACTCAGTCGACTCCATTCCAATTACCCCCACCCATTCTCACTCACTCACTCACTCGCTCAATTACTCACTCACTCACACACTACTCTCCCTAAAAGAATTAAGGCAGGGTATCAAGCTATGGAAGTAAGAGCTTACAAAATGTCAGTGCTTTGGTCACACAAGTGATTTTGCAACTGTAGAGTTATGTGCATCAATGTGGAGACATTGTGCACAACATGTAGGTACATTGCCTCCCAGTTGTGCTAACTGCAATGAAGAACATCCACCAAGTTGCCCAAGACCAACACCAAAGAAAAAGGGTAGATTAATTTGAATATCGCCATCTGCAAAGTAATAGAAATTTTCATTTGGTACTTATCCCATAAAAATTACCATGACTGTCCTACAATGGAACATACGTGGTATTAGCACACACCTACAGAGCTTGAACTTTTGCTCAATAAGAATGAGCCTTTAGTTGTTGTAAGTTTGCAAGAGACTAAGCAAGCCAAGTCCGCAAGACTTTTTCCAACAAGGACTATACGCCCCATTACGGTGTGATCTTACACCAGAAGAGAGGGCTCCTGCACATGGGAGCACTATATTACTTATCAGAAATGATATAGATCTGAACCCTTACAGTCTGACATTCAATCAGTCACCTCGAGGGTTGTTCTGCCATCCATCCTATTTACCATTTGCAACATATATCTGCCTCCCATCTGATGACCTCTCACTGATTTAGATCTAGTTTCCCAATTATCAACATCTTTTCTGTTGGTGGGAGACTTCAGTGCACATTCACCCACTTTGGGATTCAACTAGGGCTTGTGCGAGAGACAAGCTAGTCACTGATTTCATGTATAATTACAGCCTAGCTCTCTTCTACATTTCTTTCTGACTCCTTCAATAACTTCCCACACCTTCATCTAGCAGTTTGTTCACCGCAGTTGGCACTTTCCTTACAGTGGAATGTTATCCCTTGTTTACACTCTAGTGACCACTTTCCATGTTTTAGTCTCTTAACACAAGATACATGTTCTATATGTATACCTAGATGGCACTTGGATCGTGCCAACTGCAACCTTTACACCCAGTTTTCCGTGTCTACTTACGAGCACAAGTCAGTAAATTATTTGGCGCATCTTACTGAGAGGATTCTTCGGTTGCTGAGCAATCTATTCCGTGGTCGACTTCCCACCCCCGTCGATTTCCTGTGCCCTGATGGATGGATGAATGTCGAAATCCCTCTCGTGCTCGAGGGCGTGCTCTTTTATACCGTAATTATTAGCCATATTATTAAATATGAGTTTAATAATGGATTAAATGATAATTAAAATTATAATGAGAAAGTAATGCGAATGTAATATAAGTGCTGAGGCTTTCACGGCCGGCATTATCAACTATGTTAAGTAGATTTTCCGGGCTTGTGGGCCGTGGTCGAGTTGGATTACCTTCCTCCGACGTTTCGCTGGAAACTGCGTCCAGCATCTTCAGGGTCAACCTCTGTTATTAGTGGATGCACTGCTGGACGCAGTTTCCAGCGAAACGTCGGAGGAAGGTAATCCAACTCGACCACGGCCCACAAGCCCGGAAAATCTACTTAACATAGTTAATGCGAATGTATTTAATATGATTATTACGAATGGATAATTTTATGATAGGAAGCAACAGTATTCAATCATTAGTATGCGAATAAATATTCTAATTCAGAGTTATATAAGGTACTGTTTCTGATTCATATGGTTAAAATGTTACTGGTAAAAGGGACCTGCTAATGTTTTGGGTTTGGCTACCTGCGGTAATTAGCGATCCGGCCGGTCGACACAAAACTTGTTCGGCCAGTTTTCCAAGAAACGCCTAGACGCTAAGGGTTCGCTAGCTAGCGGTTTTTCTGAGAATTCAGTCTGAAGCGAGGCTAAAGCCCGTGGGTTCTTTAGTTACCAAGCATAGCGTGGTATGCCACTCTCTGATTTGAAACCCGCGACGGGGCAGTCGCATATCGCCAGCCGTAGTTACGAGCATTACTTCGCGCCTAGACATCACAGCTATTACCGCGAATATTATAGAGAGTGATCAGTCTTTCTCAGCAGTGCATTAAGCGATGAAATATATTTTTAAAATAGGGAAAGTGACTTATTCCACCGTAGCAGATTTCAACGACTCAACCTATTTTAATTGCAATTGGGGAACGTAATAGTAACTTTACTTTCAAACGGGACAACTCATGGTGAACATTGATCGTGAAAACGTACCGAGAATTAAATTAATTACAAGGAACTGTGTGTTCTTATTCCGTCAACATCACTCACGGATACCCTGTAGATTTTGCAGTTTCAACTCTAATGGTTAGCCAGGGCAAAGTTATAGGCAATTTATAGAGCAGATCCACAGGACTACAAGACCTTCAAGGATCAGGCTGCAAAGATCCTCTCCAGCGAAGAAAATACACCTTCAAACTTGACTTGCACGCGGGACGTAGCATCGCCTCCCTGGAACAACCACCGCAAACTCGGCGCACACAACGTGGGACCCCTAAAACGGCGTCATCTTAGGGCTTTCCAACGTCACCCTACACTCGGTAACCTAATCCAACTCAGGAAAATTTGCGCCAGGTCTAGGAAAGTCATTGAAGATTGCCAAAAGGTATCACGGAGCAAATTTGTAGTTTCATTTAACCGACAACCTTCCTCAGTTGTATGGGATAAGTTAAGGCGTGTAGGCGATAAATCGTGCTATATGCCAATTTCGGGCATTTAAAACAGCTACAGGAGTTGTTATTGATCCATTTGATGTGGCTAACACCTTTGGCAGTGCTTTCGCTAAAGTGTGTAACTCGGATAACTACTCCCCTGAATACCTTTTAATTAAGACTCAGGTGGATTCTCAAGGTTTCGCATTTCCTTCCAGAAACGTAGAAGATTACAATCGTCCATCCACCATGGCGGATTAGAACATTCTCTTTCATCTTCGCGACTATCAGCACCAGGGCCACAGGGTACTCAAGTGCAAATGTTACAACAGCGTTCTCCTGAAGGATAGGTATTCCTGATCGAGGTCTATAATCATGTTTGGGTTGACAGTACTGTTCCAGAAAAATGACGAGAGGTCACCGTTGCACCCATTTTGAATGCTGAAAGGATTGTCATCTTTCCTCCAGTTAGTGTCCTATTTCTCTCATCAGTTGCGATTGCAAGGCTTGGAACGCATGATCAATGTACGGTTGGCACGGTGGCTAGAAATTCGTACCCTACTAACACACCCAGTGTGGCTTTCGACGTCGTTCAACTTTGGCCCATTTTGTGTCGATAAAGATCATGAACGGATTTGTGAAGAATTGTCAAGCCGTTGGCATATTTTTCGATCTCTCGAAGGTTAATGATATATGCTGGCGAGCATACTACGTTCCCTATATACCCGGGATATACGTGGACGCCTACCATTTTTCATCCAGGAACTTGTGAATTACCGCGTCTTCTGTGCAAGGATCGCTCGGTTTTTTAACCCTTTTATTCAGGAGAACGGAGTACCTTATTGGTCGGTACTCAGTGTCACAATGCTATAGCAATTAATTCCATCTGGAAAAGTGTTCCACCTGAAGTTTTGCCGTGCCATTTTGTAGAAGACTTGGTCATCTGTTGTGCTTCTCAGGGCATGTCGTTTTTGGGATGTCGCCAGCAACAATGTTTAGACTATCTTCGAGGAGCTCAAAACCGGCTTTCGTTTCTCAACTGAGAAGTCAATATGCGTAAATTGCTGGCGCCGTACGTCCAACGTTCGCTTTTTTAACGTGCTAAACGAACGATATAGGAAGAGCTCCCTTAGCTCTATGCCAGCGAGTTTTTGTTTCCAGGAGCTTCTTAAAAAGCTCGCTATTGAAATGCCTAACATGTTTCCCACGGGAGAGAGCCTTTACCCGCCATGGTTGCGTGGCACGTCGCATTAGATCTTGGGATGACCGTATACCGTAAGTCCATAATGCCCATCTCTATTATGCGCACTTGTTTCTTAGAATTTTTGTCAGGCTGCCCTACCGACGTTTGATTACACCGATGGTTCTAAGAGCACCAACCGTATTGGATGTGCTGATGTTTACAGAACCGAATCACGTACATTCGATTTTTATAATAGTACTTCCATTTATACTGCAGAGCTGTATGCAATATATCAAGCTGTTTTATATCTGCAACGTCATAAATTGGACTGCTTAATTTTGAGTGATTCTCATAGTGCACTTCGGAGCCTTCGTGAGCTGTACAGTGTATCCAGGATGCCCTCCCTGTTCTACATGCATCTGGCGTTAATGTGGCGTGTGCATGGATTCCTGGTCAGGTAGGTTTGCCGGGGAATGAAATGACAGATTAGGTAGCAAAGGCGACAACCACAGAACTCAGCATTACCACCTGTCATATTACTTTGGAAGTGTGGAGAGCAGTGCTGTCGAGCTGGAGAGTCTGTGCTAAAAAGCTTAGAGAATTGATAGAACTTCCGATAAACTGGATAACCTCCTCCCATCTTATCGTGATATGATCTTGGCTCAGTTATGCATTGGCTACTGCAATTTTATGCATGGTTACCTTTTTAAATGGGAACCTGCTCCTCTTTGTCCACTGTGTGATAAGCTTTCACTGCTCTGTCACGTGCTGCTAGTGTTTTTCCAAGTAGCTTTGAGGCACTCTGCAACTGCCTGTCATACTTGAGAGGTCCTGCCGGATGATGTTTTTCGCAGTGGTAAAAATAAATCTAAGAATTTATGACTTGAGATATCAAAATTTCATCCTTTTTGGAACTTTTTAAAACTTACTTTTAATTTTGGCTTTTGCCTCTTTGTTTGGTATACTTATATTTACTTTCTTACTGGTACTTTATTTTATATTTAAATTTACCTCTGGCTTTTTTAATGATCCATCTTATAAGGATGCTGATGACAAAGTATATATTAGTACTGAAATGCAATGACAAATGAGGAAGTAAAGAAACTTGATGAGCATATACATATAATCAAATGAAAACTATGCAAGAGAATTTAGAAAAAAGAAAGTTTGGAAAAACTAAGCCAAGCTGGGACAATCAAATGAATAACCAGTACATAAGTACATGTAAAATTGTACAAAATGACTTACCTGAAAGATACAGCAATATGAGTGATGTCACAGATTTTCAGAATGCAGGTTCAAATACAAACCAAATTTATATACACAGAACATGCCCTTGCACACTCAAGGCCAAGATTATACAGGTTACACAAAATTTATAATAATTAAGTTGCAAACAATACACTGATAAATAAATTATGTTATATTATGAAACTTAAGAATGAAAATCAGCTGAGTTATTACTTGGAACATCGAGTCACAAAAAGGAAAGAGAAGCAAGACATTAGTTGGAAACACTATTAAAAAGAAAACATCTTACCACAAAAACCCACACAAATTATAATTACCCTTTCAAATCAAACTAATACAAACAAAATTTAAAGAATTTTAGGGACATTTTTCAAGAAAATCCTCCACTCAAAACTGCCATTTACATGGAAAAACAGTCTTAACTGTTTTATCTTCTAAAGTGACTCCGATTTTGATTAAAATGTATGGTGTTTAAAATATTTAGATAGTAAAATAAAATGTATTGTCATAAATTTTCTGGGAGTAGCCTGTCATATGCTCTTTAGAATGAACATGCCTTAACCAGTTCTGCTATAGGGAACACACTAAGTTTATCTAAGTATTAAACTCACGTCTGTAAGTCTAGCACCCAAGACTGGAATCATCTTTAGTTCCAGTCTACAACTTAATAGAAACACCACAGGAATACTTTCTGCAGGTGCACTGAAGTTGAATCTGCAATGTTGGCCCGTTAATGTAGGATTGCCAAAATATTGCTTTTTAAAACTGTGAGGTGACATGCCTGCCATGTCCTCCAAACAGCAAGGGAAGCATATGACTAATTTAATTCTCATACCATCTATGCAAGTATGCCAGAGAATTAAATGACCCTTCGCACAGGTCTCGCTATTTATTTTTGTGAAAGATGGTACATCCACAAATGATGAACGTCACTCCGGACA
Source organism: Tenodera sinensis (assembly GCA_030765045.1). Lineage (NCBI taxonomy): Eukaryota > Metazoa > Arthropoda > Insecta > Mantodea > Mantidae > Tenodera > Tenodera sinensis. The sequence goes on along the minus strand of CM060965.1, from coordinate 66,758,857 downwards.
TCCAGTACAAGTGATGTCCTCCAAAATTACTACGAAATCCAGGATATGGTTTTGAGCAGTCGAGGAATCGAAGTTTGCGAAATAGTAGAGGCTGCAGGCATATCACAAGGTATAGTACTCTCAGTTTTGCCCCAAAAATTAGCTCTGACAAAGGTCTCAGCAAGATGGATGTAACATTTGCTCTCAATGGAGAATACATGCAATTGTGTGATCGACTCAGATGCTGGTTTGGCACTTTTTTGTCACAATCCTGACAAGTTTCTGCATCAGTACCTATGGATGAACAATGGATACACTATTACATATCAAAGACAAAAGCACAGTCGAAACAGTGGATTTTTAAAGCTGAACCAGCTCTGAAGAAGGGAAGGTGGCAAAATCTGCAGGCAAGGTGATGGTCTAGGTTCTTTGGGATGCATGTGGCATCATCTACATTGATTACAGAAAGTAAGAACAATAAATGGAGAGTATTATGCATCTTTATTGCACTGCTTAAATGGAGAAATCAAGAAAAAATGTTCTCATCTGGCAAAGAAAAAGATTCTCTTTCATCAAGACAATGCAAGGACGCACACCTCCACAGTTTCAATGGTGAAAATTGTGAAATTAAGGATTGAATTACTACAAGATATACCGTATCCACCAGATTTGGCCAACAGACTTTTTTTTACTTCTATACTTGAAAAAGTGGCTCAGCAGAAAACATTTGCATCTGGTACAGTTTTTAGGAATGGGTCTCTACCTAGCAGCGGGAATATAGCAGCAGGAATAATGTTTTTACTGAAAGATGGAAAGTTTGTTATAGCAGACGCTACTCTTATCTTCAGGGTTGTGGTCACAGAATGGAATGCACAAATCAACGTTCCTTTATCACAACATATTTATTCGTTGATTTACACTTTTATCACTATGTTAATTAGTTAACAACTTTCAAAATTCGATAGAATCTACACTGGTTAAAAGTTTGGGTGTAAGTTACATGTTCACATGCTATCAGCAAATATACATCCTTTCACCTTGAGCATACAGACGCTAATGAAAAAAAAGAGTCCCAGGCGTCTCTATGACGCAACACCGCCATTCTTATGTATTCATCCGCGCAACAGTTCTCATTGGTTGAACTCAAAGTGACGAGAAAACATTGGCTATCTTGAATAAGTCCCTGATACACTCAAATTAAAAGAATTAGAAATTTACACACTCTTACAAAAATATTTACATGAACAATTTTCTATTGATCAATATTCTGTCTCATATGCCCCTTGTTTTGTTTTTCAAGTTGTCACCTTATTTACAATCTTGAAACACAATACAATACTTCTCCCTACTCCTATGATTCAATCACTTTGTACAATTTTTTTTTTTTTTTTTTTTCTTTACAGTCTTCTTCACTGTTTGTCTTTGTCTTTTGTTTTGACATGATACAGCATGTCTTTATAAATTTCACATATTCGATTACTACACAATGCATTCAGTTATTATACAATACATATCCAGTTATTGTACAACACATTTAGTTATCACACAATATGTCCAATTATTATACAATATATATTCAGTCATTGTACAATATACCCACTTATCATATCACATATGTTCTGTTATTATGCAATACATATTCAGTTATTACACAATACACATTCAGTTTTTGCATAACGCATTTAGTTATTACTCAACATATTCAGTTATTACACAATATATCCAGTTATCATACAATACATATTCAGTTATTGTACAACACATATTCAGTTCTTATACAACACATACTCAGTTATTGTACATTTGACATTGACACAAATATAATTTAAGTGTTTCATGTGGTTTTTGACTTGTATTCATTGCTATGAGGAGAGAAAAACAGGATACAAATTTTGAGCTAATGATTATGATCATATTTATGGCAATACTTTATTCAGTTCTTTGCCTTCTTTGTCTTATAAGCTTATGTATAGGCAGGTTGTTGAGTCGGTTCTTAAACTCTGATGTTACTAATGGTACTAATTTTCTTGATTGGGTTATTATTCATTGTTGTTTGGTTCAACATTTCTTCGAGCTTAGCATTGGCTATATTCATCTTAATTCATGGGCATTGTTTTTCTGGTTATGGTTTTCCTCATTTCACTAATTGTCATTTCTTTGTCTCTTATTTCTATAAGAGAAAACTTCTATACTTACAATTATTCTGTAATTGTATTATTTTTCTTCTCAATTTACCCTCGACATCTTTGTGTTGAAATATTATATCTTTTTCATCATAATTGATTCATTTTTATTTTTGTCCCTGACATCCTTATGTCAAAAACATATTATCTTTCGTCGCTATGATTCATTTCTTTAATGACAATCAGTGTCCTCGTCTGTTTTTGTTGACAATGCTCTTTGTGGTCGATATAGCCAATGACTATGTTGATTTTCTTCCTTGTTGTAATTCCTAATCTGAACATAATTTTCTATAAGTAACCCATTAAAAATTGTTATCTTCTTTCATCTCTACTACTCCTGCCTTACACATGTGTTGGCAAAGACTATTTGGTCCTTTCTTTGTATGGCTTCAATTTATTTTTATGGTATCTTCCTACCAACTTGCCATTTGTATTCTGTAGCTCATACGTGTGGTCACCCAGCTGTTTTGTTATGACCAGTGGTTCCATCTTTCTCTCTGTGTAGCCATCATGGTGTCGATGTCAATCGTAAGTTGCTGAGATTTTGTTGTTTGTCATCCACTCGGTTGGGACGAACTTAGTTGTTGTGATTTCCCTGAGTGTTGGTGGTGGTTGTTGTTTCTGTATCTTGTGCAGCATCTGCCCTATTTGGCACATTTTCATCTACTTCCTGCTGTCTTATGTTGTCAGTGTACCATTGGTTTCTGCCCCTTTGGTGTGAACCTCTGTCATATGACGGTCTGTGGTTGTTCAAGTGTTCCCTACTGAATCGTATGTGATTCACTTGATGGGTATGGTCTCCTGGTCTTCCACGATCATATGTATATGTTCTGTATCTCGATTCACCGTTCGGTATTGTGTCGTGGTACCGCTGTCTTGTGTCCTCCATCCTCTCGCCATGATTATGTGGTTGTGGGAAATGGTGTGCCCCTCTCCCCCTTTCATGGGTACTCCTAGTATTTCTATGTTCTCCCTCACTCTGGTTGTTCGTAGTCGTGTTTCGGTTTAGGATGGGTGAGTTTGGGTGACCGTTCCTATGTCTATGCTCATTAGGCCGACCATTTTGTGTTTCGAAGGCTGTCAGCAATTCTATCATATCTGCAAAATCTACTGGCCTCGCAACAATTAACCCTGTTCTCACTGTGTCTGGGAAATGTCTTGTTATACTGGCAATTAGTTCTGCCTCCGACAAGTTGGGGTCTAATAGCTTTCCTTTGTTGGCTACTTTCATAAAATAATCGACTAACGACAACCCTTTGGTTGGATCGTATCTACCTGTCGCTAGCTCTACCCTAGTTTGGTTTTGCTTAGCTGGGCCCCAATACCTTGATAGGAATAAATTTCTGAATGAGCTATACGACTCATGACCAGCTAGTGTTAACCTGAGCCATTCTAATGCCTTGTTTTTTAAGCTTTTCTTAACTATCATCATCCTAAGCTCGTTTGGTATCCTTTTCACTTTAAAATATTCTTCCATCTCTTTAACAAAGAGTTTTGGATCGTCTCCCTTCTCCTCGTCAAATGTAGGTGGTGTGATTTCATGTAATATGCTGTTGGTGTAACATGTGTTATGTGTTGTGTCATTGTTTGGTTGTGAACCTCTTTCTCTGTATGGTGAGTCAACATTTTGTACATTACTTAAGTAACTCTCATCTTGTACATTACTTACATCTAAATCATCTTGTCTTTGTAATGCCTTCACAACATCATTTACATTAGCCAAACTTTCTTTCCCTTTTTTCATTTCTTCACAAATTGATTTTAAATCATTCTTTATTTCTAAGTGGCTTTGTTTCATATCATTTATAGCATCCTGTTGTGAAAGCATCACATCATTCATTGTCTTAATTTTGGGAATTACAATTTGTTCTACAGTTTCATTAATAATGTCTTTCTTTACTACCTCAATCTCTTTCCTTAATTCCTCAGTTATTTCTGCTTTTACATTTGTTATCTTACAGTCTACACTTGTATTACATTCTGTTATTTCATCCCTACATCTAGCAATTTCTCCTTCTAACACAATTTTATTCTCTCTCATCTCTGATTCTATCTTTCCCATCCTATCTCCTACAATTTCTATCCTAGCTTCTAAGGCTTCCTTTGTTTCATTTAAGTTTTTATGTACTAATTTTAAATTAGTTTCCATTACTTTCATATTTTCTTTACACTCCTGTCTTCCTAATTCTATTTTCTGTTCTAGGTTCTGTCTACCTAATTCCATTTTCTGTTCTAAGTCTTTTCTCACTTCCTCCATTTTCTGACCTAATTCTACCTTATTTTGTTCTAGTTTCTGACCTAAACTTTGTTCTATGTCCTGTCTCAATTCTGCCTTGTTTTGTTCCATTTTTTGTTCTAGTCTTTCAAACATCATCATCATTAACCTTTGGTCTTTGCTTATTTCCACCTGTTCCTCACTTTCTAATCCTTCCTGATAACTAGGCCTATCTGCCCCTTCCCCCACTCCTGTTTCTATCTCTTTTCGCGACATTTTATTTTCTTTATCCAATTCACTTAAGGTTGAAAGTCCCACTACTTTGCTGCTTCTGAGTATCATATACAATGGAAATAAAATGTATGTAAAAACAAAAATTTTGGATCCTACTTTCTTTTCCGTTGGTTCTTCGTCCAGTTATTTACGTCTCCTGGGTAGTTGGCTTCGCTAGATGATCTCCGGTGTTTTTCCCACGTTGATTCTCCGTGTATCGATGTTTTGTTGATATCAGTCGATGGTCTAATGGCGTCTTTCTCCTGCGCGATGGGATGGCGTCATTTGGTGTTAACACTTCGTACTCGTAATTTTGCATTCCATTCTAAATTCGCGTTCCACGTTGGGTAAGCCATTTTGGTACTGTTTTTAGTAATATAATTACGTAGCAGCGGGAATATAGCAGCAGGAATAATGTTTTTACTGAAAGATGGAAAGTTTGTTATAGCAGACGCTACTCTTATCTTCAGGGTTGTGGTCACAGAATGGAATGCACAAATCAACGTTCCTTTATCACAACATATTTATTCGTTGATTTACACTTTTATCACTATGTTAATTAGTTAACCACTTTCAAAATTCGATAGAATCTACACTGGTTAAAAGTTTGGGTGTAAGTTACATGTTCACACGCTATCAGCAAATATACATCCTTTCACCTTGAGCATACAGACGCTAATGAAAAAAAAGAGTCCCAGGCGTCTCTATGACGCAACACCGCCATTCTTATGTATTCATCCGCGCAACAGTTCTCATTGGTTGAACTCAAAGTGACGAGAAAACATTGGCTATCTTGAATAAGTCCCTGATACACTCAAATTAAAAGAATTAGAAATTTACACACTCTTACAAAAATATTTACATGAACAATTTTCTATTGATCAATATTCTGTCTCACATCTAACGAAAAGGTCCTCTCCCTATTTTGAGGACCTTCCGAAATACAACATTCTGGAAGGTTTAAAACAGTTGGAGAAATGCTGGGGAAAGAGTATTGAGCTAAAAGGAGATTATGTTAAAAAAATTTAACAAAAATAATTTGTTTTTCTATCTTTTTCTAAGGACTTATCAAACCCCCTTTGTAAACTTACAGGTAGAGGATAAACTAAAATATAAACTTCTCCAGAAGAGGGATTAGTAAGGAGCTAGAAGAGGCCAATGAAGTTTACTGAATGCTAATGGTGGTGCTAATTTTTTAATCAAGTTGTCATTTAATTCTGAATGTGCTCATTGTTTAGCACAGAAAGATTAATTTAAATTATCAGGTTAAAAAAAAGTGAGCTGAAGTAAAATGCATATTTTGCCATGACAAAATAATTCTACAGGTAGGTATTTAGGACATAGATAAATGCTTGAGGCACCTTATAAGGAGCAATAAAAGTAAATTTTCCTCATTCTACAAATTCTTTATTTCCAACTCAGTCCTGAGATCATACATGAGTATATTTCAATTCTACACAGAGATTAAATAACATAGATTCTATTACAATATCCACTTAAAGTCCTGACAAAAGCTTAAAAAAATCTCATTTATGCACAATGCTACCACCCTTAATATTAAAGATTAAGGATTACTCCATAGTGTAAATTATGCTTCTTGAAAATTTAAACTCTGATCAATTTATATTGATTATAAATAATAGTATAGAAGCTGTCGACAGTGAAGGATTTCAAATGAACATAAACGAGGAGTAGAAAAACTCACACACTTCACTAAAATACACAGTACCTGGACATGTTTCGAGAGTTATTGCCAGCAACAGACTTAGAACATATCAAGGTACTGAATATTTTAGTGAAGCATGTAAATGAGCTTTCCTGCTTCTTGCTTATTTTCCTATGATTTATATGTTTGTGCTTCAGAGCTATTTTACACTGTAAAAGTCAAAAGAAACAAATTTGGAAAAAGATCAATTCAGTGTATAACATGCAGAAAAAAAATAAAACGTTTTATAAAGCATGATAGAAAGCTAATCTCTGTAAGATATGTTCAGTTGCCTATTACACCATGTTGGTAAGAGATAAACAGAATAAAACTGCAGATATCACAGGCATCCTTGCAGGGCTATGCACTTCCGTGTTTGTAGGTTTCTCTCGCATAAATATTTCATTTCAGATGCAGGAAATGCCATTTGTCCACTGAAAAAGAAAAAAATGAACAAATATACACCACAGAAAGAAAATGCAAGCAAACAAAATCCGACTAGAACGTAAAACTAAATGTATATAATGTATAATGCATATGTGTAAATATTTGAATGCAGCATCTCCCACAAATGTAACCTTTAGATACATTCCCAATTCTTTGCAAACATAAAATAAAATATTTTGCTATCTATATATAAAAATCAGTTGCTGTGAGTTAGTCTCGTAGAAACTTGAAAATGGTTTGACCGATTTGAATAATTTATTTTTGTTTTTCTCATCTCAATACTAGGATGGTTTAGAAAGAAAGAACATTAGGAAAAACCCAAAGGAACAACTGAAAAATCAAAAAAATCTAAATTGGTAATTTTGTATGGGAATTGCCACTTTGGATATTTGTCCTCTGTGTAAACACTTGTCCGATCACCATGAAATTTGGCACATATGTATTTCTTTATGCTATCCATTTTACTATACAACATAACATTCACATGATTTTTTGTCCTTGCTTTTCTTTTACGTATTAAATTTACATATCCTTCCCTGTTCACCCTTCAAGATACAATTCATACAATTTTCTATGACAAACAGAAATACCACATATTACATAAGATTTAAGAGGTAGAACTGGAACTTAAAAATTCAATGCCACAACTGGGATTTGAACCACAGACCTTCCGCTTGCCGGGCGGACGCTCTAACCACTGAGCTATTGTGACAAACTGCCAGAATGGCATTAAATTCTCAAGCCAGTTCGTATTTCTCCTGGTAAACCACAAAGGCAGTCTCACATCAGAGACAATTACCCCAATGGTGACTTACTATTGCAAGTACTTTATATCCCAGGAAGGTCTGTGGTTCAAATCCCAGTTGTGGCATTGAATTTTTAAGTTCCAGTTCTACCTCTTAAACTTTGCCCACACACGGCTTGTGTGTTTAAAAACACCAACAGTAAGTTTGTTGGCATAAATAATAACCACATATTACATTCACATAGTTTTCTCTACTCACTGTTCTTTTAAAAAACACGACCACATTTCTTTCCCTATTTGCCCTTCATCATTCAACTTATGCAATTATTATTCAAATACAAATGCAACACATATTCACACAACTTTCTCTACATTGTTTCTTTTATGAAACACAAACACACTTCTTTCTCTACTCCCTCTTCTACGAGCAACTCATGTAATTTTCCATATGTTTAAAATTCAAGTGCAACACATTACATTCACCTGGTTATCTTTATTGACATTGCTTTTACGAAACAAAATCACATTTCTTTCATATTACCTCTTCTGTAAAGAATTCATACAATTTTCTATATGATTGACATAGAAATGCGTCACACATCCACACGACTTTCTCTATTCACTTTTCTCCCTGTGGTATTTGCGGTTGTCCAACAGTGCTTTTGCATAGCATTTTCCTGGTGATTTACTTCTTTTATTTTGGTTCTTTATAGTATCCAATGTATGTCTAAAAAGCTGTAGGGATAAAATCTTCAAACCACGGGAAACACCAGGTATTTCAGCTAGTCTTTAATATATTTTTATATATTGGTCACACTATAGATTTCTAAAGGTAAGTTTAAAGAGTGCCATAGAAAAATGTAACAGCGCTGTCATTTGGTTTATTTGCAACAGTAAATAGACGTACATTTAAGATATGTTGCCTCCTGACTAATGCTTACAGATCAATGGTGAACTATTTCTCAACTGCTGCAAATTGAAATTTGTGTTAACAAGAAATTAATTATTATTTATTTATGTCAACAAACTTACTGTTGGTGTCTTTAAACACACAAGCTGTGTGTGGGCAAAGTTTGAGAGGTAGAACTGGAACTTAAAAATGCAATGCCACAACTGGGATTTGAACCACAAACCTTCCGCTTACCAGACGGCTGCTCTACCACTGAGCTATTGTGACAAACTGCCAGAATGGCATTAAATTCTCAAACCAGTTCGTATTTCTCCTGGTAAACCACAAAGGCAGTCTCACATCAGAGGCAAATTACCCCAATGGTGACTTACTATTGTAAATACTTTATATCCCAGGATTAAATAACCTTCAGATGGTAATTATTATTTATTTATGTCAACAAACTTACTGTTGGTGTTTTTAAACACACAAGCCGTGTGTGGGCAAAGTTTGAGAGGTAGAACTGGGATTTGAACCACAGACCTTCCGCTTACCGGACGGCTGCTCTACCACTGAGCTATTGTGACAAACTGCCAGAATGGCATTAAATTCTCAAACCAGTTCGTATTTCTCCTGGTAAACCACAAAGGCAGTCTCACATCAGAGACAAATTACCCCAATGGTGACTTACTATTGCAAGTACTTTATATCCCAGGATTAAATAACCTTCAGAATTTAATGCCATTCTGGCAGTTTGTCACAATAGCTCAGTGGTAGAGCAGCCGCCCGGTAAGCGGAAGGTCTGTGGTTCAAATCCCAGTTGTGGCATTGAATTTTAAAGTTCCAGTTCTACCTCTCAAGAAATTAATTATTTTCTAAATCTAGAGACAGGACACACTCTTTCTGAAATTTTTGCAAAAACCTACGTACTCCTGACTTATGGTTTGTAGATCGCATATCCCTGAATCATTTTATTTAAATTTACGATTTATGCTATCAGTTAAGTTTTGGGTAAAAAATGGATAAACCATAAGGTCCTGTTTGTGCGTGACAATTAGACCTTGATTTTAGCCTAAATACCTGTTTTTATTTTCTCTGCTATGTATAGTAATTAGGGGAAGTATTCTATTCCACCCAAAAATTTGAAGCAATTTCACCGGAAATATGTTTTGAGGCTCTCTGAATTGGGAGAAAGAAAAAAAAAGGTGTTTTTAAAAAAAAGTCAGTATGTGCACGTATGATTGCCTGTCTGTGAACTGGTAATCTCAAAGCCGAAAAGTCGGTTAAAAAGCAAATTTAATATTTAAGTTTGATAAGCTTCAAGGATGCAACATGATTTTGAGGAAAATTCCTCTACCCTAAACTAACCCTTACTTGGAAAATGATTTGAAAATTTTGATTATTTTGAAAATGCTTCTAACGATTTTGATTAAAATGCCATATATTTCAGATATCTTTATGGCAAATGAAATGCTGTATTTTAAATTCTCTCGCTAGTGCCTATGCAATCCTGTTTACTCCAGATGGCTTTTGCATAACTGGTAAACCATAAGACATGGACCAAATCTTACTATACAAAAAATGCAGAACTTGCTAAAACACACAATTTATGTCCAAATAAATTTTGTTGTAAAGGGAACCATTTTGGAGATATTCCTTGTTATTTGTGTTAGTTTTATAATACTTGTACTTTCCACAAATGGAAGATCGTTATTGAGCTTTTTATATCTTAGCTGTGCAAAGAGAACAGAATTTCAAAGCTAGATTTGACTATCGCTCAAAGCCTACTGTATTCCCACATTCCCTTGTACCTACAAGAAAATGAGCAATAAGAGAACTTCTGCAAATGTTTATTTTGACTAACATGAAGATAAGGAATACAAATTTGTAAGAATAGCTGGTACAAGAGTAGAAAAAGTCATGTGAGTGCAACTCATTAGATTTTTTATGTGTACAAATAAACTAAAACTGGTCTAATATCTTCATGTTTTATGTAAAAATATTGTTGTTGTTAGCTAATGCTAGATTTCTGACAATGAAGTCATTAATCCTCTTGCTTTTTAACTGATGGATGGGGCAATACATAAAAACATAAAAGTGGCCACGCATATTTGAAGGTGGTCTTGGTCCATTTCCTCTTGCAGATCACATAGAGGACAGAGGGTGAAGAATATATCCCAATTTATATATATGTGTAAAATATACTTCCCCCCATCTTCATTTCTTTGACATTAGCCTGTGACTGTAATTGCTTCTAAAGAGCAAAAAGGATCTTTGACAGCATTTAATGACTCTCATATCTTGTTTCCTTCAGTAACAAGTGATATGCAAGGTTTCTCTTTTTTTTCCATTTTCTTTTTTTCACATGTATTTCAAACAATTCCTTTACTTGCTCTTCTTAACAAAATATTGTTTTGAAAATCATTTTGGGAATGGCTTTATGGATCCGCTTTCAGGTGCTTTTATGGATGACAGTTAAGGTATAACCTTCAAGCAAAAACAGGCCTTTTCAGTTTCAAGAGCAATACTGCTTGAGGTCAAAGTTTACATATATATACCTAGCACACAGAGAACCCAAGCCTTGTGTTGTATATGACATGTGGCATCTGAGGAGGTTAAGTATGTCCTTTTCAACTTTCTAGACTCACAGTATGAATCAACAATCATAAGTCCATAATTTTTCTTTTCTTTACCTGATTACCCTTCCCTTAGGTGGTAGGACTTACACCCCCTAGGGCTTACAAGCCAGTGCCTAGAGTCAGACTCCTATCGGGAGGCACAGGAACCAATGGACTAGATAGATTGAAGACCTGGAAGCAGGTGGTCAGCCAAGCGCTGGGTATGATAGTGAGGAAGAGGATAATATGAAATGCAGGCGAAATTGATTATCGGAAAGGTATAATGGAACAATTGGTGGAATGAATGGTGGGGGAAACCGGAGAAAACCTGCCCTGATGCTTCTTCCACCACAAATACCACATGCAGGTTGTGGGATCGAACCCGGGTCACCTAGGTGGCAGACTAACGCTCTAACCGCCCAGCCACAGTGCCGCCAAATCCATAATTTAAGACACATTAAAATGTTTCTACCCAGAATAACTTAAACTTATTGTTTTTCTTACTGTACAAGTTCTAATGCTTACCAATTAATTACATTTTTAAGCTGTGATTTTAGAAAGTGGAAGTGCACTTTAGGTACATCAAATAAAATGTTTAGCTCTGAAACTGTACATCATGTTGTTAAAACTGTATCTTTAATGATTATTTTGAAAATTTTAGATACCTAAAAACTGGTTTTTAAGGGCCTCAGAATCGAAGGTATAGTTATAATGCAAAATAATGCTTGAAATCTACTTTTTAAAATGTTTTTAAACTGCTGAAAATAAGTTAACAAATCTAATGTGATACATTAATGACATTTTAAATATTTTAATTTTAAGGTATGCAATTTCATTAGTTAGGAATTTTCTTTATTTTGTTCCATATACTTATTTTTAAAATATTTTTAGTATTAATGGCCGTTATTATTATATACAGCACTCCAGGCAGTGGACAAAATCATCTTGAGAGTTCCAAAAAGGGCCAGTAAATGTTTTTTAGATGATTGAAGTGAAGCAGATATCTATATAATGGAATCCTTAAGCCAAACAATCATTCATGACAGCTTGATTTCGTTAAATGTATGATTACTATTTAATCTGTAATCAACTTGTGGAAATTATCATTATCAACATTGTTTCAAAATTTCGATCATGTTTAAGTAATTAGTAACTATTTTATGTCATGCCATATACAAGAGGAAATTTAAAATCTAAGTTAATGTGATTATTTATAACATGACTGAAATGACCTTCAAATTGCATATGCATGAGGACGTATGATGACATAAAAGTAATTCTAATGAAGCAAGAAATGTATTAAGGGCGGCAATAGCTAAACAATATCACTGTAGTTACCTATAGAAAATTTTTCAAATGGGACTTGGTTAATGGATTTGAGGAAGATGCAAGCCATTTTGCAATAGCTCACTGAAAGATCAAGTATTGTATGGTTTTGAATATGCTAGCAAGTTAGAAACATTTATAAAAATGAACAAATATTATATAATGAAGTAAAATTGGTAATAAAAAAGTGTCCAGCAAAAGAAATTCAGAGTTTAATAAAAAAACTTAAGTTTGCACTTTATTCCCTGGCCACCATCTGAGAAGAGGAGTTCTCATCTCTCATCACGCAACGATGAAGTGCACCATAAGAAAGACATTTTGAAAATGAAATGTTTTGGTTTAGTTTTCACAATGAATGTGGTTCTCTCCTTGGCTCACTCGCTCTCTCTCTCTCTCCCCCTCTCCCTTTCTTCCAAGTAGTAACATATCTGCGACATTTTTATTTGATCATTTCTCATGTTTAATTGGATATATGCAAATGCACCAAGTTTTAGAATACCTACTGCAAAATGGATATTAAACGTGTACTGGACATTAATGTAAACAGTTAAAACATCATAATTATTATCTTTGGATTTTTCTTTTCAACAATCTGCCTCCACAGAGACTTTCACTGCTCTTTTAAAGAGAAGTACAAGCCTTATGAATAAGCACTGTAGTGCAATGGTTATATTCGATTTGCAACCTTTATGACTTTCTAATATGACCGTGTTGTTATTTAATTTATAAATTTAAATGGGAAAGTATTAGAGTGGAGAGTAGAGGAAGTTCAGGGAAGGGGCTTAATATGTGCTAATGTGAAAATATTACAATGTATAGATTAAATTGGCATTCAAGTACACATCTAAAAAGCACTGCAAACTATCTGAAGTGCTCAAATAAAATAAGAACTATCTGAAGTGCTCAATAAAAGAAGGTGCAGCTCTACAGGAATAACTTTCCACACTGTAAAGAAATTTATGCCTAACAGGTATGAATTTATTGCTGGTTGAACACAGACATGTTTAAAGGCAAATAGCACTATGAAAAGTGCATTGTGCATTAATTCTGGGTGAACTAGCTTCTAATACTGGAATTATTGACTGGTAACATTAATAATTTTAGAAGTGAGTGAGTGACTGAGCAAGTGAATAGGATATAAGGTCCCGAAGTCAAAAAGATAAAAACAAGGTAACTCACTACCACTTAAGACTCACAGCTAAAATTTTGAAAGGGGAAAGTTAAAATAGATAAAAGTTGTTGTTTTCTAGTGCCTTGTTCCTGACAATGAAGCCATTAACATTTGTGCTTTCCAATACTTTTGAACCGTAGTTTCTTCTGACCTTAATGCTTCACAGGTCTTTGTCCATTTCCACTGGATCATTACAGCATATGACTCAGTCTGGAGAAATAAATTAGTTGAGAAGTTGCAATCAATAGGTGTGAAAAGTAACATGCTTAAGTGGATAACTCAGTTTATTTCACAAAGATTTTGTGCCACAAAATATAATACATACATTTCCAAATATAAACAAACACACCGAGGACTTCCACAAGGTGCTGTTCTGAGCACAACACTCTTTAACATATATATAAATGACCTTCCATCAATAATAAAAACTTTAGAAACCAAAATTGCTTTATTTGCTGACGATGTAGTCATTTGGGCTTCAGGCTCTTCAAAAAAACCTGAATTAATTAAAGACAGAATAGAAACAGCCCTAAACAAAGTACATGAATGGAGCTCCAAAAACCTCATGACTATCAATGTGGAAAAAAACAAATTATGAATTATTTACACTAAAATACAAACCAGTTAATATTAGCATAAATTATAATGGTAAACCACTCAAAGCAGTTGATGATGCCAAATACTTAGGCATCACTTTCGACAGAAAGCTAAGTTGGAAAAAACATATAACGAACATCTCAGAAAAGGTTGAAAAGAAATTGCAAATTCTGAAAAGGTTAGCTGGTGCTAAATGGGGCTGCTCAAGGAGAGTCCTTAACACAACATACAAAATGTATATTAAACCAAACCTCTTGTACTGTTCTGAAGCTTTAATAACAGCAGCAAATGCTAACATCAATAAACTTGAACAAATACAAAATCAGGCTCTTCGCCTAATCACTGGAGCAGTTAAATCCACACCTATTGATGCCATGCTTGCCTTAACACGGACCCCATCAATAACAACAAAAATAGAAGAACAAGCATTGCTCCAACACGAGAAAATGTTACGACTGCCAAACTCTAAATGGACAGAAGAGAACCTCCCCCCTTCAATCCTTAAAACTCATAGTAGTTTCCTAGAAAAGGTAACACAGATTAAATCCAAATTGAACATTCCTAACACCAGAGAAAATCTACTTATAAGAGAAAATCCATTGGAATTATTGCAACCTACCTTCAATTTGGAATTAATAGAGGAAATAAGTAAATCAGACACACCAAAAGAAATACAAAAACTTCTAGCTCTGGAAACAATCAATACTAGGTATCCCACAGAAGAATGGCTGCACATATATACTGATGGATCCTCGAAGGAAAACCTTACTGGAGCTGGAGTTACATGTTCACATTTTTCCTTTTATCATTCTGTTGGCAGAGACACAACAAATTATGATGGAGAAATAGAGGCTATATACATTGCTCTCCGACAATTATTAAATCTTCCCTTAAATAAATTTAACAAGGCAGTAATTCTTTCAGATTCTAAAACTGCAATTCAGGGAATATGTTCAAATACTACAAAGAAGTCAACAAAAATTAGAGAATGCTACAAAATGTTAACACAACTCCAAAAAGTTAATAAGACTGTTCATCTCCAATGGATTCCAGCACACTGTGGAGTCATGGGGAACGAAGCTGCAGACTCACTTGCAAAGAAAGGCACAACAATAAAACAAAAGTCTAAATTCAATTTCTCATATTCCTCAATAAAACGCTTGATCATTAAAAATTTTTCTCATTCATACCTACAAGAAATAGAAACAAATGCCAAAGATAAAAAATGGATTACACTACTTTCCAATCCAGATATAATCCCCCAGAGACCAAGGAAAACAGCTGTTGCAGCCTTCCGACTATTGACAAATCATGACTGCTTGGCAAGTCATCTCTACAGAATAGGTATCTCAGCCTCACCAATATGTGTCCTGTGTAAAGATCCAGCAGAAATGAATGAAGAACACTTGAAGACCTGTGAAGCATTAAGATCAGAAGAAACTACAGTTCAAAAGTATTGGAAAGCACGAATGCTAATGGCTTCATTGCCAGATGCAAGGCACTAGAAAACAACAACAACAAAACAACAACAACAACATTTGTGCTTTCCAATACTTTTGAACCGTAGTTTCTTCTGACCTCAATGCTTCACAGGTCTTTGTCCATTTCCACTGGATCATTACACAGGACACATATTGGTGAAGCTGAGATACCTATTCTGTAGAGATGACTTGCTAAGGAGTCGTGATTTGTCAATAGTCGGAAAGCTGCAACTGCTGTTTTCCTTGGTCTCTGGGGGATTATATCTGGGTTGGAAAGTTGTGTAATCCATTTCTTATCTTTGGCATTTGTTTCTACTTCTTGCAGGGATGAATGAGAAAATTTTTTAATGATCAAGCGTTTTATTGAGGAATATGAGAAATTTAATTTAGACTTTTGTTTTATTGTTGTGCCTTCCTTTGCAAGTGAGTCTGCAGTTTCATTCCCCATGACTCCACAGTGTGCTGGAATCCATTGGAGATGAACAGTCTTATTAACTTTTTGGAGCTGTGTTAACATTTTGCAGCATTCTCTAACTTTTGTTGACTGCTTTGTAGTATTTGAACATATTCCCTGAATTGCAGCTTTAGAATCCGAAAGAATCACTTCCTTGTTAAATTTATTTAAGGGAAGATTTAATAATTGTCGGGGTTTAAGTCAGGTAATGTAACTGCCACATTATAAAACTGGTGCCCGTTAAGAACACAGTTACACGAAAGCCACATACATGAGTATGAGTCCTAAATAGATAACAGTTAAAACGTAAAAACTGATCTAAATCAGCAGGTATTTAAAATATTAAGAGATAGAATAACCTAAAAGTCTAAAAGAGCTATAATATAAAATACAAGTTAAACTTGCTTAATGAAGCCAATATCGGTGACAAACCTCAGCATTGTATTTACAGCTACTGGGTCGTTGCCTAAAATTTACTTCCGAGTAGAATCCAGGCCAAGGGGTTGACACTCATGAGTGTATCGCAATCAAGGAAATAATTTTATAAAGAAATGACAGGGAGTTAAATAATTGCAATAAATAATTTTAATAAGTTGAAATAAATGCATAATGTAAGAAGTACAAGTTACAGGGAATAAGAAGTCATTAGCAAAGAAAGCTATATGTTGAGGAAAAGCAGTTACCAATAGGTTAGTGCAGCTAAGGCAATTAGGTGGTCTGCAGAACTCAGTCAACAAAAAATCCATTAGTTCAAGGTCTGGGTGATTAGAACTCAGCAATTCAGGAATTAGAATTACCTGCAAATACACACATATGCCAGTTTTGAAAATTAGAAATGGGAAAGAATTCTTAGAATTTAGCAAGTCACAGAGTA
Organism: Tenodera sinensis; assembly: GCA_030765045.1. Taxonomy (NCBI): domain Eukaryota; kingdom Metazoa; phylum Arthropoda; class Insecta; order Mantodea; family Mantidae; genus Tenodera; species Tenodera sinensis. The sequence continues at coordinate 66,741,900 of CM060965.1, read as the reverse complement.
AAAATTGTGTTTAAATGCAAATAAAAAATTTAAGATTGGCAATGTATAATGTGGGAACTTTGGTGGAGTATCATAAAGTAGCTGTGACTTACACTGATAAAAAAAAGTGTGTATTTCTAAAATTTGTGTGTTTTTGTCCTACAATCTTTGGTATGACTTAAGTGTTTTACTGTGATCATTTATCAACAGTTCACAGAACCTAAAGTTCTTGTTCGGGTTAGTACATACTTGGCGACAGCCACAAGGGAGTTCTCTGCTTACGATTTCAGTGACTCACAGCAACTAATGTTTCTCATCGTTATTGCAGAAACATTATTTTAAGCCATAAGTTATTGATAAGAAGTTAGATATAATAATTCAATAGTTGCCATTTCTGGTGCTTAGATTCAGAAGCAGCTCTATATCCTCATAGTCGGTAACTCACTTCAAATAGCTCATTTATTAGTCTCCATTAAATTTATTAGCTAACTTAATTGGTACTGTCTATCTTCACACCTACCCGTGCATACACTCAGAGAAAGATCCCGTAATTCACCACTGTAGCAGTCAGCACCAGTATCTGCCTCAATCCTGATGACCCAAAATTGGATCTCACATGGGTAGATTAAATGAGTAAGTTCTTGTTCTACCCCTTATCCAGAGAAACCAATGTTGGGTAATTTTAACTTATTGGTCCTCTACTCTTTTGAGCACTATTTCATAAATACCTTTGCCATTTAATATTTCAATGATAAAAGGCAAAATTAGAAATAAAAACAAAAATTAATTAATTAATTTATCACTTTGCAGGATTTTAGTTCACCATAAAATGAGTTATATTTTTAAAAGCTTTGAAACATCTGACTTGATGCAATCTTAACTTATGTATTGATTATATTTATTATACTTGTGATCAGTGTAATAAAATGGAATGCTGTCATGTATATTTTGCTTATTTCAGTACTGATCAGTAGTTTATTTCAGATATTCTGTCACATGTGACAGCTACATAATCTTTCTCTTCCTTTTTTTACTTCCTCTACTGGTAAGTACAAGGAAGTATTGTACTACACCCAAAAATTTGATGTCGAGATTTCACCGGTAATACATGTTTTGACACCCCTTGAATCCAAAAAAGGCACTTTTAGAAAATGTGTGTGTGGACAGCGTAACTCAAAAACAAAAAGTTGTTTCAAAACCAAAGTTGGTATCAAAGTTTGTCTTTCAAGGATGCCACACAATTTTGAAGAGGAGATATGGTCAGCATTTCAACACCCCCAGCCGGAAAGCTGGCTTTCATGACCAGAGCCACTATTGCAAGCTCCTCAATTTCCTCACTGAGTGGGCACCGGTCCTATACCCGGGACGTAATTTCTTACTATACAAAAAATGTAGATCTTGCTAAAGCACATAATTTATGTCTAAATAAATTATTTGTATAGTGAAGCATTTCAGAGGTATTCCTTGTTAGTTGTGACAGTTTCGAAAAACTTAAAACTTTCATGAAATGGAACATCGTTGTTCATTTTTTCATGTGTTAAGCATGCAAAGAGAATTGGATCTCAAAGCTTTATAAGGTTTGACTATCACTCAAAGCCTACTGTATTCTAATATTTTCCTTGTACCTACAAGGGAATAAGCAATATATGTTTATCTCAACTAACACGACGATATAGGAATAAGAGTTTGTAAGAATGGTTAGTACAAGGGTAGAGAAAGTCATGTGAGAGCAACACATCAGATTTGTTTCCCTTATAAACATGCTCAGACTCTTCCCTAACAAGGGAATATAGGAGTATATTTATTTTTTATGTTTATGCAACCATTTTTAAAGATTTTTATTTAAATTACTGTGCGCGGTTTGCAATTAGGTTACGTGCATAAAATTGGGTTTTTCTGAAAACATTTTTCCCATTCAAAATGCTTCTGCATCTCTTTGAAAGTAATGTATACATTAATATCTTATGTTACACATGGTCTTTACTTCTTTTTCTTCTTTACACGATTACCCTCCCCATATGTAGGAATTAGGTCAGACACCTGTCGGGGAGCAGAGGAACCTATGGACTGTACAAAGTGAAGACCTGGAAGCAGATGGTCAGCCCAGCACCTGATCTGAGCATGAGGAAGAGAATGATATGAAATGCAGGCAAAGGTTGCAATGAATGGAAAGGTGATGGAGCAATTGGTGAAATGAGTGGCGGGGAAACAAGAGAAAATCCATCAAGATGCAGCTTCGTCCATCACAAATACCAAATGTGGGTCCCTGGGATCGAACCTGGGCCACCTAGGTGGTAGGTGAATGGTCTAACTGCTCGGCCATGGTGCTACCCTACATTTTACTATAAACATAAATATGTGTGCAAAGTGATACAAACATAAAATGAGTGCAATATTTTCAGAATATTTCTACTTGCTCTATATGTCTATATATTATTAACCCCAAATTTCTAGTTTCATAAATGAAACTAGGATCATCTGGTGACACAGGTTTCATAAAAGTGCCTTGTTTCAAAGCAGTGCATGTAGTAACATGGTCAACACTATGTATGAAGTAATTTACACTGTTCTTTCACAAACATTTCTTTTCCGAAGTTTTTATTGAAATATTACAAAGAATATAGTACCACAACTGGACTAGAACAAGGTAAACTATTGTTTTTATTTGTATTTACATGCTTCATGAGTAGTGTTAATTTAAATGGTTTTTAGATTTTAAGAATTTTCCTCCACCCAGAAAGATAAATAACAATCCACGATTGTCTGCTTAGTAAAATTTTCTATAACTGTCAATACAATCAAATGAAAGTTTATACTTAATGCTACTTCGGTGCAATGTTTTATAGCCTTGCTTACCCAAACAGGCCTATAGCTGAAAATAAGCAATATATGCAAGTAGAGTCTAAGTGTGAAATTGGCTACTAAGCAAATGGAAATAGCTACAGCTTTACGTGATACTCATATACATGATTTAGCTATCAAGAAGCAAGTTAAGTGTAGACCAAAAAAAGTTCACTTCATGCATCAATCAAGAGGTTATTTATTGAAAGACTATTTACAACAGCAAACAAAATGAACATTTTTATTACAACATACAGCAAACTTATTTCTTACAGAAGAAAAGATTGTCAGATGAAATGTATCTATGTACAGAAGCACAGTGAATAGCTACAAACACCAAACACTGCAGCTTAAAACGTACTCTACTGCTTGCACATGCAATGGAAAGTGGAGTTTCCTTTCATCACAATTTACAGCTCACTTTCCCAACTGTCACAAAGTGCCAATTGTGCACTGTAAAAACAAAAATGAAATTTGTAAATGGTAACATACATTAAAACAGTATGTCACTGTAAGGGGTCTTTGAAGATGCTTAATTGGAAGATAAAGGTCATCTGTATCTATTACCACTATGTTCACTTCAAAATTTCAGTAAAACACAAAAGTACTAGTATTTATGAAACACATGAACTTTTAGTTGTATTCACTACAGTGGAGCACATCTTAGCATTATTTTGTCCACCTGTCCATATGTACAATGCATCCTTAGATTGGCTGGTGAGGACTGTACCAGGTTAGGACTGACACACTCTATGACAGTGTTACGCATAAAGGGCTAGCAAGTAATGGGTATGGGACACTAACTACTGCACTAATTTACATTAGGCTTACCCACATCACAACAGATGTTGAGATTGATAACCTTCAACGCGAACACTTTCCTTGTATCTCTGAAAACAATCCTGCTTTACTTGCAATATTTCATGTTGACTGATTGCCTGTATTTCTCTCGTAATTTTGTCCTTCAATTCTTTTAACGTGTTTGGATTTAACACTTACACATTATTCTTTAACGTTCTCCAGAAACAAAAATTACTGAGAGTTTGGCATACGAGGTTAATATTTTCAAGATGTTAGCTTTTGAGGCAACGAAACTTCTGAAACTTAAAAAGTTCAGCTTTATAACCACAAGTGAACAAGGTTAATCATTGCAATTGGTTTTAGCAGTCCATTCATAATGGCGACATGTACCCACCTTTAACATTCTTCACTGATGAAGCGTAGTTTTATCTTCAAGGTCAGTTTTTACTCAGAACAATTGATACCGGGATGCCAAAAATCACATATTACTCATGATGTTCATCAGCATGCATAGAACTAAGGTTGATGCACACTGGTCCGTTACGACCAGCACGGAATGGAGCAGAAAATTTCCACAAGGGTTAAATTCGTTAAATTCAATTATTCAATGATGAAACTCAAACTGCCACAAACAGAAGTATTTCGATTCTGACATGCTGGGAAGGATACTTGAGACATGACCCTCGCAGATCTTATGTATGCATTCGGCTGTCTCAACATGCACTGTTTTTCACACACACACACACACACACACACACACACACACACACACACACACACACACACACACATAAACAGAAGCCAGCCACCTGCGATAGTGGATGATAAAATTCTTATATTGACTGTGCAATATTATAAAGAATTATATGATGCTTCAGATGCCTATTACCACAACCAGATATACCGTGAAGTTATTTGGGGGGAAACAGGAGGGGGAAAAAGGGGGGGGGGGATATTTAAGATAAAAACAAGTTATCACTATACTAAGTTTACTGTTGCTTTTGTTATTACATCTGGTGCTGTTTTTATAATTAAAATTGCTTCGGATTGAGCAATGAGACTATTATTTCTCTCTGGGCGTGGTACTAGATGGAATGAATAAACACTCGATGTTACTTCACTATAATATATTACTTTATTAACACTTTTTTCGTCGTTACAATTGAATTATCTTTCGTCGCACCCATTTATATTATATTGATAGTCTTTTCACTTTTCTAAAGTCTTTTCTACCCACTTCTACGCGCGTTATAGGAACACGTCTTCTCATCTCAAACACACAGATGCTATTAACAATTCCAGCGCCACTTCACATGATGCTACCTTTCTTGTATACATCTGCATATGCGTTCATCAAATAGTTCCCGTATTGTTAGGGAAGCGATCTTTAGCTATTCTCCCTTTGCTTTTAATATTAAATATATATAATTCTTTTATTTATACATATTAAATTTAAATGTGGAACTTAATATTTATGACGTTTTTAAACAAACTTAATTTTTTTTTTCGTAACAATGAACAATAGCAACATGTTTTCGTTACTCAACTAATTCGTATCAACACTAAAAATAAATTACACTTTCAATAAATATTTACATAAATGATTTTCTTTTGCGGTCTTACAATATTCTGTCTCACATCTATCCAATGGTTGATGACCAACTAAATTTTCCAGTCGGAATATTCCAAGTAGAGAGCGTTTAAGCTCCTGCAGAGGACAGACGGCTGCAACTTTCCATTCATGAGGGACCAGTATGCATCAATCTTTATCAGTCACATATTTATGGCACAATAGTTGGTTTATACGTTTAGGTAAATCCTATTTTAAACAATTTTTTCCACAACTAACAGGAAACAAAAGATTGTGTGCCAGGATTCAGTTATAGCACACACTGCTCGTAATTCTATGCATGAATTGCAAAGTGGATATGGTGACAGAATAATTAGTTGAGGACTGTGCCCATCTTGCTCCCCTGACATATCTCCATGTGATTTTTATTTATGGGGAATATTCAAGAATAAAGTGTACACATTAAATCTGCACATTTTAAAAGAATTGAAGTACAAAATCATGAGAGAAATACAGGCAATCAGTCAACATGAACTTTTACAAGTAAACCAGAATTGAGGAGCATTTTTTCAAAACTCGATAGATGCAAAATTTTTACGAAATTGAGTTATATATAGTATCGGCATAATTTTCACCTTCTGCATCGTTCTGTGAAATCAGATTTTGCAAAATTCGATTCTTGCCCTGTGTAGAAGCTAGGGAATATCAGCAGTTTTTTTCAAAACCCGATAGATGCACTTGCTCAGTTAAAGCAAAGGTCGATAGATGCAATTTTATGATTTTATAATCCAAAGTGTAGCAACCTCAATTCTATGAAACGCATGTTGGCATTGACTGCCATCTCACTGTTGCGATTCTTGGAATTCTCAATCATTTCTGCAAGCTTTGTACACTGCTGCTTCGTTGGAAATAACTGCGAACTCAGGTTGTGCGCTTGGATTTCACATTCATTTCTGCAAGCTTTTTGTTCCATTTATATCCCACCTTTAACTGCAGAGGTCATATCGGTGACCTTGCCTATTGGCAATGGTGTTACTCGTTTAACCTCTTGAGGGATATGGGCGTGAAATCACGTCCATTTAAAATGACGGTTGAGCAATATGGACGTGTATACACGTCCTGTGCGTTTAAGCATTTAACCCTTATTTATCCCTTATCCAACTCAACTTATTTTAATTTTCCCTTTATGAAACATTTAAGTAAAGTCTATATACTTTATTGGCTTACCTTAATATGTTCTTTCTGCAGTGATTTACCTCAAAACAGGGATAAACACATAAGGGTAAGTACATCTCCACATTCGCGAATTCCCTTCTTGCGGCAAACGAAACACTTTGGAGATGGGCAGGAGTTCTTTGCTGTTGTTGGTATCCTTTTAGGATAATGTTTTCCTTGAAGTCTGAAGGGTGCAGGGGTTTTGGATTTTCAACCCCCAATGTGGTATTGTTCAATTAGGCTGCGAGCTATTTATAGTCAGAAGTCAAGGTTGGTCATTGTCCTGTGTGGGTTTAGAGAGCTCTCCAAATTACCAAACAATTGTATATGGTTATATCCAGTTGGTGCAAAAACACCTTTTTATACCACTTCTCCTTTCAGCTACAAGCAGGAAAGTATACGTATGTATTTCAACGAAGAAAGAAACTGACTCTACTAAGTTACGAAACTCGCGTAAGCAAAAGTTGCAATGTTGATCTATTCTTATGACTCAAGAGACCACACATACAGTAGCGCTGTATTACACAGTATGCTGACGCATAAGGCACACATACAATGGGTGTTTCTTTACTGTTTCTTTCCGAGAACTTATATTAGATGTGTTCGACAGAGCAAAGTTGACTTTTCACCACAGTGAAACAAAATTGTGCCATTTCCACGTTTTGTAAATACAACTCAGCTTTGCTGATAACGTACATTTATACTGCAAATAACGAGCTTTATACCAGTTTTTGTTTCATTAAAATAACTTAATATTTACACAAAATACAGCTGTGTATATACGACGCACTTTAAATGCCCTGCGCTGGATATTGAGTAGCAGTTCTCGGCTCGCGGACGTTTTAAATGGCCATCGCTCAAGAGGTTAACAGTGGGTTTTTCAGTCTTTGGGGTTTTTATATGTTGAATTCACACACACATTTACACTTTCATTCATATTTCCAGACTCAGGGAAGGATGAAGAACAATCTTGACTGGAGAAAAAAAGTTCCTACCCTCCTGCCGGGAATCGAACCCAGGGACTCCTTGCACAGCAGGCAGGTGCTTCTACAAGCTTTGTTATACTTACATGGCAATTTTTTTTCTTAGTTGAGACACTGCAGTGTACTATGTACAATGGACAGGAGCTCATATTGTGAAACTGTACCAGTCGTAGAATGCGCTGGAGGTAGACATTGCAAAAACAAGGAAAGGAAATCAAACCGCAAGCCAAGGAAAACTCATACTCCAGCAATTACATGTTCAGATAGTCTCGAGTGCACTCCATGAAATCCTAAAACTAAAGCTTCCAAGGAATCACAGGGGTGTCAAAAGTTAGATTATCTCTCCTGGCTAGAACATTTCACTTATTTGGGAATGCGCCAAAGGAAACTAGAGGAGGTGACAGAACAGGAATATTACAGAAGGGCATTACTGCTGCTATAAAGCAAGACATTAAGAAGTACAGATGTAGGGAAAGCCACTATGGAAGAGCAAAAGCAATTAGAGGATATTTACCTCCAGAACTTAATATCAGAAAAATGTGGACCAATTTTTGCAACGAAAGAAGATTATGAAATCTACCAGTCTGCTCATTGTCAAAATATAAAGACATATTTTACAACTTCTTCAATCTTTTATTCCGTACACCACACACTAACACATGGGACTGATGAAGATTAAGACAGAGGCAGATGTGGAAAAGAGAAACAAACTAAGAACCATGTACAGATTGCACAAGCACTAATAAGGTGAAAGCTTACTTATTCATATTGTTTGAAATTTCTTTGTGTGTAATTATTATTTATTTATGCCAACAAACTTACTGTTGGTGTTTTTAAACACACAAGCCGTGTGTGGGCAAAGTTTAAGAGGTAGAACTGGAACTTAAAAATTCAATGCAACAACTGGGATTTGAACCACAGACCTTCCGCATGCCGGGCGGACGCTCTAACCACTGAGCTATTGTGACAAACTGCCAGAATGGCATTAAATTCTCAAGTCAGTTTGTATTTCTCCTGGTAAACCACAAAGGCAGTCTCACATCAGAGACAATTACCCCAATGGTGACTTACTATTGCAAGTACTTTATATCCCAGGATTAAATAACCTTCACATGGTAATTATTATTTATTTATGCCAACAAACTTACTGTTGGTGTTTTTAAACACACAAGCCGTGTGTGGGCAAAGTTTAAGAGGTAGAACTGGAACTTAAAAATTCAATGCCACAACTGGGATTTGAACCACAGACCTTCCGCTTGCCGGGCTGACACTCTAACCACTGAGCTATTGTGACAAAGTGCCAGAATGGCATTAAATTCTCAAGCCAGTTCGTATTTCTCCTGGTAAACCACAAAGGCAGTCTCACATCAGAGAATTGAATTTTTAAGTTCCAGTTCTACCTCCTAAACTTTGCCCACACACGGCTTGTGTGTTTAAAAATACCAACAGTAAGTTTGTTGGCATAAATGAATAATAATTACCATGTGAAGGTTATTTAATCCTGGGATATAAAGTACTTGCAATAGTAAGTCACCATTGGGGTAATTGTCTCTGATGTGAGACTGCCTTTGTGGTTTACCAGGAGAAATACGAACTGGCTTGAGAATTTAATGCCATTCTGGCAGTTTGTCATAATAGCTAAGTGGTTAGAGCGTCCGCCTGGCAAGCGGAAGGTCTGTGGTTCAAATCCCAGTTGTGGCATTGAATTTTTAAGTTCCAGTTCTACTTCTTATTCTTTGTGTGTATTCAATGTTTATTATATAAATAAAACAAAATATATGTTATTGTGAATGTAGCAGTACTTGGTTTCCAAGTTTATACCTAATAAAATAATCCTTATAAGCATTAATATGTTGGTTGTATAGTACATTATGTATTATAAAGAGGTGAAAATAAATAAAAAAATAATAAATGCATAAATAAAAAGCAAGAAAAACAATAAATGACAAAAATAACGAAATTTCATGTCTTAATTTCTCGCGCACACAGAAAAGTTAATCAGCATCTATCGGCTTTTGAAAAAACTCCGCACTTTCAAACCCCAAATTTGCACCTGTCAAACTATGTTATTTGCTTCTTTTCACATTCAATGAGACAGTATCAGGAAGAAGAACTGAATGAGTAATATATTTACTGTGCTAACCAATTAGTATTGCCAATAAATAGAAAAAACCGTTTTTCTCAGAAATGCATTTTGTGCCTCTATCAAGTTTTGAAAAAATGCTCCTCAATTGTTTTCGGAGATATAGGGAATGTGTTCGCATTGATAGTAAAAAATTTCAACATCTGATATGATGTAGGTAAGCCTAATGCAAGAAATCCCAGCTGTAGCACTGAATTTTTAAGATCCAGTTCTACCCCTCAAATAAATAATAACTACAACAACAACAATAATAAATAATTATTATTAATATTAATAATAATAATAATAATAATAATAATAATAATAATAATAATAATAATAATAATAATAATAATAATAATAATAATAATAATAATATAAATCTGATGTGTTGCACCCACATGACTTTCTCTACTCTTCTACTAACCATTCTTACAATCTCTTATTTCTATATCTTTGTGTTAGTGAAACATTTGTACAATATATCTTCTTGCTTATTTCCTTGTAGATGCAAGCGGAATATTATACCGCTCGCAAAAGTTAAAGGCATGTGAACGCTGGCCAATGCTCAAGCAGAGCGCTGTTGCCAAGCGTAGTGCGTGTACCGGCAGAGGTTCTGTACATAAGAGCATGTATCACATTCAGCAGTGCTGGTAGGAGGGGCAAGCTTAGGATTTGCTGGAGTCTGCAGTACGGCCCGCCTCCATATGCCTTTAACTTTTGCGAAGATTATAGAATACAGTGGGCTTTGAGCGATAGTCAAATCTTTTAAAGCTTTGAGATTCATTTCTCTTTGCATGCTTAACATATAAGCAAAATGAATGAGTTCCATTTCACTAAAGTTTTAGATTTTCCAAAACTAACACAAATAACAAGGAATATCTCCGAAATGGTTCACCCTACCAAAAAATTTATTCAGACATAAATTGTGTGTTTTAGTGAGATCTAGATTTTTTGTGCAGTAATATTTTGTCCATCTCTTATGGTTTACGAGTTGTTCAAAAGTCATCCAGAGTAAACATGACTATATAGGCTATAGCCAGAAAATTCAAAATATACATTTCATTTGTCATACAAATATCTAAAACATATGGCATTTTAATGAAAATCAATGAAAGCCATTTTCAAGAAAATCAAAATTTTTGAAAAATTTTCCATGTAAGGGAATTGTATGTCAAAACACTTCAGGGAAAAATTAATACCAATATATAATATGCCAAATTGTTTAAATATAGGGCAGTACTGTGGCCAAGCGGTAAGAGCATTTGCCGACTACCTAGGTAGCCTGGGTTCGATCCCAGGGACCTATATGTGGTATTTGTGGTGGACGAAGCGGTGTCTTGGCAGATTTTCTCCAGGTTCTCCAGCTTCCCCCACCACTCATTCCACCAGTTGCTTCATTATCACCTTTCCAATCATCCATTTCAGCTGCGTTTCGTATCATCCTCTTCCTCACTCTCATACCTGGTACTTGACTGACCACCTGCTTCCAAGTCTTCACTCTGTCCAGTCCATATGTTCCTCTGCTCCCCGACAGAGGTGCATAATATGTGTAATGTAATTACCAAAATTATATTTCTCAATTTGTCTTGAAGTTATTAAAATCAAAAGGAAATATGCCCAAGGCCGATCATAACCCTTATGATCAACATATTCTAATCAATAATGATAGGTAACCAATGGGCTGCAGTTGCTATGTCTGTATCTAAGAGAAATAGCACATCTGATCAAATACAGTGCATAAATATTCAATACGTGGAAATATTTTAAAATATTAATGAAAGAAATAATCGAGGGAACCTTGAAGTTCCTGAATACAATAGTTTCAGAACCTAAAAGTATTACTTCTTGTAAAAGAGTGAAGACAATTTGTTCAAGTGTTGTAAGTTAATGGCAATAAAGTTGAGGTAGCAGGAAATTTGAATATTTATTGGAAATAATACCACACCCTTATTCGTCCACTTGACCCAACAATGCCCTGAAGATAAGACTCATTGCTACTACATTGCTGCCATAGCCACTTCAAAAAAATCACTACAGGTACAAAGTCTGTTATTGCAGTGTATTCAGTACAACGTTATATTCAATATTATAACTTGAGTGGCTTATTGAACACAACTAAAGCAAGAAACTAAATAGACTGTCAAACTATATTGTGGAAGATTAAGGGGGTATTAAAATTCACCAGCCAATGAGATTTATTTCCATCATGTGCTTCTGCTTACATCTACTTTATTTACAATAAACAGATTATAGTTAATAGCAACTGTGACACCAGGCAAGGCAATGGAAGGAAAGTTGCCATTTTTCTACTCACCAAACAGATTTATAGCTCATGCTTAAGGCAGTAAATGTTTAAAAATACTTACCACTGGTGTCAATTTCTTGTGCTGGGCCTAGAGGTGGACTTTTATTGATAATGTCATCTGCTTCATTTTGTTCTATCTTGAAAGGACTCTCTTCAACAGTAACATTGGCACTGCAAGAATAAGCAATTATTTTTTATCAAGAAAGGAACACCTAATCAACAAACCTTAACATTTCTCAATATCAAGAAAGTTGTATGGCTCTATTCCCACTCACTGGAGAGAAAGATGAAAGAAAAAAAAAGAGAGAGAGAGATAGAAAACAACAATCACCACTATCATCAGCCTCCAATCAGCATTAGATGGCAAATAACAGATACAACAGAAATTCTGCATGGCAAGTGCAAGAGGAAACATCGGCATACTTGCCAAGTTCCTGAAACTGAAACGTAGTCCAGCAAAGTGTCAGGTAGCTTAATTTTGGATTTTAAACCCTCAATATACATGCAAACCACACATGCCCCACCCCCACACCCACACATATTTGCTCACCTGGAATTCTCTTTTGTGTCAGTCATTGAGTATGTAATTTTGGCTTTTCTTTTGATGAATTTGTAAACTAAAAATGCTCTGCTACTACCAATTGTCCATGTTTATATTTGCTTGTATTTTTTAAACCTAGAGCTTATGCATATTTTCTGATTTATCCACCTTTGCAGCTGGAATTCTGTCCTTTCCTCAAGACCAACACAAAAAATAGAATCAGCTGTAGTGGAGCATTTTTTCTTTCTTTCTTTTTTCTTTTTTTTTTTTTTTTTTTTTTTGTGGCTGCTAATCACAACCTTAAGGAAATACCATGAACTGTTTGGAAAAAATCTTGATACATAAGAACAAACAGAATGTGTTTAATTTTTTATGAACCATGAAGATCATTACATGACAGCACTGTGGCCGAATAGTTAGGCCGTTCACCTACCACCTAGACCATGGTATTCAACCTTTTTTTCTCCACATACCCCCAAAGAGTTTTCCATTTCAGTTCATACCACTAAGCCTAGCCCTAGAGTCATTCTTAATTCAAATTATACATATCTAAAGTAGAATATACTATTTATAACTTATTTAACACTACACAAAGGATTAAATTAAATTTTACATACAACCTAAGAAGTCTTTGCGTACCCCTGGGGTATGTGTACTCCAGGTTGAATATCAATGACCTAGACAGCCCAGACTCTATCCCAGGGATCCATATTTGGTGTTCTTGGTGGACAAAACAGCATCTGGGCAGAATTTCTCTGGGTTCTCCGGTTTCTGCCGCCACTCATTTAACCAAATGCTGCATCATCACCTTTCTGTTCATCCACTTTGCCTGCATTTCACATCATGGTCTTCCTCACTATTCTACCTGGTGCTGGGCTGACCACTCACTTCCAGGTGTTCACTCTATCTAGTCCATAAGTTCGTCTGCTCCCCAACAGGCATCTGACCCTAGGCACAGCTTGTCAGTCCTAGGGGGTTTAAGTCTTACATAAGGAGAGGGTAATCGGGTAAAGAAGAAGGAAATTATTACATAGAATTTCTAAACAGGAATGCCATCTATAAGCCACAGGAGGAAGAGTGGGAGTAAGCTGATACTGGAGACCAGTTTTCAAAACTTCCAGAGTTCACAGAAAAAACTGAAGTAAAATATTTCACTTTCTTATTTATGCAAAAAGAAGAAATCAAATAATGCCCATATGTTTAAAATGACAAATTTAATATGACAGTTGTGAAAGAAATATTTCTACTTAATGGCAATACAAACAGAAAAAATAAAAGATCCAAAACTAACTAAATTCAGTGCAACAGCCCAAGAAGGGTCAAGGTTTGCCACCCAGCCACTGCGTCCTCCACCTCTGCCCATTACAGGTGCCATGAGTAAGGTGCGGTACTGGAGGGTGGGACATGGTCAGCGTCCTGAGCCCTCCCGGCTAGTTATGTGGCCCTCATGACTTGGGGTAGCTACTTCTTCACCAAGTAGCTCAATTGGCCCCAATGGGACCTAAGGAGGCTGAGTGCACCCTGTGCCAGACCTCCCAGCGAGGAAAACATCCCCATGCCAGTAACAGGAATCAAAACCAGGTCCTCTGCAATAGAGGCAGGTGCGCTACCATTGTGCTTCGGAAGTGGTCAAAAGATTCAAAACATTAGCTTTAATTTTGTTGAATTATAATTATTATTAAGTGATGATATACATAATCAGTAGGCTCTAGTCTGGGTTGCAAATAATGTTACATTGGGGGCTTCTTCACTGTATTAGTTTGCACTTCAGGTTTGCTTACAGTAGAGGAGATAGGAAAGGGAAGGGTGACACACCACTACAGTTACCTGTTTATAAGGTGATGTGACTGTACCGCCCCTACCCAAAGTGTGCTATGTCACAAAACCTTCTTGCAAACAACTAAAATGCAGATCAGCTGCAACCAGAACCAAAGCTTAATATCGCTAGAACTCAACAGTACAGAAGAATCTGATAATTCCTTAATGTACAGGCCTAAATTGGTAGTTTAAAGCTATGCCATATGAAATAAAGCATTTTAACCTAGTTTTAAAGCATAATGTTTATTTTAAATACAAGTAGAACAAGATGCAGCTCTGGCTGTACAATAATCAATAGTCAAAGGAACAATACTTTGACGGTACAACTCTCAGTCAAGTTAGTAACTGTCACTGCATAAAAACATGATAAATACTCACCACGAAATACCACCAGCTTCGGTTTCTTTCTTTATGAGACCTTGCCAATACTTGTGTACATCATCTAAAACATGATGTGCAAATTCTTTATTCTTAGCTTCACCATTAAATGCAAACTGGTTTTCTGGCTTCCCATCAGGAATTTTATAAATCTTGAACCATTCTATTGTGGCTTTAAGCAGACCTGGGAAATGCTTCTCCACATCAGTAATATCTGAAACCAATAGAATAACACATTATTAAGATTCAGATTTATTTACCAAGAAAATTCATACAGAATATAGACTTTGTCAAAAAATGGACAGACATTACCATATTTACAATATACAAAGTTCAAGAAAAAATACAAAGTCGCATCGAGGTGAAACACAGATACCCAGCATTTGCCTTGAGGACTGAGGGAAACCTCAGAAAAAAGCTCAGTCAGGTATACAGTAGCATTTGCGCATTTTAAACTAATTCTATATACATTCTATTACAGCAAACTGGCATATTATTCCCACTACCATCATCTCCCTGGACATATCAATTCTTTGGTTCAGGAATAGTAGAATACAAACGATGTTACTTTTCCTTAATATTTAATAAATTGGTACACACACTCAACTGTACTTATTAATTCTTAGAACTAGTTTGAAGAGTTATTGCTCCCATGCACCAGACACTACAGGCCAACGGATATGGGATGAAAGAAATAACTCAAGCTTCTAATCCAAGGGCAACGAAAACTTGCACCGAGACAGGACAGCAGCATAAGGCATTCTTGCCTTATATCAAGGGCGTCACTGATCACATTGGCAAACTTCTGGAAAGAGCCAGTATAAAAACAATCTTTAACCCCGTGAGAAACTAAAACAACATCTAAGATCGGCAAAGGACAAGCAGGACCCGCTGCTGACATGAGATTTATCGAATCCCGTGTAGCTGTGGCCAAGCTTATGTTGGGACTACCAAATGCAGCATAAAAACCCGCTTAAAGGAACACAAAAGCAACTGCCAGCTAGGACACATGGACAAATCGGCAGTAGCTGAGCATGAACTTTTAACGGGCCATGACATCAAGTTTGACGACACTAAGTTCTGGACAATACAGCATACTACCACGCACGGCTGTACTGAGAAGCAATTGACATCCATAAACATAAGAATAACTTCAATAGAAAAGAAGAAACATCACGTCTACACACAGCATGGGTGCCGGTGCTACACAATACAAAACCAAAGCCGAAGAACGTCAACAGAACCGATCATGTGGCAGTTCCCACAACCACATAATTGGATTGGCGTACAGACAACCAAGAGGAGATGAGAGGCGGTCCCTCTCACCTATATATAAGCAGGGTGCTCCATCAATTGTCCTCTAGTTGTTAACCAGCAGAGGAGTCATTCTCTGAAGATGCCCAATGCAGTCTTGGGTGAAACCTCAGAAAATTCATCGACTGGACCACGGCCTTCAATCCCAAAATCTACCATCTATTGGATTAACGCCGGCTGTGAAAGCCTGAGCATGTATACATTCATTTATGTTTTTACCATATGACCAAATTCTAAAATAATTCAATTTATTGACTAATCGACATTTTCACATAGGTACTACTTGTACTCACTATATAGTTTGTTTGGCTTTTATAACAATTGTACTGAATAAAATACTGTGCTTTAATGAATTTCTCTATATTATTGTGAATTCTTTTGAGAGCATACACACTTGGAAGTAAGCTTGTTTCACACTTTTAAGCAAGAAAGGGTAAGAAATGCTTACATGGTACACTTCTGTTGCCAGTATATCATCAGGCAAGATCTAGATGTGAACTCCATATACCATCAACTAACCTCTCGTGTGTCCATAAAAATATTTAATATGCTACCTAATGAGTTGAGGACCTGTAATGATAAGGTATTCAAAATTAAGCTGAAGGAATATCATCTTAATCATTCATGCTATAGCATTAATGGATTTAACAACATCCAATGTAATCATTAGATTATCTAAGTGTTATGTAATTATATTGTAAATATTGTATGCCATATTAACATATTGACATGTTCCACATCCTGTTGTGTAGGATCTATGGAATGCAAATGTAAGTAAATTGCATCTGTTCCAGCACTTCTTTCTAGCGATTTTCCATAGTTGAATTTAATATAACATTCCCTTTTTAAGAAAACTATTAAAGGCAGTTGCAATTATTAGTGGCAAATATGCATGTCTAAAATAGAAACACCCTCCTCTTCAGAAATTGTTTTATTTTTTCTGCCTGTACTGTAAAAACAACTGCAACTATAGCTATTAGCAGCAAGTATGGATATCCAAAATAGAAACAGTCTCTTGTCCAGAAATTGCTTTACCTTCTCTGCCTATACTGTAAGGTGACTTATGAATAACCATTCAGACATGACAAAATCAATTTAGAGTAACACAGCAACTAGCTAAAAAATCCACAAACACATGATTAAAACAAAATGATAGTACTTATTCATTGTGTAGATGTATTCATGGAGCTTCTTTGGTCGATACTTAAGATTTCTAGTTAACTGGGTAATTTACTACGTAATTTTTGCCACTACAATGAAAGTTATTTTGAGCGGTTGAAAAATTGCATGAATCAAGCTTTAAGATCTCTGCTACGATAGTACTATATTTATTGGTATCAGAGGTCATAAATTGACCTGCATATAACCCTCTGTTCACTCACCTTTTAGCTGCTCTGCAACGGGATCATTCACATCTATGACTATTATTTTCCAATCTGTTTCTCCTGCAAAAAAGAAAACAAAAAGACAATGTGAAAATACATTCTACATCCAACAATCAGTATGAATGCTATCCATTCTGCAGTTAATGACAGGAGAAGGGTACCCATTGATCTTTCTTAAAAACAAAAAGTCTTCATACATAAAAGAGTGCATAATACAAATTGATTTCCAAAGTACAACAGTAAAGCTTCACTTTTAAGAACTGAACATCACGGAAAGAATGTAGGAGTAACCAGTGTTACATAAATTACTGTATTTACTCAAATCAAATGGTTTCCTTCATACACATTTAATTGGTGTGCATTTTAAAACTATGGCTCAAAAGATTAATATGCAAACTTGAAAATATCTCCACACACAATCTAGAGTAAACAGGACTACATAGGCTATAACCAGAAAATTGAAAATGTTCAAAATTTTCTTCAAAATCTTCGTGTTGCATCCTTGAAAGACATTAAGTTCAAATACCACCTTTGGTTTTTAACAGACTTTTCGTGTTTGAGTTATGCTGTCCACAGACTGACAGACACACATGAGCATGCACAAACACAGATCTTTTTCTAAAATGCTTCTTTTGGATTCAGGGAGTCTCAAAACATGTATTCCCTGTGAAATCTCAACATTGAATTTTTGGGTGGAATACAATACTTCCTCTACTTATCAGTACAGAAAGTAAAAACTAGATATTTGAATGTTAAAATTGTACAAAATCACACCTTAAAAGTCAAGTTACTTGAGAGGTAGAATTGGAACTTAATGGTCAGAGCACCTGCCTGGTAAGTGGACGGTCTGTGGCTCAAATCCCAGCTGTGGTATTGAATTTTTCAGCTCCTATTCTACCTCTCAAACATTGTCCACACATGGCATAAGTTTGTTGGCATAAATAAATATTTACAAGTTACTTGTTCACCAAACCCAATACTGATAAACTTCAGTGCTTTATCAACAGCTACTGCATCGTTACCTAAAACTGAATGCAGTGTAAAACCCAAATCAAGCACAAGCGTATCTCAATCAAGCAGAACTGTAACATAGAGTCGCACAGGGTGTTGGACAGACAGGGGCCGGATGCACATGGTGGTACCTGTGTGACATTCTTAACCTCTGCCCAACAGGAGTCCCTGCAAGAAGTTAGCCAAGGTTGTACGGTGCCCTTGATTGTCCAGAATTGAGTGCCAGCTAATGCTTCTATGACTGCTGCCAGGCTGAAATCAGATGGGAATGGAAGAAAATACAGTGACTGTGGACTGTGGAAAAGACTGGCAAATGGTATGCAAGCTTTGCATCTGCCTCCTCCTTGCTGGGAATGTCCACATGAGGTCCATGTAAAAACTAACTGGTATTTGTGACAGCCACTGAGATGAGTGAATTTTCACAATGAACACAGAGGGGCTGATAAACTGTTTTAGGGCCTGAATGGTGCTCAGAAAGTTGGGAGGATAATAAAATGAGCATTATCCGAAAGTTCAAGGTGGAACCAGGCATGCTGAATTTGTCATGGACGATAATAGCCAAGAGACCAATGCTCTACAGGAGGCATGTAGAGGCCACGTGCAGTGAGCCCACGAAACCTAATACAACTTGGATGTAATATAGTACTATTCTGCATACAACAGTGAGTGAGATCTGGGTGCTAAACAGATTTAAAGGAGTGATCTGTATGAGCTGCCAACCTTGCAACACAAGAACAGAGCAAAATATGAGCAATGAACACAGTGGAGGTTTGCCAGAATCAGCACACAAATAATCAACATGACTAGTGTAAAAAGACCTTCTAACAAGATGGATACCAATATAATGTGCAGTGTCTAAAAGGTAAAGTTCAGAGGTGGACATAACAACAGAGATAAAATGGCCATGGTCTAGTTTGGACTGATCCACTGGGTGGTACCGCAACATTATGGTGTGATTGCTGCCCAAAGATGCTCCAGATAAAACCTTTAGCATTTGAAGCAAACGACTGCAGGAAGCACAAAGTTGACAAACATGGAGATAATGTGAGTTTACTGTTGAGGTGAAGGTCCAAGAACTTAAGGATAACCTAAGAGGTCTATAGGGTACAACTCTTGTATTTTCTGGACCTCTAAACCCTAGCAGCTTTTAAGCCTGGAAGTAATTTCTAGCTATAATTCTGACTCTGATCATGTAAGCTTCTGACTACTCTGTGGGGTTTATCGCGAGGTGGTCGAGGTGATACTGGAACTAGATGCCCAGTCAACCATATCAACCACGAGGCGATGGTTGACATCAGCATGAGGGTCCTGCAAGTCGGACAATATGAGACAACGCTCCGGAGCCCCAGCGAGCATCTGGAGGTTGGCAGAGTGACCTTGGAGAAGGTTGTGGTTGGGCCCACCAGGAGTCAAGTGGATGAGAAGGTGCACCAGGGAGGTCAGCAGTCATGGAACACCAGGAGTCGTTTTTACTTTGTGCACAGGATGGCATACCAATGCATCTGGGTTAAGGCCAATCAGGGAATACCTAATGCATCTGGGAGATTGCAGCAGAGGTTTCAAGCAGGATGGCAGACACCCCACCCAGAACAAAGGGCGATAACGAACAATGTTGCCAAAGACTGTGCTACCTGGAGAGGTAATTTAATTCAAACTCTACCGCATCCAGAAGCTGCTCTGAGAGAAAGTGCTGATGGTACTCTGGGTCATCTGGTCAACTAAGACAGTGCTGGTCGGGACAACCAGTGCAGAGGAGGGAGCAGTATTATGTCAGGATCAGCCCAGAACAAAAGTGTTCAAGGTCAGGTTGCCTCACATGTCTGTATGTACATGACTAACAACAATCAAAGTGGCTACACAAAAGGGGTTTTCTCTGCAGCCTCCGAAAGAGATCAAGCTGCCTCACCACCAGAGTGTTTGTTTCATGTACCCCAACAGCAACTCAATCAGGAGTAGTTAAGCCCAGGCACATTTTATATATGGAAAGTTATTACTGTTATTTGATTTAAATTTCATCTCTTCAGTCTACTAACAATTTTTCTGGTGAAGATCTGATGATTCAACGACAGTAATTCATACAAGTGACATACCTTCATCAATGAGGGCTACACATCCTAACACTTTCACCTGCAGCACTTCTCCTCTCTTAGCAACTCTATAACCAATCTCAAGGGCATCTATAGGATCGTTATCACCTTTGCAACCAGTTGACTCATCCAAAATCTCTGGATTCTCCCAAGTCTGAAATGAACAACAATTAACATCAACACTATGTCTTAAACTATTACCCGTTTCCAATGAATAACCTTCTAAACTGTGGTATAAAATACAATTAATTAGGCCGTTTTTCATATAAAAAATAAAATGGGCATTATTTTGTAAAAAATTAACGTAGCTTTATGGTTCTCATAGTACAATTCATTACAATTTCTGAAACAAACATATGAATAAAACATTAAGTATATACACACAACTAAATGGAGTGATAAAATATATTTATATATAGTTACAAGGGTACATTAAGTCCAAAGGCAAATTTAATATTATGAATTTTCAATACTGAACACAATATTAAAATAACACCTACACACCCAATCTCACCAACTTCCTCAAACTAAAACCCAGCTAATCCAGCAAAGTGCACTAATTTTGCAGTGAAATGAAATTCAGAATGTGTAAAATATTCTGTGCAGTAAATGTACAACATTGCATATACAACTAATTACATTTTTAAGAATCCTTCAAGAACACTACTTCTAGATTATCACCGATTTCTAATATATATTTTGTACTGCAAAACATGAATAAACAAAAACTGTCACAAAAAAAGGAAACTTTTATATCCTGCAGCTTTAGAATATGAATAAAAAACAATTTACACTAAAGTTGACTTTACAATTCATGTCATCCATAACCGAGTGTATGTAGCCATTTATTGCTGGTTACAAAGGTTAGTAATGGTTTGTCAGAAACAATCAACTACACAGAGAAACTGGAATCAGTACCATTCAACAGTCCATTTCTTCACAAGCCGAACAGTTTTACAGCAATCTAAAGAACGTTCCTGGATCTATTCACTACTCTCTTGGCAGAAAATCCAGCTTTCCAACACGCATCAAGAGTCGTCTACCACTGGACCAGTTATCACAGCAAGATCTGATTTAATTTCAACTAATACTGTCAGTGAGGGGCCCAATGGGGTTTACCTCATTTCAATGTTACTTATTATATTTTATTTATTGTTATGTGTATTTCAACAATGGTCTGTAGAGCGCACATGCGCTGATCGATCAATAAATCATTAAAAAAAAAAAAAAAGTTAGTAGTGGTACACTCAAATTTTAAATTTGTAAATTATGTACAGGGTGAGCTGTCAGATATCAGAAAAGTATGTTACATTTATGAAATTAATGTATATATCTCTGAGCAATTATCTGAAATGTAAGCAAAACTGATCGGAGATAACAATGAATGATGTTAAACCAAGGAAAATTGAAGCTAAAAACAAAGTAAAAGATATTTTAAAAAACCGAAACCACATTGTGAATTTTGAAATACCACCAATAGATTATATTTATAAGTTTTTGTTTACAGAGGTTGGCAATAAATAGATCTTTTAAGATGAGCATCGGTAGCTATGGTAACGTGTTCAAATAGCTTTGAAAATGTGCTGGATACAACTTGAAACTAGTCAGCATTTTGAAGAACTTACAATAATTACTAAGATGAGTGAAGCTTTTAGTTTCTAATATGTTCTTATTTTAGAATGAGTGATGTTTCCATTTAGCATGACAACGCTATCGTGAATAGAAAGCAAAATGGTCGCTTTGGCACAACAGCACGCTCAGTCTCGTATGGTATACAAAAGTTTCGAGTGTAAATAGAGACCCAGTAAGCATTCAGACACCAGTGTGTCCTGTCACATCTAGACATTGTTAAATGGTACAGGTTGTGCTGATCACACTTACTTTGTTTTGTTATGGCACCTCCTTTTGTTTCGCGACTCTTGTTTTCCCCACTGGGATGCGCTAGTGTTTTTTCTTTGGGTTTCCTCTCGGTCTCACCGTTGTAGGGACAGTCAGTCGGTGTTCTCCTTTCTTGGCATGAAGGGTAAGTGGTCCCGTTTGCTTGTTTTAACTAAGGCTCAGGCCGTGTATTACAGATTGACTTTCTGACCGTTACTTGCCTGGGAGGTGCTTCTAACGCGGATAAATTAAATGTAACCTTGTAACAAGTAATTCTTGTAACCCGTAGGATATCAACGTGAATCATTTAGGCGCTTTCAGATAGGCCTGAAGACTGCCCAACTCCTCGCTTTGAGGGGGAGTTGAATGGGGTTATGTAAATTGGTTTTGTTTTCACCTGTATTTCTATTGTGTGTTTCGGCTTCCATTTCTGTTTAAAGGTTTGCTATGCCGATTAATCATTCCTGTTAACAAATGTATAATTTATTGATCCATAAATGTTATAGTTCTTGAAATCTTTAATGGTCTCTTCTCTTCAATTCCTTCCCCCTCTCACGATTGTACCTATGCCCCTATGGTGCAATAAATGGTAGCAGAGTGTGGTTATCTTATGGTCGAGTGGGGTAGTTAAATTTGGCATTGGGTTATTGTTTTGATTTACCATGTCGAGTGACTTTCAGCTGTTGCGTAAGAACGAAATACTATTTCAGTTGGGGATTCGTGGACACGATTTGTCGTCGGCAGACGTTCTGGCTCTATTAGACGCACTTCGTAGCGTGAAGGATAACGATTATGTCGGGTTGCCGGACAAACATTTATTAGTAACTGAATCACCGTCATTATGTGAGGCCGCACGGCTAGAATTTGAAGAATTGTTCTCCGATTCGAGTATGGGCTCGGGGTTTTCTAAAGCGCAGGTGAGGCGTTTGACGGCCAGGATCTTGCATTATGTGCAGCGGATTGAATATTTCCAAAAATATTGTCCTAAGGTTAAGTTCGGGGTTGACTTAGCCGAGCTGAAGGGGCAGTTTAGGAGATATTTAAGAGTGCTTGCTCAGAAAGGGGATCGGGCCGAGCCGTCTACTGTCACACCAACTGTGACGACTCAAACGTCGGCCTTTAAACCGCTAAAGTTACTTCATCCCTTACAACAGTTGGTTAAACCTTATCAAGTCTTTAAGGTTGTTGATGTTCTTACAGCTCCTGAATTTCTGAAGTTCCTGGTAAGAGCTAAGGATTGCGCTGAGTTATGCGAAGTCCTCGGTTTGCAGCTGCTTGAAGTAGTGATGTCAAAATGGGGTGACGCGGTGAGCAGTATAATGGGGTGTAGGGTTATTGGGTATAGTTCGCGTACCCTTACTCCAGCCGAGCGGAAGTATTCAGTTTACGAACTTGAAACTTTGGCTGTGGTATTTGGTTTAGAAAAATACCGCGAATATCTGGAGCATGTTGAGTTTATTCTTGAGTGCGATAACCAGGCGCTAACGTGGTCGTGGCCTCACCGCGATCTACAGGCAGGTTAGCGCGTTGGGGGGTACGCATTTCAGCTTTAAATTTGTCCCGATACATATACGTAGTTCAGAAAATTGTGTGGCTGATGCCTTAACAAGAGTATTCGAAGAACCGAGAGAATGTAAATGCGGAAAGCAAAATGATTTAGCCGTCTGTGAATTTCCGGAGTTGTTCGAGGGTTTGCACACACATCAGAGGAAAGATCCGGATCTGCAGGCCCTTATTGGTCGGCTTGAGGCTGCTGAGGTTGTTACCCCTTATTGTTTGAAGGAGGGTGCTTTGATGACCCAGGCTACCTTCGACGGCAAGAACAAGGTTGTTTTGCCACGGGCCTTAATTTCCATGGTGTTTGAATATTTCCATTCATCTCCTGTAGGCGGGCATTTGGGAATAGCCAAGACCAAAGACAAGATTCGGGAATATTTTGTGTGGCTGGGCATGAATAAAGAAATTGCTTCCCGAGTTAGGCAGTGTCAAATTTGTGCAATGGTGAAACCGGCGCAATGTACAGTATGGAAGGGTTTAGCATCGGAGGTGGCAAGTAGACCCCTGGAAAAATTATTTGTGGATTTTATCGGCCCTTTTCCTCATTCAGCCCAGGGGAATACGTATGCGTTAGTCATAGTAGATTCGTTTAGTAAGTTTGTATGGATGTCGGCCTTATCGAAAGCAAATACACGAGGGGTAGTCAAGGTTCTCTCTTCAGTATTTGCGGCCTTTGGAGCCCCTCGTTATCTGGTGACAGACAACGCCACTCAATTTACTTCTTTCGCCTTTAGATATTTCTGTTTTAGTTGGGGCATTAAAACCATAACTACCACCCCTTATTACCCCCGTCCTTCCCATGCCGAAAGATTTAACAGGAACCTCAAATCAGCATTAATAGCCTTTCATCATGATAGTCATACTAAGTGGGACACTAATTTGTCTTGGTTGCAGTTGGCATTTAATCCGGCTCGACGCGAATCACATGGTGTTACCCCTCATCAGCTTATGTTAGCATATATACCTAACTGTCCGCTGTCTAACCTTTGGCGTTTGGACGATTTGCTTCCCCAGAATATAACTCGCAAGGAAATATGTGGAGTATGGAAGGCCACTTTTCGGAGTTTGAAGAAGTCACTTGCCCTGGTAAAGAAGCAGTATGATGAAAATAAACGGCCTTCACCTTATGCCGTAGGCCAGAAAGTACTGTGTAAGCTGTACACTCAATCTTCTAAGCAAAATGCTTATGCAGCGAAGTTGGCTCCTAGAGATTATAAGTATCTTCAAAAATGTTTCTGTGCGCTTAAGGGACCTCCGCACGGGTCAAGAAAGGAGAGCTCACGTCTCACAATTGAAACCCTTCCAGTAGTTTGGTATCTGTTTTCCGTGTATATATGGGTTTCCTTTGTTTACTCCTGTATGTTTATGTTGTGAATAAAGTGTTTTGTTTTGAATGTGGGTGTTTGTTTATGTTGGAGCGTGCCATGTGTGCACCGGGCTGTATACCTCTACGGCGCTCCTGTAGTTAGTTTCTGCCTGGCGTGTGGAGTCGATATTGTGCGCGAAAGTGTAGATTTGTTTTCGTGTGTCTTTTGTATGGAAGCGGTGTGAGGTGTTTGGTGTAGTATGTTTGGGGAGTATTTGTGGGATGTTTGCTGCGTGCTTGCGGTGTGTGTCTTGTTTAGTAATGATGTGTATTTCGTGTTTGTGCTCTTGTGTTGTCTGGCCAGTAGGGATTTGTTTTATGCGCATTAATTTATACAAGGCCTTGTTTATTTGTTTAACTTGTAAATTATATTTAACGTTATTCAAGTTCGTTTAAATTGTTCTTATATTATGTTCATTAAACAGTTTATGGTATGTTATCACGCTTGTTGATTATAAATTGATTTAAATTTTTAAATTTACTGCTATTTATGTATTTGGTGTCATCCACAATTTTGTAAAAAGCCTTCATTCATTCAGTTTAATTTACCCCGATATGCTATTTTGGGGCAGCAGCCTATTTGAAGCCTACGTTTTGTTCCCTTTCTGTTGGGTTTGTTCCGTGTTACAGCCTCGCCAGCTCCTGTTCATTACCTGTCCAGAAAGCACCTAACCATCGCAGTTTGGCATTGTGTAATGTTAAGCCTGGCTGTTACCATCTATATGGAGTGTTACGGTAGTGGTAAGGTCCACAATGGAGATTTCTGGAGGCCAGGGAGGTGACGATGGAATATGAAGGGGCTTGTCTGTGGCCCACGTTTGGGGTTTTGGACTTTCTCAACGCCTGGTTCCAACGAGAGGGCATCCCCATGCTCAAACCCAGGATTGGTTAACTTCTCTGGAACAACGAGAGATCAGTACGCCCAAGCAGCTGTGCATCATCTCTCCCATCCCAGAGAAACAGAATTGTGCTCTCTGATGTGACAGTGGTCAGTGATTTGTGGTGACAGTGTTTGGTGCCAGTGCTTTCACAGTGACCTGTACAATGACCGGGCGGTGTAAGGTGTGTCCTTCCTAATATGATACTTCTCATACAATATAAGTCTGTTCCTTTCCAGAATGGCGAGCGCGTGTTGTCAGATGGGGGCGGGAGTATTGTGCTGATCGCACTTACTTTGTTTTATTATGGCACCTCCTTTTGTTTCGCGACTCTTGTTTTCCCCGCTGGGATGTGCTAGTGTTTTTTCTTTGGGTTTCCTCCGGTCTCACGGTTGTAGAGACAGTCAGTGTTTTCCTTTCTTGGCGTGAAGGGTAAGTGGTCCCGTTTGCTTGTTTTAACTAAGGCTCAGGCCGTGTATTACAGATTGACTTTCTGACCGTTACTTGCCTGGGAGGTGCTTCTAACGCGGATGAATTAAATGTAACCTTGTAACAAGTAATTCTTGTAACCCGTAGGATATCCACGCGAATCATTTAGGCGCTTTCAGATAGGCCCGAAGACTGCCCAACTCCTCGCTTTGAGGGGGAGTTGAATGGGGTTATGTAAATTGGTTTTGTTTTCACCTGTATTTCTATTGTGTTTCGGCTTCCATTTCTGTTTAAAGGTTTGCTATGCCGATTAATCATTCCTGTTAATAAATGTATAATTTATTGATCCATAAATGTTATAGTTCTTGAAATCTTTAATGGTCTCTTCTCTTCAATTCCTTCCCCCTCTCACGATTGTACCTATGCCCCTATGGTGCAAGGTCGCGCGTTAGTTCTTGACGAATGAAAATTTAATATGAAAGGTTGAATGCGAGTCACAACTCAGCTTTTGCGGGAACTTTGGCATCAAGAGAGAGGAGGTACAGTCTGCAGGATATTGTAAGACCCCAAAAGAAAATCGTTTATGTGAATATTTGTTAAGAGTGTAATTTGTTTCTGATGTTGGTATGAGTTGGTTAAATGACAAAAACGTGTTACTAATGTTCATTGTTACAAACAATTAAGTTTGTTTAAAGACGTCATAAATATTTCCATATTTAATTTTAATATATATGTATAAATAAAAGAATTATATGTGTTCAATATTGAAAGCGAAGGGAGAATGGCTAAGGATCGCTTCCCTAACAATGCGGGAACTATTTGATGAATGCATACGCAGATCTAGACTCGCAACCAAAAGAATTTGGGGATTAGCGCCTGTGTCTTTGGTGTAGATGGACGAATTTTTATGTGTGCGCGTCATAAAATAGTGAAAGTAAAAGAGGTAGAACTGGAACTTAAAAATTCAATGCCACAACTGGGATTTGAACCACAGACCTTCCGCTTGCCGGGCGGACGCTCTAACTACTGAGCTATTGTGACAAACTACCAGAATGGCATTAAATTCTCAAGCCAGTTCGTATTTCTCCTGGTAAACCACAAAGGCAGTCTCACTTCAGAAACAGTTACCCCAATGGTGACTTACTATTGTAAGTACTTTATATCCCAGGATTAAATAACCTTCACATGGTAATTATTATTTATTTATGCCAACAAACTTACTGTTGGTGTTTTTAAACACACAAGCCGTGTGTGGGCAAAGTTTAAGAGGTAGAACTGGAACTTAAAAATTCAATGCCACAACTGGGATTTGAACCACAGACCTTCCGCTTGCCGGGCGGACGCTCTAACCACTGAGCTATTGTGACAAACTGCCAGAATGCCATTAAATTCTCAAGCCAGTTCGTATTTCCGCCCGGCAAGCGGAAGGTCTGTGGTTCAAATCCCAGTTGTGGCATTGAATTTTTAAGTTCCAGTTCTACCTCTTAAACTTTGCCCACACACGGCTTGTGTGTTTAAAAACACCAACAGTAAGTTTGTTGGCATAAATAAATAATAATTACCTAGTGAAAGTAAATTTACTAAGTGTTTAAAGACCATTAATTTGTGTAAAATAAGTGAAACATTAGCTAACTTTAATTAGTTAATACGAAGTGTGCGATTAAATAAAAGGACGTAAAATAGACTAAGTGTAAAGTGACAGAAAACACATTTAGCGAAATATCGCTAAATTTTCAGACATTAAACCTCGGTGATGCTAGGGAAGTTGATCCACTGAAATAAAAGACTTACTACTGTAATACGATTTAAATACTGTGAACAAGAAGGTGCGAATAAAATATTTCACTAAAGTTAACCCCGAGTGTATGTTCATTCCATCCAGTACCACGACCCGAGATAACAAAAGAGACAAAAGCTCATCAACATCACCTTCGTTAATTATAAAAATAACACCAATTCTATTCCCGTTCCATGTATATACCCGTACCGCACAAAACTTCTGCAGTCAACTGTATACACAAACGCGATAGAGGAAAACAGAGGTGTCTGTTATCATAGCATAAACATTTGCTGACCTAATTTAAGAGGTAGAACCGGAACTTAAAAATTCAATGCCACAACTGGGATTTGAACCACAGACCTTACGCTTGCCGGGCGGACGCTCTACCACTGAGCTATTGTGACAAACTGCCAGAATGGCATTAAATTCTCAAGCCAGTTCGTATTTTTTTTTTTTTTCTTTTTCTTTTTTTTTCTTGTTCTACCTCTTAAACTTTGCCCACACACGGCTTGTGTGTTTAAAAACACCAACAGTAAGTTTGTTGGCATAAATAAATAATAATTACCATGTGAAGGTTATTTAATCCTGGGATACAAAGTACTTGCAATAGTAAGTCGCCATTGGGGTAATTGTCTCTGATGTGAGACTGCCTTTGTGGTTTACCAGGAAAAAAAAAAAAAAAAAAAAAAAAAATACGAACTGGCTTGAGAATTTAATGCCATTCTGGCAGTTTGTCACAATAGCTCAGTGGTAGAGCGTCCGCCCGGCAAGCGGAAGGTCTGTGGTTCAAATCCCAGTTGTGGCATTGAATTTTTAAGTTCCGGTTCTACCTCTTAAACTTTGCCCACACACGGCTTGTGTGTTTAAAAACACCAACAGTAAGTTTGTTGGCATAAATAAATAATAATTTGCTGACCTGTTTATTAAGGGTAGGCTCACTCACTGGATTTCTGCTCAAGGTCATTTGTCAAGAACAAACGCACAACCTATACAACATGTTCTTGGAAAATGGTCTCAAAATACATCACACAGGAGGAAGGCTGCAGGAAGATTCAACAAACAATGACTAAGAGCCCACAAGTCACTCTGCTGCTTATAAGCAGAGCAGAACATATCATACACAAGTCAGAGGACTGCTAGACAATACCTTAAGAAATTTCCATACCATACTCAGCAAACCTTAGCACTGATGCTTAGAAAATTTGCAACCCAGCAAATTATTCCCTTCTTTAGTTAATGGATCAGCAAACTATTGACATATGTTATGCTTGAATTAACGTAACTTGGGTATTCTGACAGTTCCCTTGGCATGTGCTACGCACGAGATGAGGGAGTGGTCTGTTGTCATGACAACCAGGTTTGACCTTGAAGCTGCCAATAGACTTAGTGGCCACGCAATCTTGTCACGAAGTCTATTAGCTACTTCAAGGTTGTTTTGCTTTGTTTTTTCCACATGTTAATTCAAATATAATAACAGTCATTGCAAATATGACATATGATCCATTAACTATTCCCTTCTTTAACGATAGAAGCAGCAAATGACTGAGCCCATGTAGTCAGCATACATACTTATCAGATGCTACACATTGCTGCAACAAAAAACTGATGCCAAATGTCCAGGATTGAACATGATTTTAATGACAAAAGTTGTTTCATATTTGCAAGCCGAAATAATGAGAGGAATAGAAGTAAAATTTTCTCTGAAAGAGATACAATAATGTCAGCATTAATTTCATAAAATAAGAATAGTATAAAATAAAGTCATGGATGCAATAACATACAAATTCAAGTAAACATTTTGGCAACATCCAACTATATCCTCAGATTCCCATTGCAGACAGCTTGGAGTTTAATAGAAAAGTACCTGTCCATTTCTGAACATTTTACTTTCCATGTACATTCAGAATATAGCACCGATGACATTGTTGAAGTTACTAACGTCATACAAATCTTACTTCACAGTTTGTAAACAATTGTCTTGAGGCATATTTATATAATGTATCCTCATTCAGGCAATGCTGAAGCTCGCACAATTATCGTACATACTGTACATTTCTGAACATGAATATGATCTATCACACTCTGAAAAGCTCCTGTTGTGTAACAACAAAGAGTAATCATCAGATGATTTTGTACAGACATAGCCATACTTCATGCAGTTAGTTTCTCAATCTGCACCTCACCATGTGCAAGATATCCATGAATGTTTGTTAGAAGAACCTATTTAACTTGAAATGCTATAACTAATAAACTGGAAGTAGCACACTGCGAAGCTCAAAATTAAATTCTGTTATATACCTGAAAAGTATTGGAACTCTTATCTAAATGCTTAGCACAAAATTTTTAAGTTTTACTTTTCATCACACATATGCCCAGCCGCTTCTAGCACCCCATCCATCAGTGAAAAATATAGGTGAGCAAGAGGATTAATGACTTCATTGTCAGAAATCCAGCATTAGCTAACAACAACTTTTCATCACACAAAGCAATTATTTTAACATATACACTATAAAAATATGCACATCTTCCTTTCATAGAAGTTTGAAAACATCTTAATCTTTACATAAAATGAGCTGGTTTTTTTGGAGAGGGGTCATAGTTATGTATACCTCTCACATTTCAATGATTTGTCAACATTTTCTAATAAGCTAAAACATTATAAAATTTCTTGAAATAGCATTTTACCTGAGGAATAGCACCGTAATTCCAGATGTACCCATGATGAGGAAAACAATTTGATACAAATCGCAGTTTTCCTTTCTTGACATCTTGCTTGATTGGATTTAATACCTCCTTCAAATTTATCTGCAAAAATAAAAATAAAGAGGCTGCACACTTATCAAGTTATTGTCATTGAAAATCTGCATCCTAATTTTTAAGTTATCAAATTGCATTTACTCAGTTTCAATCATTGAAACGCTTGGCGTGCTGTATTAAGGCTGATTCACTATAGCTTGTGAACTGACACGGGAAGCAAAACCGCACACATTTTGGTCCACAAAACCCTGGGACTGAGAATGGAAATGCTTAGACCATTCATATCTATTGCAAAGTGAAAAGTTGATTTTGTTGGTAACTGACCACTGATATTATATTTCACCTTCCAATGCAGCACACATATGCTTAGGGTCAACATTTTCTAAACTAGATAAATTACTATTGATTCTTCTAGTCGTACCAAGCACTGTTTCTTTATTAACTGCAAACATTTAGTTATTTGTTGTTCTTCATTGTACTCTAATAATTTCTATGAGATTTTCCTGTTCCTTGTAGTTTGAGTTGTACATTAAAAAACTATACTAGGCACATAAAGTGAATAAAGTAGATGTAAATAAAACTACGTGCATTTTGACTGCAGCCCACCTTCTTGATGATTTTACCGTCTAAATAGTCTCTTGAAAAACTGCTACTACTTAGCTCTGCAACCTTATTTAATGTTTGCTAAAGCACGAACTAAGTGTGCTAAATATAGCTGAATCATAAGAATACACAGTTAAGTGAATCTGTATACAGCCTAATTCATTCGGCATGCGCATCATTCACAATGAAAGTAACATGGCAGAACAAGTGAGTGTTGTGAAACATAAGCACGGAAAACTGTTACGAAGTGCTGACAAGACAATAATATTGAACGTATTTAGCAAGTTCAGTGAAAAATATCCCAAATTTGCTATAGATGATGTACTGAAATTAACACCCAAGTATCGTCTGTCTTGGTGGCGTGATGATTAGTATGTCTGCCTCACATTCAGGAGGTCACAAGTTTGAATCTTGCTTAGGGTAAGTTATCGGGGTAAGGTTTTTTTCAGAGTTTTTCCCTTATCCTGAGAAGACGAATGTCGGGTAACTGAAAGTTCCATGGACCTCGGGCTCATTTGAGCATCATTTCACCCGTTTCATTCATTCACCATCTGATATGAAATGTTGGAGGATGTTAATTAAAAAAAGACACCTAAGTATCAGTTTCAAGTACTTACAGTGTACACAAAGAAAAATCCTCAGTTGGTGAAGTCAGAACTTCTGGCAAGAAGAGACTGCACGCCAGGCAAGTGCTGGATGTTGTGACGAATTTGTGAGATCTGAAATCTGCCCAAATGTTCACCAGTTCTTTGTTAACAATGAACCTTAAACAAAGTGCTATTGGCAGTTAACTCTGATCCCAACTTTCCAAATTTAAAACGAACTTCCTTCCATAAGCTGCTTCTGAAGATTGGTTTCGAGTTTATGAGCAAAAAAGGAAAAAGTGTTATTGTGAACAGCAATGACGTAAGTAGCAGTTAATTTCCATGTGCTGCATATTATTTAGATAGAGTAAATATATCCTTTTAATTGTGAATGCACATGGCTGTGGAGTAATACAAACTGGCGATTTGTTTACATCCACTTTATCCACTTGATGTACATAGTATGCAAGTGATACTTTTGCTAGATGAACTCGATGTAACAGAGAATCAAGATGCAGATTTACAGGGAATTCTTAGTTTCATTTTTCCAGTTTACAACTAAAGTCAACAGTATGCATTTGATAGCTATGGGATTCACTTATCTGTGAATGAGATAAGGCTAGTCTCGTTCGCAAGTGAGTGAATCCTGTAGCTATCAAGTGCATGCTTAGTTTCACCAACTGTAGTGAAAGCTTTTACAGTTGTTTATAAGACCTCATTATGACCTAAAAATTGGAGTACAGTTGCCATTATTTTGTACCTCCATTTTTGCATTAGTCCACCTTGGGATCTCGACAACCATATTGTAAATCTTCTTGGCAGGGTCAGCCAACATCGGAATGTCATGGAGAGGAGAAATGGCACCATTTGCATTTTCTGAAAAACAAAATGAACTAAATTTAATTCAACAGCCTTATTTTTATTTTACTAATCCACTGAACTGTATATTTTACTACTAAAATTACCATTGTAAAACCTCCCAAAGCATTCTGGCTTTGTTCTGTTTGAGGGTCAAAACTAAAGTTTTGAGATTTGAGAAAACGAAAGTTGATCCACTTGAATTGGATGCAGGATGGAATAGCCCCATCCTTTGTGAGTAAACTGGTATCAGGTAGTGACTCTCCCACTCCAGGAATTCCAGCAATGCAAGGATGAACAACCCGTGGCATGCAGGTAGTCAGTTCCTGCAATGGAGCTTGGAAGAGAGCATTTTTGCTCAATGATTTTATTTTCTCTATCTGATTACCCTCCCATTCAGTAGGACTTACAACTCAGTGCCCAGGGTCAGACGCTTGTCAGAGAACAGAGGAACCTATGGACCAGACAGAGTGAAGACCTGGAAGCAGGTGGTAAGCCAAGCACCAAGTATGAGAGTGAGGAAGAGGATACGATCTTAAACGTAGTTAAACCAGCACTAAAGTAGAATCTCTTAATATTTGTTGTTTGATGGGAATGGAGAGCCATATGGCTGATCTTGAGTTGCTTAAAATTGCAGCTTTTTGGAAGGTATTTGTGGCACAATTAGATCAAGGAAGTTCTTATGCCTTCTAGTTCTCCATCATAATGAGATGCAAGATGTAATGGCCAAAGCAGCCATTTTAGGATTTTATTATCTACACGTTTTTTTGAGTAAGCATTCTAACAGGTTTTTTTTTTTTTTTTTTGTAATCGATGGGTTGATTCAGTGGGTATACAGGGAGAGGTAGTTTTTCTATTCTTTTCCCTGTAGGTAGCTTGTGTTTTTGTTGCAGATTCTTAATTTTGTAGGTGGGGTGTTGTAAATGTTCCAGTACATATTGTGAGGTAGTCGAGTTTTTCATACATTGGTAGACTTTGCTTTTCTCTTTCATAATGTAGTGGCATTTTCTTAGTAGCCACTTAAAGAGCTGTTAAAGGTGCCGATTTTACACCCCCTGCCACACCTGTAATAAGTCTGATTTTGTATGTATTATTTAAGGTTTATGTTGTACTTCCCCATTTGCTGCCAGCATCTTTTGAGTGATTAAAGTCAATTTGTAGCTTTTTCTGCAGAGTATTTTATATGATTTGTCCATGATAATTTAGAATCAAATTTAACTCCTAAGTATGTATAACTTTCTCTTTCTATAATGTTTTTTCCATTAAAGAGAAGCGAAAGACTTGGTTTAGTGAGACGAGTAAAAATTTGGAAGTTCGTTTTTGACATATTTACAGTAATTTCATTCTGTATACCCCATTTAGAAAGTTCCAGTGCTAGATTCATGGGTGTTGATAAGTCATTTATTTTCCAATTACTTGCAGGAGTCCACATGAGTTAAGTCATTGGAATACAAAGCAGATCTTAAGTTTGTGATTTGTGATGGTAAATCATTTATGAAAGTATTTAATAAAGTAGTATTTTAAGCTGAACCTTGGAGCAATCCTGTATGAATTTATTTAAATTTTGATAATTTGTTTTCATATTACATTAATCTCTAAGATAAGAAGTTATGAAACCATTTCAACATTTTATTAATTCCCAACTTGGCTATTTTATGGGGTAGTTTTAAACGAGGAACAGAGTCATACACACTTTTGAGTTCCACAAAGACTGCTTTTTTCCCTAAAGCTTCTTTAATATCTTGAGTTCAAGTATTTGTTGTGCCGAGTGATATTTTTGAAATCCAGCTTATGCTTGAGAGAAATCTTTTTATTCAAGATACCATGAAAAGCAAGTGCAGATCATGCGTTCCATCAACTATGCTAAAATGCTAATAAGAGAAATTGGTCTGTAGCTATGAATTTCCTTCTGGTTTGACTCGAGTATTGGAATACTAGCTTTTTTCCCAGGTTGTTTGTATAGTTGAATTCCATATAAAATTAAATATCTTTAATAGTATGTTTCATGCTTTTGGTCCAAAATTTCCCGGCTGAGCCCTATACTTTTCTGAGCTAGGTCAAGTGGACCCTTTGACCAAAGCAGGTGCAGTCCTCCATTCAAATTGGGGGCTGTGTATGGTAATGTAACAACCAAAACTTAAAAACTGATGCCATTTGAGAACAGTTATAATCTTTGATCGACAATGGGGATATTATGATATAAATCCAGCTGGAAAAATCATCACTGACTTCATTAACTCTAACAAAACAGAACTTCTGTACCAACCTGATGATTCACCAACTTTCTTCCCTACAATGACTCAACAACTAATCCAAAATATTAAATATAGCTGCATACAAACTGAGTTTCCAAGCATTTCATTAGTTTACTGGAAAACACTTAAATGAAGTTTTGAAAGGTGTCAATATTGTGACATGCATTACAGAGATTTGGAAAACAATACAAATGCAGAACATGGCTTGGGCTGTTATCTAAGTTAAAAGTTAATCAACTGTTATAATGCCTTATTCATATATAATTCACATAACCAGA
Organism: Tenodera sinensis; assembly: GCA_030765045.1. Classification (NCBI taxonomy): domain Eukaryota; kingdom Metazoa; phylum Arthropoda; class Insecta; order Mantodea; family Mantidae; genus Tenodera; species Tenodera sinensis. The sequence continues at coordinate 66,706,324 of CM060965.1, read as the reverse complement.
TGGATTACTACCAAACCTAAGCATATGGAGGTATGCATAACGTTGTCATAGTAAGGTTAATTTTACACCACTAAACATGGAACTTCTGTCTCCTATGTAAACATTGATTCTATTTGTTGTTAGCATTTTGAACCTTTGAATACACCTTATTAAAACACTATGTCTTCCAAGTCCCTATGGTCAAACTGCTGAATTAAAGGCCTCATTGCATCCATGTTGCATACTCAAGGGTTAAAATTACATCCAATGTATAAAATTGCACTCTTTCTTTGGTGTGAATTATTTATTGCCTGCTTAAATTCTGCACAGTTTAAAACATTACAAAGAGTTAACTGTGCATCTGTGCACACAAAAACATGAGAGACCATGGGAAAAATGCATAACATGGTACATTTCATCATTACATTTGTTTCTTTGGCAAGTATCAGCATGAAGTTAATTTTATTAATGTAAAGTATTACTATACTTCAAATATATAAATACAGCTTAACAGTTATTGCTTTACATTTAACTGCATATGTGTAATCCCAAGCATAATTGCTACTTGTTAACAAAATTACACCGTTTAAGATTTATTACGAGTAGGTACTACAGCACCTAATTGCAGTAATGTTAATACTGATAATATACACACAGAAATAACATCTATATACATCAAACTGCTGTCATAACCAGAAATACTGATGAATAGGAACACAAAATATTATAAATAAGAAGAGAAAGTAATAAATTGTTTGACAGTAAAATGAAATACTTCTTACTTAAAAACTAATATACTCAATAGACAGCACAATAACACTGCATGACTTGCCACATTTAAAGCTCATTTACATAAAATATTCCTCTAATATGAACTTCTTCCAGATGCTGTTTTGCTGCCACATTTGGTGGTTATCTAATTAGTACATGGCAATAAGAAATCAAGCATTATTCTGTGCTCACAATAAGTGATCCCTTTGAACCACTGTTAATAATATTCAAACCAATTTCTAACCTACTGACATTTCAACAGAACTTCCAGATGTTAAGTGCTGAAGAAACACTCACAAATTTTAAAAGGTTATGACATTCGAGGGAGTACTTACTGAAATAAATTCTGTAGTCTAGTGTATAGGGTGATCCCTTTTCTTCTACTTGGTACATCATAGGATATCCCGGACTGGGCCTGAAACCAAAATCACGTCCAGCAGCTTTACAAGCAGCAATGGAGAGAGGGGCTTGAAAAAGTGGTGAACATTTGAACCTCAACGAACACACGTGCTGTAGAATTCGCATCCTGCCATCTACTGGAAGTTATTCTAGTTTATTCAAATGTCAGTAAAGCTCAGAAATCACGGTGCGAAGTGCGAACAGTGTTCCACCCACACATGAATGGGTGACCTTGAAGTACGATAAAGTCAAATTTATCTGAAAGGTTCAAATCCAAAGATAAGAGAACATGTAACATCAAAGATACACTCCCTGTTGCATGACGTCGCTGTCATTACCTACTCATTAACACTGAAATGATATCTTTAGACTCTTGAGAGTTAGATTTACGTGTTATCGTAACGGCGTTTTCCGGTTGTCGGAACATACGAGGCAGAATAAACAAACTATCGTTTGCATCTCGGAATGCTTCGGGAATTTCACACTTTATTTTACAGAAAATGAGCAATTTCAAGGAAATGACTGGTTTATTTGTACATATTTGCCTTAGATTTAATCTATCTAAGAATATATGAATTGATAACATGCTTCTAAGCTGTTTAGCTTTTTGTTTAAATGTAGGATGTATCAATTGACAAGTATTTTTGTATTTACATACAAATAATGCAAAATAGTCCCAGTATACCGTGTCACGAAAAAAGCGGTCAGTGAAAAAAAAAGCGCTCAATATTACTCGAAAAAGTACACGAAGGTGGTGGTGGTGGCGGCGAAAGATCCGGTTTATGAAAATTTAGGTCTGCGGAAAAAATAGGTTAGGTTAGGGTGGTGTTCTCCCAATTCTTCTCTATATACTTGAGATATTGAAGAATGTTCCTCCCTAGCTGTCTTCTTCGCCTCATGTGTGCGCTTCTTCACCTCTAAAGAGGCTTCTTCAGGTGCTCCACACTGACACTCAAATACTTTTAAAATATCGTTGCTCCCACCTGTCATACAGTGTACGATATATGACCGCCCTTTTCACATATACGATTTCATTTAAATCTAAACCAGTCTCTGACAGCTTCTTTCGCAGCATTCCTTTTGGCCGCTTATTTCGCTGACCGCAGTTTTCGTACATTCCCAGCACACGTGGTCTGCAAGCAGGCCATTTGCAAAATAGGTGGGAATGTGTCGTTATAAGTTTCTGCTGATTGCGTATAAAACAACTGCCAAGCAGGGGGAATGTTTTTGCTTATTTTTCCGTCTAATTTGACTCAGAATTCACTAATAGCTTGCTTTAACAAGGAATTGTAGCACTAATTTGTTGTATTTTAAAATTGATATCCACTTTAACCCAAAGCACTCAAATGGTTGGTTCTTGCATTTGAAGACAACACCAAGCTCGATTCTGTAGTGAGCTTTTGTATTATTTCTAACACCCCGGATCATTTCGGAATGTTTACAAGCCTACACAATTCTCTGCTCCAGTTCTCTAATCATGTTAATGGGAATGCTGCAAACGATACTTCTGAGGTGACCCATAAGCAAATTCTAAAAGATCTGAGTCAGGTGATGTTTCAATCCAAGGTACAGATTCACCTCGACCTGTCCATCTCTGTCATTAGAAATCGCCTTATACAGAACATATAAGCAGCGGCAGCAAACTCCTCCTAAAATAATTATTTTGTGTTATGATGCTGCCAATTGCCCGGATCATATCAGCGCGGCGGAATTTTGTTCCACGGTTCTACATGCCAGTAAATCTACTGACTTTGGAGGCAGATTAAGTCCTGTGGTTTCTAAAATTACTCGAGAATAGGTTGAGATTAGTGTGTGATACATGAACTGCGTCGACAACTAGGCATTTACCACTTATAACTCACTATTCTCGCGGATTACACGATTAGTTGGTTGGTAGTCACCACCCCGCATGTGCAGTATTAACAAAACAGCGATATTATATAAAACATATCAAGATAGTTTTACTAGAGAAAGGTCAAAGCTATACACGCACGTATTTAAAGCACTATTACATGCATTTTCCTAACCTAAGCTCATTTGGTGGGTGGGGGACGGGAGGGGGGGGGGGGGGGACTAACCAGAAGGTAGGAAATATAGTACTTTTACACAAACTATAATACACAGTTATTAAGAATGCCATTTCGTTGAGCAGTTCCACCTAACTGTTTTAAAGTACCCATATTTGAGTTATAAAATTATTTGTTGCATTGCGAAGTAAGTAATACTGGTCTATTGCGAGTAGGTACCTACTGAAAGTTCAATACATCCCTACCATATCCAAGATAAATAATGAATGGATTCAAAGGCACAGTTCAAATTATTTTGTTTTATGTGAAGAAATTCCTGAAGCTATTTCCTGTGCTATTAGCAAATGTAGAATGCGCAGACTTTTATTTTCCTTGTGGAAGTGTTTTTTACATTGCATATGGATTATTTTCAATGCTAAACCACTTGTATTGATGTTATTCATTTCCTTATATTTATCTTAGCATATTACATCAGTCTTAATTCTCTGCCTCATCAGTGTGTTCGATTCGACGCGGTAATTTGATTTCTGTTGGTAGCCGAGATTTCTTTCTTTTTACAGAAGCTGCTTATGAGAGAATTTAACACATGCATACCAAGTGTAAAGAATCCAATTTCGTATACTTACCGGCATGGGCATTCTTGCGGTTCCTGCATTACAGAATTCTCGTTTTCGTACACCATTACAAATAAACACTCCGGCGGACCACCTATGTACTGAAGTCCTTCAGTGCTACAACTCATAATATGACCGTTATACAAGCAGTAACAATTTAAAACTAAACAGCGTTTGCACTGTAACGCAAAGTTTGAAAATAATATATGGATAATGTAACAACGCTTATTATGGTCTCTTTAGGGTACTCCAAACACGTATGCACGTATTCACAGACCAATAATTATTTCGTAACAATTAAACAATCATACTGCACCGCCAATGTGAAACGACTTGCCAACTTCGTTGTTAGTTATCTATGTTGCCAACCGTGAACAAACATTAACAAAATTAAATTTACATCACAGAGCATATAAAATTCTTTGTATACACTAACTCAAATAGGAAACTCATCAGCGGATTACTGAAATAAAATGGTTGCAATGAGAAGCAATTAATTCAGTTTCAAAAATGTTGATAGGCTAAGCAAGACATAATGAGATGATGCATAATAATATAGATGTTGATATAGATGTCTTAATTGAGAATATGTGAAGTCGGGTAGAAGAAGAAGGCGGAATATGTCCCTTAGTTGGAAGAAGAGTGTAGGCTAAAGACTTATCGGGATACTGTCAAAGGTTTAAGGGAACTGCAACAATTTGCCCTTTGGCGTAAAGACTCGGATATGTTTGGTGTGATTTCTCAGGCTAAAGTGTTTGTGGAACTCGAGGAGTAAGCAGCAATGTGTCCAGAAAGCTCTTCTTGACTACTTCAAAAAAATAAATTAATGGTATATATAGCTATTTTTCGTTCATTATGTTTTTGTATGTATTGCATGTATTTATTGCAGCAGAAATATCTAAATATGAACAATAGAATAAAGTACGTACATTTTTACTTTCTCTACTGGTAAGTAGGGGAAGTATTGTATTCCACCCAAAATTTCGATGTCGAGATTTCACCGGAAATATGTTTTGAGACCCCCTGAATCCCCCCCCCCCAAAAAAAAAAAATTTTAGAAAAAGGTCCGTGTGTGTGTCTGTGTGTCTGTCAGTCTGTGGACAGCATAGCTCAAAAACGAAAAGTCGGTTGAAAACCAAAGTTGGTATTTAAGTTTAATGTCTTTCAGGGATGCGACACGAAGATTTTGAAGAAAATAGCTCCACCCTAAACTACCCTTTACATGGAAAATGTTTCGAAAATTTTGATTTTCTTGAAAATGGCTCTAACGATTTTGATTAAAATGTTATATGTTTGAGATATTTTTATGAAAAATGAAATGTATATCTTGAATTTTCTGGCTATAGCCCCTGTAGTCGTATTTACTCTGGACGACTTTTGCATAACTGGTAAACCGTTAGAGATAGACCAAATTATACTATACAAAAAATGTAGATCTTGCTAAAATACACAATTTATGTGTCAATAAATTTTCTTGTAGGGTGAACCATTTCGGAGTGAGTGAGTGAGTGTGTTGGGTTTAAGGGCCCGTCGACAACTTGGTCATTAGGGCCCCACCATTTCGGAGATATACCTTGTTATGTGTGTGAGTTTCGGAAAACTTGGAACTTTCGTGAAATGGGTCATCGTTGTTCATTTTTTATATGTTACGTGTACAAAAAGAACGGAATCTCAAAGTTTTAAAAGATTTGACTATCGCACAAAGCCTACTGTATTCCAATAATTCCCTTGCACCTACAAGGAAATAAGCAATAAGATAATTTGTACAAATGTTTATTTTAACTAACACGAAGAAGATATAGGAATAAGAGTTTGTAAGAATGGTTAGTACAAGAGTAGAGAAAGTCATGTGAGTGCAACACATCAGATTTTTAGAAAAAGGTCCGTGTGTGTGTCTGTGTGTGTGTGTCAGTCTGTCAGTCTGTGGACAGCATAACTCAAAAACGAAAAGTCGGTTAAAAACCAAAGTTGGTATTTAAGTTTACTGTCTTTCAAGGATGCGACACGAAGATTTTGAAGAAAATAACTCCACCCTAAACTACCCTTTACATGGAAAATTTTTCGAAAATTTTGATTTTCTTGAAAATGGCTCTAACGATTTTGATTAAAATGTCATATGTTTGAGATATTTTTATGACAAATGAAATGTATATCTTGAATTTTCTGGCTATAGCCCCTGTAGTCGTATTTACTCTGGACGACTTTTGCATAACTGGTAAACCGTTAAGAGATAGACCAAATTATACTGTACAAAAAATGTAGATCTTGCTAAAATACACAATTTATGTCTCAATAAATTTTCTTGTAGGGTGAACCATTTCGGAGATATTTCTTGTTATGTGTGTGAGTTTCGGAAAACTTAGAACTTTCGTGAAATGGATCATCGTTGTTCATTTTTTATGTTAAGTGTGTAAAGACAACAGAATCCCGAACATTTGACTATCGCACAAAGCCTACTGTATTCTAACATTCCCCTTGCACCTACAAGGAAATAAGCAGTAAGTTGTACAAAAGTTTAGCTTAACTAACACGAAAAAGATATAGGAATAAGAGTTTGTAAGAATGGTTAGTACAAGAGTAGAGAAAGTTATGTGAGTGCAATACATGAGATTTTTTTACCTCGTACTGTCCATTTATGTATGTTAATGGTTTATCTTAATAGCCTTGACCTACCTTCGTTAAACGGAAATTTGTCTTTAACGAAAATATTCGAGAGTCCCGTTCGATTCCGCTGAAGACAGGTTTTACTTTATTAGTAGGAATAAAATTTGTTCTTTTATGTTATTGCTATTTTATGAAAACTATTTTAGTTAATCTTTGAGGGCTATAAACGGACAAACTTGACGGTTTGCCAACCCTTGAACACGCAACATATAATTGCCCATGCGAAAATCACGGACTTTCTAGATCCCACCTACAAATTGACAGCGTTCGGCCTTGTGACTTATTAATAGTCATTGCGAATGCCAAGCAAATTGGTAATTGCAAACGTTTGAATAGAATGGGCCAAGTCTGAAGCGATCATTGGGATCCATGGTGGAACAACTTCACCTTGAAATTTGCCGTTTAAAATGGTAACTTCAAGAACATTGTCCATGATTTTCTTATGACCAATCACGTGCCATTGCATAGCCTTGGCGCATTCAAATTTCGAAGCAAAATGATTGGTAAACCAAATTTTAATCGCAAGTTTTATGGTCGCATTCCAGGTAAATCCAGTGAATTCAAGAATTCAACAGGATAGTTGACAACTTCCTCAGAATCGATAATAGTGTTGATGGATTTCAATGATATTCCATTGCCAGGCAATGACTGTTGTATTTTAAAATTAATTGCGTCGAGTCTATTTTTTGCGACCAAAATAACTCTCTCACGTAGCCACACATGATTAATGTAATTAGCTTGTAAATTTGGAAACTTAATTTCAATCAAAGCATTGGTATCCACATGTTGCAAAAATTGTCTGAGAGCTGGATTGCATTTTAATGCAATTTAAATTTTCCTTTGGAAATATGGAGTAATTGTTCAGAGAATGCCAATGCAGTGTATCATTTTGAGTTTGAAAACGTATATCTATGGTAAGGCATAATTTACTGACACTTCGCCATAGGTATGCTTCCTAATTTCGTCCGCATATGTAGTACATGGAATGACCGGCAATGTGTGTCTGAAACCACCGGACAGCAGCCGTAGAGTAGCGCCGAAAAGCTTGATCTTATTTATTTATTGTTACTTAATAATAATAATAATAATAATAATAATAATAATAATAATAATAATAATAATAATAATAATAATAATAATAATAATAATAATAATAATAACAATAATAATAATAATAATAATAATAATAATAATAATAATAATAATAATAATAATAATAATAATAATAATAATGATGATGATGATGATGATGATGATGATGATGAGTGAGTGTCGCGTTTAAGGGCCCGTCGACAACTTGGTCATTAGGGCCCCGAGTCCAAAAGTAAAATTAGGGACGGTAAAGTGTTAAAATATCACCCATAAAAAATAACTAAAACGCTGAAGTCAAAGGATAAAAGCTGCTAAACAACTATTAAAACGTTCCATTTAAAATGCTAAAAACTGAAACTTAAAATTGCTACAAAGCAAAAAAGGCTAAAACGTTAAAAAACCCAAAAATAAGGCAAAAATAACCTTACACTTGCTCATAAAATCAATTGTGGAACAAAACCGCAGCACTGTATTTACAGATACTGGGTCGTTGCCTAAAACTGACCACAGTGTAAGGCCCAGGCCAACGGACTGGCGCTCACGAGCGTATAGCGGACAATCAAAAAGGATATGTGCGACGGAGATTGGAATATTACACGTCGTACAGACAGGCTCTGGATCGCCACGCTAAAGGTGTCCATGCGTGGCTCGGGTATGGCCTATCAGGCGGGTTAAAACCACTTCTTCCCGCCTGGAATCCCTGCAGCTGGTATGCCAGGGTTGTACCGTGTCCTTGATTATCCGTAACTGAGTGCCAGATAACGCTTACCACGATTCCTGCCAGAGAGCAAATAGATGGCGACGGAAATATTTCTGCACATCTATATAGGGGAGCGTAAGGGTGGAATACTCCGGAAGGCGACATGCAGACTTTGCAGCCGCATCCGCCACCTCGTTGCCCAGAATACCCACATGGCCTGGGGTCCACGTAAAAACAAACTGGTATCCGCGAGACAGTAGCTGAGAGATCAACGTCTGGATTTTAACAACCAATGCCGAGGTGCCGACAAACTGTTGCAGGGCCTGGAGAGGGCTAAAAGAATTGGAACAGAGGATAAAACTTCCAGGACCTGAACTGGAGATAAAAAGGAAGAAATAAAATATGGCAAACAACTCGGCGGTAAATAATGAACTGGCGTCTGGTAGGTGGTACGTATGAGCGTCACCGTTGTATATAAAGGCGCAACCCGTCGCACTACCCATCTGGGAGCCATCGGTAAATACCGGACAGGAAGTCCGGTATCGGCTCAGTAGTTCCGTGAATAGTTGGCGAAACACGGAATGAGGGGTGGCTATCTTAGCACAGCCCGACAGCTCCAGGTCAAAGCGTGCGCGCTGGAGTTGCCAGGGAGGACATCGGCCATGTAAATGCCGCTCTACGGCTGGAAGTCAAAGGGCGTCTGCAGCAAGCAGTTCTCGAAACCGGATACCACTTGGACGGGAGATAGTTGTATTTCGCATATAACGGTGCGCGAGGTCTGGACGCAACACGGGTGGAAACGAAGGGTGATCTGAATGGGCGGCCAGCCGTAAGAACAAAGTAACAAAGAGCGTCAAACATACAGTGGAGGTTCGCCAGAATCACATTACAGACAATCGATTCTACTGGTGCGGAAAGCCCCAGTAGCGAGACGGATACCAGTGTGATGTACTGTGTCTAAAAGCCGGAGTTTAGACGCAGACGCCGCGCTATAAATAAAACAGCCGTAGTCTAATTTGGGCCGAACCAGTGAGCCTTACAACCTCAACATGACGGTGCGATCGCCGCCCCAAGATGCCCCAGATAAGACCCTGAGTATCCGAAGCTTTTTTTTTCCTTTTAATTAACGTCCTCCAACATTGTGTCATATCGGACGAATGCATGAAATGAAATGGGTGAAATGATGCTCAAATGAGCCCGAGGTCCATGGAGCTTTAAGTTACCCGACATTCGTCTTCTCAGGGTAGGGAAAACCTCTGAAAAAACCTTACCCGGATAACTTACCCTAAGCGAGATTCGAACTCGCGATCTCTTGAACGTGAGGCAGACATGCTAACCATCACGCTACAGAGGCGGGCTGAGTATCCGAAGCGAACGATCGCAGGAAGCACGAAGATGGCGGATATGGTGCTCCCATGTGAGTTTGCTGTCGAGGTGTAGGCCCAAGAACTTAAGGTGCGGAATAAAAGGAAGACGTGTGTCACGCAAATGAAGATCAGGAGGAGGATGTACTCCTCGCAGTCGGTGAAAGTGAAGACACCGTGTTTTCGTAGGGGACAGCCAAAAGCCGGTGCGTAATGCCCACTTGGCGATGGAGGTTATGGTCAGCTGCAGTTGACGCTCGATGTGCTCCAAACTATAAGAGCGATAGCAGATCGCAAAGTCGTCAATATACAGCGACATCGGGATACCGCTGCGAACAACACTAGTGATGCCATTAATGGCAACTGCGAAAAGTGTGACACTGAGGATCGATTCCTGGGGTACACCATTGTCCTGGATCTTCTCTTGAGACAGCGCGTTGCCTATACGGACACGAAAACGGCGAATGAGTATAAAGTTAAGAAGAAAAACGGCTAAGTGACCGCGCAGACCATAACCGTGTAGAGTACGGAGAATGCCATAGCGCCAAGTAGTATCGTAGGCCTTCTCCAGATCAAAGAAGACACCCACGACATGCCGCTTCAGGAGAAACGCATTCTGTATGTGTGCCTCGATGCACGTCAGATTGTCGACACTGGAGCGTTGGCGACGAAAGCCGCACTGAACATTGCGCAGCAGGTTATTCGTCTCTAGCCACAACACTAAGCGAGTGCTAATCATCCGTTCCAAGGTCTTGCAGACGACACTCGTCAGGCAAATAGGGCGGTAGCTAGAGGGAAGTGTCCGGTCTTTTCCTGGTCGAGGGATAGGGATGGCACGTTCGTAGCCACAAAAGATATACTAGGGCAATTTAGTTCCTCTGAACGTCAGAAACACCGTACGCAAAGGTACATCCTTGCCGTCCTGCTTTCGAGTAAGACGGTAAGCCTGACACACACGCTGGTCGGAGAGGCAGGTGGTAATCTCATCGTTCGACAGATTGTCCAGACTAGAGGTGGTGACAACTCCCCTACAAGTGTTGAGCGATTTGTGGGGCTACCCGAATTGGGTAGGATCCCAACAAACTCGCCTTTAATAGTTCTGGGTCTAGTCTGCCGTGTTGGTTTCGATCAACAGCGTACCGTCTCGAACTCTGATCGCGTTCATAACCGGTCCACATATTCTGTTGATTTCTCGTTTTATATAAAATGGGCTAAGGTCCTTTATCGTTTTCCCGTCACATGCTAAAGTCAAGACTAAGAAAGGGTCAAAGGAAGAGGGGCTGCGCGGAGACATGATTATTTGGACCTCCATCCGGAACCGTCGGCGTCAGCCTGCCATCCGGAGGTCAAAGAAAAGAAAGACACCAAAATCTCCACGGTCTGTGCCGCCATGGAGACCCCTTCATGACTGACCTCAAAGCGTACTTCAGAGGGACTACCCTCCGATCACCACTGCTTGTCCGCATGGGTAAACCGTTCACCACGTGACACCTCGGCTTTATGCCCCCACCATAGGAATAACCGCCTGTGGCTCCCCGCTTTAGGCCACGCTGCCTCAACGGAGTCAGCGTGGATTCAGGGGACTTCGGGTTGATTACACCGGGGCTCCGTCAGCGGTAACACGTCCAGCCGGTGATACTAACCCAAAGGCACGCGGCCGTCGGGAGATTAACACCGGCCGTGCCCTCAAGGAGCTACGTGGGTGTACATGACGTGTGGACGGGCTCCGCACCTAAGGTTACACATGGGGCAGTAGGGAGGGTCCGCCCAACCTTCGCGCCTGAGACCTCCGAAGAGGACACAAGTCGGGGGCCGCGCTGAAAACCGTGGGACAGGACCACGGAGAGAGGAAAATCCTGCTGGTGAGACAGGAGTTATAAAACTAAGGCCTTACTAACTAATAATTAATCATAATAAATCTAGAAGGGCAAGAAGGTGATGAAAAATAGCAACAGAAACGGCTATTACGTGGCGCAGTTGATGAAGGTGGAGGGGGTGAAATGATTGTGAGTGGCTCGGGGCCCCGGGTGCGCCAAACCCGGACCTACCGTAGTAGGTTCACCTGGGGGAGTTTGATTTCGGAGTCCTCTTCTCCTAGATGAGTCGTCAACCAAGACTACCGAGCATCATCTACCCGTTTTGGAATGCTCTTAGCTTCCCCTCACCTCTTGCCTACCAGTGGTCAAGAGACTTCTTAGTAGGCCGTCTGGTTTAGGTACTGAGCCCCTCCGCCACGACAAGGCGACACTCCTTTGGAGGGGTGATGATAATGATGATGATAATAATAAATAATAATAATAATAATAATAATAATAATAATAAATAATGATGATAATGATCATAATAATAGTAATAATAATGATGATGATAATGATCATGATAATGATAATGATAATGATGATGATGATGATGATGATGATGATGATGATGATGATGATGATGATGATGATGATGATGATAATAATAATAATAATAATAATAATAATAATAATAATAATAATAATAATAATAATAATAATAATAATAATAATAATAATAATAATAATAATACAAAACTTTCATAGTCACATAAATGAAAAAGAAGCTTATATATTAATGTTTAGTCATATATGTAACTGAACTACACTAAGATTATCATCAATGACGAAAACTAGCAGAAGTGGAGTATCAGCCGATGGTGCTGCCGTAGTTTCACTGGGCCACCACATTCCCTATACCTGCTATTGTACTACGAGCAGTGTAGTCAGGACCCTCTAGGCTAGGAGGTCCTGAGTGTAGTCATCACACTTTCCGTCTTCTCATTATGGTGTCGCTGGAAGCTTTGTTACCGCCTAGGGATTTAGGCAACTTCTTCGACACAAATGTACTCCGCTTTGCAACCTCTGGTGAGATGACGCGTAAAAATACTGCCGCCGTTTAAAGCAAGAACTACGGCAATTTAAAATGAACACTTAGTATGCTCATTATCTTTGGACTTTTTGACCCATTGTCTCTTTAAATCGACAATTTAAATATAAAGGGGCATAACCATGCCCATTGTATTTCTTTTATTTTTTCTCACTTTCCGTAGGTTGTTAGTTTATCACACTTCAGGTGCACTTTCCTTAAAAAGTATTTAAGTTATGCACAACAAATGTTTACTTGATATTTCTGAAAACTATTTCTTTATACTTAACTACTCTTTGTGCTTGCTTTTAAATAAATGTGGGAATAAAACACAATTTATGAAAGAAAACAATATTGGGCTTTTTATGTTACACAAACTGAGTTATTGTTTATTCCTGATAGGTTAAATATATTAGAAAATATTTTATACACTGCATAAAATTTAGGTTTAAAATGATCATCACAGCAACAAAATCATAGAGGAAGTTGCACCTGAAGTATGAACTGTAACATTTTGAGTAAAGAAGCAAGAAGTCAGTTATATCACTTTTACACAAGTTTAAGCAAGTGTTAAATGGTTATTTTTAGAATGATAATTTTCAGATTACCGTTCAGGGGGTGGTTACTATGTAACCAGAATTTAAAGCAATGCCATGAGTAAGCTTACCTAGGGTCCTAATGCTATTCTTGTGCCCTGGGTTGATATGTGGGTGTCACTGGTGGATATATAAAACTTTTAATAAATGCATATAAAATGCATCATGCATTTTAACAATTAGGGAATGACGATTCAGATTACAACTTGTTTTTTCAATACAACTTCTAAGGAATTAATGACAGGTGAGATAATATAGTGGCATATGTGCTGATTTAAGCGAGAGGAAGAAGATACTTAACCTTCAAGTGTGTGATAAAGGTCAAGTTCGGAGCTACGTATCTGTATCCTGACTGTGCATCTAGTTAGTATTAAAATGTTTACAAAATTGTTTAACACAACATTAAAACTTTAATGCGACACTGGAATATTATGATAATGGTTAACATACATACTTATTAAGACAGCAAAGAAACACTAAAGATACTATAATGTAATCAGCTGATAAATTAGCCATTTTTATGCAATCAACATACGATTATTAAGCGTTTTTGAAATGTACAAGATATAATCGATGACGTAAAATTAATCTTGAACAGAAATAATCTGTTAACGACGCTGTCAATTTCCAGGATCACGCTTGCGCCGCATTTTGTTCTGCAGGAGTTCCATTACATACCAACAAATCTACTGATACTGGCTGTCGCTTTTAAGCACACTTAAAAGCTATTGGTCTGGGTTATGAGTGAACCCGCCAGGTTAATCTGTAATGTTGTGACAAGTTGTTTTGAATTACAAGAGGTCATACCGAGAGATTTAACCAATATGCTGGAACATTTAATAAGATATCGTAACAATGCTTTATAGAACAGAAATAGAAATCCTAGTGGATAGAGGAAGCCATGTGAAGTAACACATATTTTATTATTATGCTCTAAAGTTTAAGAACTGGTACATAGTTGGAACATTTGCCATATCAAATTATTATTATTATTATTATTATTATTATTATTATTATTATTATTATTATTATTATTATTATTATTATTATTATTATTATTATTATTATTATTATTATTATTATTATTATTATTATTATTATTATTATTATTATTATTATTATTATTATTATTATTATTATTATTATTATTATTATTATTATTATTATTATTATTATTATTATTATTATTATTATTATTATTATTATTATTATTATTATTATTATTATTATTATTATTATTATTATTATTATTATTATTATTATTATTATTATTATTATTATTATTATTATTATTATTATTATTATTATTATTATTATTATTATTATTATTATTATTATTATTATTATTATTATTATTATTATTATTATTATTATTATTATTATCATCATCATCAATCATCATCATCATCATCCTCTGTTTCTGCAGTAAACAGCAATCTTTTGTCTTTAGTTCTCTATAGCAGTGGTATTCAACCTTTTTCTCCGCGTACCCCAAAGACAATTTTCCACTCTAGGCGTATTCCTAGGCCTTGCCCTAGAGTTATCATTAATTCAAATTATACATACCATATGCATAACTAAAATAGAAACACTACAAAAGGAGGTTTATGCTATAAATGTATAAAGTAAACACTGGCACTACGTTACAGATAGTGCACACACAAAAACATTACATGAATTTATGTATATTTCTGACCTGTTAATGAGATGGCTGAGTTTGTTTTCTGGACACTAGCTCTTCTATTCGTGGCTAAATCTTCGTTGGTGCCAGTGATTCTGGATTCAAGCAATCTCATTGTTTCGTTTTGATTGCTCTTAATGCAGAGAAACCCTGCTCACACAAATAAGCAGAGGGGAATGGATGAAAGTGTGTAATGATAGTGTCACTAAGTTCAGAGTACATACTCTTTGCATGCATGACACCAGAAATCACAAATTGACATGTTATCTATTTTTATTTTCAGTGAACTATCAACGGACATTTCTAAAATACTTTCTTTTAATTTTACTGAAGTTACGAGGAATTGAGGCGGTGGTGCAAAACTGATTTGTAATCCATTCTTGTATATTATCGTCTTTCTCAATTTCTGGAAGTAGTTTAATAACCGTAAGCTGATATTTTGTAGGTGGAATTTCCAATAGTCCTTTGGTAACACTGCTTTAATTTGTCCACTGTATTCCAACACAGGCTGAAAAACTGCAATGTTCCCTTTATTAACGCAATCAATCTAAAACAAAACTTTCTTATAACACCCTATTTGCTTACTCACGAGCTTTAAAAACATTTCTGTCAAAACCTTAGGTATAGTTGAAGATTAAGCTCGCTAAATTTGTTGAATATATCCGTCAAATAAGATAAGTGGCAAATCCACTCATCTTCAAAATGCTTCATCAGATCGGATTTCAATTTTGTAAGAAAACATTTTACTTCATTTTCAAGTTCAAAAAGACGAGTCAATACGCGTCATCGTGATAACCAGCGCACCTCCGTGTACCTGCTGTTATAATTCCTCCATTTGTTTTTTTCTTTTATTTCAGAGATGACTCTGATGAGCTGGTCCTGGATAGTGACGGTTGAGCGGAAAGCTACCTGAGTTTTTGGCGAAAGTTAAAGGCATTTGGAGGCGGGCCGTACTGCAGACTCCAACGAATCCTAAGCTTGGCCCTCCTACCAGCACTGCTGAATGTGGTACACGCTCTAGTGTACAGAACCTCTGCCGGTATATGCACTACGCTTGGCAACAGCGCCCCGGTTGAGCATTGGCCAGCGTTCACATGCCTTTAACTTTTGCGAGCAGTATAGAAACGACGAAATCTACATCTCTAAAACAGTATGAATACAAGACACCATCAAGAAAATGAAGCACAAATACACCACAACGCCAAATCACGACTACACACAAAAAATAATAGACAGATCTAAAGAATATAAACGACTCCAGATACGACTAACCAACACGCCCACCGACCCACCAATAATTTCTATACTCAGGGAGTTTGAAGAGGTCGAGGCTGCAGAAGAGCAAGCAGTCCAGGAACATCTAAAACAGCTTCTCATGTGACACGGGACTTCGGGAATAGTCCTCGATCAACCACTGAATGTCAAATTAAAAATAATAAAAAATAAATTATATGTTAGAATAGTCCACAACAGGGTTGCCAACATTTCAAAGTAAAATTATCGTACCAGCCACTAAAACTTATATATTTGGATTCAAAGTTATCGTACACCATAACCAAATGCTACAACAATAAAAAATCAATGTAACACGAAAATGTAATAGTAATGATTTTTATGATATCCATTTACAAGTTTGATGACCTTAACCAGTATTACAACTTTAGCACTTGTGTTTCTCGCACTATTTATCTGAAAGTTCATCTTCCCCAATTGTTGCAGTATTATACAAATTTGTTGTTGAGATAAACCTTAACAACTCGGCGACTTGCAGATTTTCGGATCTACCCCATTTTTTCATAAGCTGAGACGACCGAACAAGTTCATTTACGGTATCTAGTGCCAATCTGTTTCTGATTTTGGTTTTTATTAAACCCAGTTTAGAAAAAAAAAATCTTTCACAAGAAGTGTTTCTCTGAGGCAACGAAATCACTGATAATGCAAAGGCTGCTAGTTCTTTGAAATCAGTATTTCCACCAAGGTGACACATGTTTTGAACAGCACTCCAGAAACTGTCAGGTTCAAGCATGTTCTTTATTTCACACGGAGTATCAATTATCCGAGTTTTCTCCATTGATCATCAGTTGTCTGAACAGCGTCTTCTTCATCGAGATTACCAGATCTGGGCATACTGGCGATAAGAGGATAAAGGGTAGAAGGCGTAATAGGATATGAAATGGTTGCCTTAGAGGGGTGGAGACAGGATATGAGGGCAAAAGCGGTGTCGCTGTTTGTAATTAGTTTCATTTCGCTGGTGTGACAAACCGGTGAAAATGATATTTCGCCGGTATCAAACTATCATAATTCAAATTATCGTACACCCCATAATTATCGTACGGGTTGGCAATCCTGGTCCACAATCAACCTATGTATGTTATAAATAAAATAAAAATAAAGGCAAAATAAATAATAGTTGAGTTATATTTAAAATAAATAATAAAATAAAATAAAATAAAAAAGTAATAAAAAAGAAAAGAAAGAAAAGAAGAAAAAAGGAAAAGAGTCCTCCCTTTAAAATAAAAATAGCCCTAATTGGCTGAAGAGGGCGAAATAAGCCATGAAGCAGGCTTGGGTGAAGTAAGCCTAGAATTCCCTTAAAAAATTTAAAAAGCACCAGATCTGGTGCCGAAATTACTAAATTGACAACCCTGTCGGTATTGTATATTTGTGGACTCTATTACTGTTGTCCGCGTTTGAAATAAGGCATAGAAATGATTAGCGAGTGCAGCTGAAAGATAAATATTATCGGGTAGAGGAAGACCGGTAGAGTAAACAAAACGGACACAGGACAATTCAAATCTCTCTGGCTGAAATTAGTTTTCGTTGTTTGTGATCATTCAGGAAACATACTGACTGTATGCTTATTTTAAATTTTACAATTTTTGTTTATTTGTGATAATTCAGGAAATATATGAATGTATGCGTATTTTAAAGGTTATGTACCCCCTAAGAAGTCTTCAGGTACACCACTATTTCTCCCCTTTATTTGTTAAGACTTGTGTTCTGAAATATTCGACATGTAAGTACTGAACTATTCCCTGATATTGTGCAAATTTCTCTAATTGTAAAAATGAACAAAATGAAGCGCGAACAATCGGAAACCGAGTATATGGACACCCCTTTTTGTTGCATGCTATATGAAACTCATCGAGCTAGTAAGCAGTTATATAAAGTTTTAGAAAGTAATCTTTTGAGAGCCTTCCCAGTGGAGATAGCTTGTTCAAAACAGTCATTTGTTTCTGCATGCGGTAAAATTGCTGTTCTCACGAAGCTATTAGAGAATAGTGCAGCTAACTTCCTTTTCACTTTGTTGGGCAGGGGATGTTTACGTTTATTTATTACATACGTAACAGGCTGCAATACTTTCTTCGGACGCTAGGATAATAATTTAGGAAGAGTGGCACTGCGTATGGATTTTCGATAACGTCCTTAAGGAAATTAAAATAGAAACGCGATATTTTTTTAGTGATTATGCAACAACAACAGATGATTTATTAAGCCGCTATTTGTCAAAAAGAAGAAGAAAAGATTCGTTTCATTGAAGCTTCATTTCCAACTGATGACATCGCATCCGTGCAGAAGACACGTAAGTGGACTGATTTTCATAAACGAGTAACAGCTTTCTTTTGCGATATTTTAATCACCCCCCACTATCCCCGCTAACGAAGCAGAGATATTTCATGTTTCATGACCAGTCTTTTACCTCAATTTATACATTGTGATTTTATTTAGAATTTAAAGCCATTCTAAAACAGTATTTATTTAAATGCTACACTAGTTTTTCTGCTACGTACAGTAAGTGGAGGAGTACTATGGTAAATATTGTGTCAGTGTGCGTACCTATGAACAGCATAACTCAAAAACGAAGAGTCGGTTGATAACCTATCTTCCAGGCTGCGACATTTTTGGTGCCGTTTCCAATATCTCCGTCTTTGATCAATCTGCTGCCTAATGAGCTATAGACTCTTTCTCTGAAGGTACGGGTATTGGGTGTGAGAATAGACAACACAATTAAGTTTTGTTTGTTTTAATCTTAGCACTAGAAAATGCAACTGTTGAAGTAGGTATTAACAGCTATTGTATCAGTAAATTTGCGGCTTAAAATAAACCTTCCGTAATAACAATGAGAAGTGCAAGCTGCCGCGAGTCGTTGATGTGCCTTCAGAACATGATAGGATTTTTCTGTTGCTCATTCATGAATTGGCTCTGGGATTCTCTTTATATGTCTCAATCCCCTTACCCTTGTGATGTAGCTTACACCATGCATCAAACGATTTAAATTGTAATTGTTTTCGAAGCCATCATCCTGATTTTGACATGATTTCATCGTTAATGTCAATGTTCAAAATGGAAAGGGCTTCTTTCTTCTCTGTCTGAGTATCTCGACACAAGCATAGATGATCATCTTGTATTTGTGAAATCTTCTGAACTGTATTGAAGTGTTGTATATAAGCCTCCCAGCCAGCTTTGATTAGTCCTATTCCTCGAAGATTACGTGGAGCGTATAGCGTATCACTGGGGCCATCATGGGGTAGGTGGAAACGTGAAAGCTAGTATTTTTCTATAAACCAGTAGAACATCTGTGACAGTTCACTCACAGCAGGGAAGTGGAAGAGCAGCGTTGCCAGGTTGTCTTATGAAGCTGGTAAGCACTATGAAAGCACAGTCTTACAGTAGAGGTGTTTCCACATGGCTTCCCAACGTTTCTTTTCGCTACAAAAGCATACAAGGTATTTCGTCACGAATGGATCCATTCATACCAATGCATATTTTTTTAAAGTAAGTGGATAAGTTCCATCTTGTGAAATCGTTAGTTTTTTTTCAATTGAAGTACGAACTGAGGTTTACAGAGAGATGAGACCAGCGGACTATGAGTCCTCTACAGGCCCACTAGCCAGCGCGGCCACACTTGCTGCAAGGTCCCGGAAATCACATCTAACAGCCCTGTTGAAGCAGCTATTGGAGGCAGGAACTTTATTGCTATTGCTTCTGCTTGAGTTTATCCTATTCCCTATCATGTTTTCGCTTTCTACATCAATGTGTGATATGTCATTATTAGGGAACGGATTTGTATGTGGTAAAAACTATATGTATATATACAGGATGTCCCCAAAACACCGACAACGCTTAGTATGTTGTGTAGGGTAGCAAACTGATCGGTTTTAAGATAGAAACCCCTGTCCGGAAATGCACGGTTTGGATGCTGCAGCGCATCGAAGTATGAGGTGGGTGTACGTTCACATTTAGTCAATAGACCCAACATCGAGCTGTCTACATCACAAACAGGCTTCAAACAGTGTACCTCCTATGTCACTGCAGAGCCCATATCCGCGGTGCTGAGCGTCATGTACATGATCCAATACGTGCAGTTGTCTTTGAAGATTTTCAATCGCTCCGTGGACTCGAGCTATAAGGTCCTCCGCTAACGTTACAAGAGTGCCATATATATTACTGTTTATACAGCTCAACATAAAATAGAGAGGTATCAGATTTGGCGACCGTGCTGGCCATGGAATTGGTCCACCTCTCCCAATCCATCGATTTGGATATGCGACGTTGAAGTGATTCCGCACACTTACATAAAAGTGTGCCTGAGCTCATGCCACCATTTCAGCAGCTGTGTACGTGTCGTACTGCTGTTAAAAAGGTTACTGTACTGCAAACTTCATAAGTAACGCAGTAGGTTACTTATATAATTCCTCCATGGAGGAATTTAGCGCATGCACAGGAATGTAATTACGCTCAGGTCATTAATCCCAGTACATAGATGGTTAAAGGGTTGCATACCTTCCGTATTAAGATACCAAAACGAATGTTAAAAAATTGTCACAACCGTTCATCCTCAAACTTCAACGCTTTCCAGCGCCCAAACCGCACATTTCCGGACAAGGTTTCCTATTTGAAAACCGATCAGTTTGCCATCCCGCACAATATAGCAAGCGTTGTTGGTGTTTTTTTGGAACACCCAGTATATCCACGAAGACATCCTCTCATAGAATACCTACACCTAATAATGGCGAGACGATAACGTTGCAGAAAAATATTTCTTTTTGTTGCACGTTTCAGGTCAGAATTATTAGCAGATATTTGTGGCACCCTCGGTCCTTCGACCTAACTCCCTGCGATTTCCATCTCTGGGGTAACTTAAAGCATAAAGTGCACAAGACAAATCCACACACCTTGGATGAATCAAAACAAAATATCCGCCAGGAAATTGCTATAATTTCTCAACGTGAACTACGGCGAGTGATGGATAATTTCCTAAAGAGGTGCCAAAAATGTATGGACAACGACGGTGGTCAGTTTCAGCATCTCCTTTAATAACATTGGTAAGTAAAGCCTTTAAAAGTAGTTTTAAAATGTTGATGGTTTCATCCGCGCTGTTCTATGACAATGGCAGTCGGCGACGAGAGCTGAGGACGCATACAGACAAAACAGAGTGCAGCCGGTTCGGAGTCTTTTGGATATGAAAGCTTTGTTTCTTTATACCTTATTTTTCAGGTGGAATATATTAGGTGCGCATTCTCCTGATTAATTCTGTACATGTGCGTACATAGCGTAAAGTCAATCCACATTACCTTAAGTAACTACTCCAGCTTTTAGTATTTAATTTTAATTTTGGTTATATTTTCTTAGAATATGATTTATATATAAGTGGAGTAGGTACTTATGTGTGTATAACGTCGTCTAATAGAACGAACCGGAATTGATCAGCTCAGTTGGATAATACCATAAATAAGGACAATGCATTAAAGGGGAAGAAGCGTCATACTTCAACACAACCCTCGCGTGTTGGGCTTTCGGGACTGTCGCTTACGTAATAAACGTTATAAATCCAAGAGAATCACTTGAAAAAATCGTATATCTCAGAAAAACATTTGAAGCTATGCTTTTCTTTAATGTAGAAGTAACACGAAGGAAATATTCAAGGCTAGCACTTCTATTTATTAGATTAAAATGAATGTAATGTCATCCCAAGAATAGCTATCGATTGCCCATTTTCCATCTGTTACATAAGTACAAGCTTTAGAAAAATCGAACAAAGTATTTTCTTAAGACAGATGAATTAGAGTGGATTAACTCGGCCTGCGCTTTGATGTTTACGCGCGCGCGTATATGTATGCGTGTGTAGAAGGAAGAGAAGGGTAGCGGGTAAGTACTCTTTTACATAGTCCTACAATCAAGGAGTTCTGATCATGCCCACGGAATATACCAGGTCCCGGTGTTTCGAGGGTTAGTTCCTGAAAAGGGGCCCTTATTAAGGATCACGGGCAAAGACTCCAAACTCTGCACAGCGCTCGTAATGCGGCTGTAATTACTTCTGAGTTTCTCCAAATAAATGGGATAATCTCACAAAGACAACAAAAGCAATAAAGGAAGAACTTCGCTAACAGTTAAATACGTATAATTTAAATGAAAAGACATACAAAAATAAAAATAACTGGTTCCAGCTTATATTAAGGAGGAAAGAGGAGCGAAATCCAAAAATATTATTAAATTATATATGTAGACGACGGATTCAAGGGAGCGATAGGGGGGTTGTATCTACCGAAAATTTGGGAACTATTAAGGATGTAACTAAAGGAAAAGGTATTCACATTAATTCACAAATATATTTAGATAATCTGAGCGTTTTCTACGTTATTTTCATTAAAATAATAAATGTAATCTAAGAAATATCTAAACATATTATAAAGATGTCTTGCCATCGTAATTCAGAGCAGAGAGGTTTAGAGCGGTTAACCATAAAATATGCTTCCCATAACCTCATTCCAAATCGTATGAACATCTGTGGCATTAAGATAACACAAATCGCTCTGCAATTTCAGGAAACTCCTAGATTGCTTCGGTATAACGAAATTATTTTCCCTTTCATACACAAGGCGCTGAAGGTTTTCTGCACTTTACCGGTAACTACAGCAACACCAGAACGTTCATTCTCAACATTACGGTATCTGAAGACCTGTTTGAGGAGCACCATTGGAGCAGACAGATTGAATGGACTAGCCTTAATGTATATAAATAAACATGGAAATTAAAACTCAAGTTGGCTTTTTCTTTATATATTAATGTGTTGTTGACCTTTGGATGGTTTAGCTTCACAATTGGATCCGTCAAGTAGCGCTGCGATTAGGATTTCCGTATTTGGTGCTGCGGATTCTAGGAAATTTAAGTTACAGCTGAGCGTTAATATTACATTAAAAGTGCACGCTTATTGAGAACAAGTAAAATGTAATTAACAAATGTACATTGTGCAAATGTGTAAGGTGCAGTATAGAGGTGAGTATTTTACATGAATTTTCAATGATCTAGGTATACACTGCATTCTATCACAATCAGCTTAACCCACAAATTTCATATATTATTTATTGAAGTAAGATTTTAAAGTGTATTTAAAAATATACATTGTGCAAATTTTACAACAGCCTTTGTGGTACGTTTTCTTACACAGTAATATAATCACGTAACTACAACAAACATGGCTATTTTACCGTTACAGTGCATATGCAATGGCGACTTCTAACCCAAAAGATAAGCACAATTTGCGGTATTAGCGATGTTTTGATTTTTTTCTTTTACAGTGAAATATTGGTACTGCATTAAACCATAGAAAATTGCTTATAACTGATCGTGCATCGCCGGAAATATTTAACGACACGTTAATAAAGTTTGAGGGTATTTGTTTTCTCATTTCGAATATGGCACACATTCATTTCGGCATGGCATCGCCTACCGCCCAGCAGCATAAATCATTAAGAGCAATGCTCAGCGTCAAAAAAAGTTCGATACGCCATCTTTGGCTACTTTTGTTGCTAATAATGAGCAAGTGCTCACTGCTGAACAAAAGAATATATATGATCAATTTAATTTTTCAATTGCAGCCCAACAAGGCGATTGTTTTTCGGACGCATCAGGTGGCACTGGCAGAACATTCCTCATCTCACTGATACTTGCGCGCATTATATCACATAATCATATTGCGTTGGCAATTGCTTCAGCAGGCATTGCAGCGATCTTGCATGATGGTGGGCGGACAGCGCATTCACCACTCAAATTGCCTTTGAACATTCACACAAATCCAGACGCACTCTAGATGTGTAACATAAAGAAGCATTTAGGGATGTCTGAAATTTTGAGAAAATGCAAAATTATAATCTGGGATGAATGCGTTATGGCCCACAAGCATTCAACTGAAGGTCTCGATAGAACGCTGAAAGATCTCAATAATAATACTAGTCTTTTCGGTGGTGCTCTACTACTGCTGTCTGGCAATTTCAGACAGACATTGCCGGTGCTACATATGCGGATGAAATTAGCGCATGTTTGAAAGAATAACACCTATGGCGAAGTGTCAGTAAATTATGCCTTACCATAAATGTACTTCTTCAAATTCAAAATCTTCCATTGGCATTGGCATTCTCCGAATAATTACTCAACATTGGCAAAGGAAAATTTAAATTGCGTTAAAATGCAATCCAAGTGCCACACAATTTTTGCAACATGGTGGATACCAATGCTTTGACTGAAGTTATATTTCCAAATTTACAAGCTAATTGCACTAATCATGCGGGGCTACATGGGTAAGCTAATTTGGCCGCAAAAATTGCAGATGTCGACGCAATTAATTTTAAAATACAACAGTCATTGCCTGACAATGAAACATCATTCAAATCCATAGACACTGCTGTCGATCTTGAAGAAGTTGTCAACTATCCTTTTGAATTCTTGAATTCACTGGATTTACCTGGAATGCTACCACATAACTTGCGAATGAAGATTAGTTCACCTATCATTTTGCTTCGAAATTTGAATACAACAAAGTTATGCAATGGCACGCGATTGGTCATAAAAATCATGGACAATGTTCTTAAAGTTACCATTTTAAACGAAAATTTCAAGGTGGAGTTGTTCTACCATGGATCCCAAATATCCCCTCGGACTCGCCCATTCTATTCAAACATTTGCAATTACCAATTCACTTGGCATTCATTAATAAGTCACAAGGCTGAACAATGTCAATTTGTAGGTTGAATCTAGAAAATCCGTGCTTTTCGAATGGCTAATTATATGTTGCATGTTCAAGGGTTTACAAACCGTCAAGTTTGTTCATTTAGACCACTCAAAGATTAACTAAAATATTTTTCATAAAATAGCACTAAGATAATCCTGTTAAGGTAAAAACTGTCTTCAGCGGAATCGACCGGGACTTTCGAACATTTCCGTTAAAGACAGAGTTTCGTTTATCGAAGGTAGGTCAAGGCTATTAAAAAATTAAACCATTAACATACATAAGTGGACAGTATAAGGTAAAAATGTGCGTACGTTATTCTATTGTGTGTAGTTAGATATTTCTGCTCCAATACATATATCTAATACACACCGAAACATAATGGACCAAAAATAGCACGATTCATTTATTTTTTCCAGCAGTCAAGGAGAGCACAAGGAGAGCTTCTGGACCCGTTGTTGCTTAGCTCCTCGACTTTCATAAACAATTTGGCCTGAGAAATCACACCAAACATATCCGAATCTTTTGGCCTTAGGGCAAATCATTGCAGTTCCTTTAAACTTTTGATAGCATCGCAATAAGTCTTTAGTCTGCACTCTTCTTCTATCCGACTTTTCATATTCTCAATTAAGGCATCTATATCAACTGTGTCTGTTTCAGTTTGCTCATCACTGTTTATGTTGACATATACCATGACACTGCAATTGAAAGCACCTTCATTGATGTAGTTTTGTGCTTGAAAATTTTCCAAACTCTACATTCCGAAACTGAAAAATTTCCGTTAAAAGGCGTACTACGATTCCCGTTGTCCGCGTAAGATAGCTTCTGATTAACAAAGGGAATTTAGCGCGTTTTTCAACCCTAAATTCACGGGACCATCAAATATTTCCGTTTTTGACAGTTTTCACTTAACAGGGATTCGTTGAAGGCAGGTTTTATTGTATTAAGATTAAAAATATATTTGAATATTTATTTTTTGTACTTTAAAATATACCAGTCATGAAAATGTTTTGAGTTTTTTCTTTCTTGCTGTTGTTTAAAACAGTTTTAAGTTTGTGCTCGACAAATTTAAGTTTATAGTGTATAGATACAATCACAAGCAATTGATAGGTTGAGTTATAATAACTGTACGTGTGGTAGTTTCAGGTATTCTAAAATTAATTTTGTTGCAGTTCAAACAATAAATAGTTTATTTTTAAAATTTTATAATTTTTGGGTAGTGCAATGTTTGATCAGAACAAGTCTGTCGGATCCAGTAGCAATTGTGTAAATCTGTAAGAAATTATCTGATATACCTAGGTATATGCATACAATGACATTCCCAAATTTTCTAATTTTAGCACCTCATAAGATATCCTTAGCACTCGGTCGGTGCCCGGGGGTACAACTGGGCCACCCAGTCCCAGGGGATATAAATGTGGGATCTGATCCTCCAGATTGGGAGTTGGGCGTGAGGCTAACGACCCCACACCGTAAAAAAGTCATGTTGAGAACCCAACAGAGGAGCCTCGGATCGGATGGAGTTACAGGAAACGACTGGCTAAGAAATTGGAATTGAATTTTGGCACATAGAATGTCAAGACACTTTTTAAAAGTGGAGCACTGGCAGCATTGATATCCCAGTTACAATGCCATACAAAGAGATGCTCAACATACAGTACTGGGAATACGAGGATGGAGAAGGATCTGGAGAAAGACAGGAATGGAGGCACCTGCCGAAGGAGGCCAAGGCCCAGAAGGGGCTGTAGCACCACTCGAAGAAGAAGAAGAAGAAGAAGAAGAAGAAGAAGAAGAAGAAGAAGAAGAAGAAGAAGAAGAAGTCTGTATTAATAAATGCAGTAAGATGGAGAAATTTCTTCAAAACTTAGTTAGGCCACTTCCGTATAGCTCCTACAGACTCGTGATTAGTCAAAGGTTTTTGGCAGTTTCTTTCAGCTGTTTATCCCACCGGTTAAAGTGGCGGCTACGTACGTGCATTTTTAAAGGTGATTCTGGGTTTATCTTACCCAAGACTGTTTCACGACATATTTCGCCCTCTTCAGCCAGTGATTGTACATGCCACGACATTCAGTTTTACCAAGCCATAGAACACACTGAACCTACTTCCCACTATACACATCTTGTGTAAATTGGTGTGGTTGTTTCATTGTGCTGTGCTACTATTTTTTCGAGCACAGCAATAAAATTCATGCCACATACTCCTGCATGCTTTTAGATAATGTTGTACATGTTTCATCCTTTGGTTTCATTTCGTTTAGCGATTATAAGAACTCATAACTACACCATGAGTTCGCGGAGATCTCCAAAATTTGTATTGGGAAATCTGAAGTTCGGATAGTATTCTTCTTGACCATTTAATGAACAAATAATGAAAAATGCAATACTATATCCATAAGCACCGTTACAAAATATTAATAATTTTAAAAACAGAGACAGTTATAAAGGGTTTGTCCACCAATTTAATTTTCGCTAACATTTCAATAGATGAAGACCCAAATAAATTATTTTGTGGAAAAAATATGTATATAAATATGAAGGAATTGATCAGTTGATGCGTGAAGGAAACAAAATTACCTATAAACTGTTGATATGACTGTATAGGATAGCTTATTTCATATTTAGTTGATACAGTCATAATTCGGAGGGGATTTAAATCTCGACGTTTTATTTATTTTAAAAACATGTTAACATGTTTCACTCAACATTTGTGTTTGCGTGCGAGAAAATATGCCAATAAAAGGTTGTAAATAATTTTATTGTAAATTGAGGAGTTTTTGTTGAATTGGATACTAAATTTAATTTTAAAATGGTGCACTGAAGCGTTTTAAATAATATGATATTCTTTCTTTCTTCTTCATTCTTTATTTGATTACCCTCCCCTTATGCAGGACTTACACCCCCCTGAATACGAGTATTCAAATTATGCAAAGAATTCACATACTCGTTAACATTCACTTTGCAAGCACCAGCCAGTAGGATTTGATCTGATTGTACTAACAGCTTCAGATTATCTGCGATTTTATTTCCTCTAACAAGCGCTTTCTCTACAGATAGCCTCGTTAAGAACCGATATTGGAAAAAATTTCAGTCTGCAGCTTTAAATTCCCGTTTGTTATTTCCACATGATTGAAATTTAAATGTAGAAGTACAAGAAATGTGTAGAGGAAAACGGTATTGCTTTGTTGACTCTTGATTAGAATACCATTAAATTACAGTAAATTGGGATAGAAGAAAGACGGCTTTAGACTTATTTTCAGAGCATTTGGTTAAGAATCGCAAATGAGAAGCTACAGATTTGGCTCCCCTCCAAGAAAGGGTACAGGATTCTATAGACCCTTATATTTAGGTCTACCACCAGAAGAACTGTAGTGCAATTTTAAAATATGCGATGAGGATCTAATACAAAATGTTTGATTCATTCCATATATAGCTAGAAATAGTAAAAGTGGAGCGTATAATTAAAAATATTCAATTGGTTGAAATTATTTTGATACGGCGTGTTTGAAGTGAATATAGCGCTGGAACAATTAATGGCTTTAGCTTTCTCATTGGGGCAAGACGACACAGCATAAATGATTGCGATCATGCACAGCATCACGACAAACTGCAATTAATATTTTATACCTTTGAACACCATAGCTCTTTGTAGTTTGCTGTAGTAATCCTCGGAGTATAATGATCGTATCCTCACCTAATACCGGAATGAAGGCATTTGGATTCTCTCTCGGATAAAAACAATGCCAGTTATCTGAATGAAGTTTACTACGAAAATTTAATATCACAATTACTACTTCCTATGTATATTACCAGTTAACACACTTTCAGTTAATACACTATTCTATGTATTCCATATTATTTTCACTGTTATTATTACTATTATAATCAAACGGCGCTGTTATGCTGACTTCATTCATGGCATATGTGTTCAAAATGATGCCCCTGTTTTTCATACAATGTTCCAACCGTCTCCTTGTATCCATATGGACGTTTCTGAGAACTGCGGGTGTGACAGATAAGTGTGCTTCAACGATCCTTTGACATAAAACCTCTACATTTAAGGTATCTGTTTCAAACACAAGACCTTTTTCTAAAAAGCCTTTCTGTTCAACGAACTTCAAAACGTGTATTTCTGGAGAATGCTGATATTGAATTTTGGGTGGAATACACATGGAATGCAGAAGTATTGGAAAGATATAAGGTATTTGTTTCAAGCCTATACGTACTTCCACACGACCAAGAATCGAGAGTAAAGATTTATTGATCTATTCAGGCCCTTTTCTTTCTCTCTAGTGACCTAGTAATGAACACCATAACAAACAAGGATTCTTGATATGAAACACAAACTTGTGTCGAAGCTAAATGTTAATAGAAGCTGGCGAATCTCTCGGATGCTGTGCTTACACGACTAAATAAATGTCCCAAAAATGATAGATAAATTAATGGCCCGACCGGACCGACCGGACCGACCGGACCGACCGGACCGACCGAACCGACCGAACCGACCGAACCGCCCGAACCGAACCGAACCGAACCGAACCGAACCGAACCGAACCGACCGCACCGACCGCACCAACCGAACCGACCGAACCGACCGAACCGACCGACAAACGAATGAATGAATAAATAAATAATAAATAAATAGAGAAATAGGTAACTATAAAGCTCAATTTAAGTGCTTAAAATTGTTATTATAAATCTATATTGATTACATTCTTAGTAATACTTTTGTACAGATACGTACCATATGGAAGCTAAATATCAAATTTTAAGCTCAACGCTGGGGTGACAGGAAGTTGAAATGGGGCTAAGCTATAGTAAAACGTATTGCTTACTTCTGAGAAGCATAAGAAAAACACTAAAATAGCTTGGGAAACAAAAACTGTACCTTCAATCCTATGCTTTAAATATAATTAGGCTAATTCTAATTTATTTCTAAAAAGGTACCCGACTGGCATTTTGAATCAATCAGTTTATTTTATTTTTCATATTCTATGAGGTCATTCTTACTTTTTCTACTACGTATTTTAACTAGGGAAGGCATTGTATTGAATTGGATGTCGACATTTCATCGGAAATATGCGCATTGAGGCCCCCTGAATTAAAAAAAAGAAGCATTTTTAGAAAAAGGTGCGTCCGTGCGCGCGCGCGTGTGTGTGTTTCTGGCATCTATGTCTATGTGGCTGTCTGCAGACAGATAACTGAAAAGAGGAAAAGTCAGTTAAAAACCGAAGTTGGTATTGTAGTTTAATATATTATAAGGATGCGATACGAAAATTTTGAGGAAAATTCCTCCACCCTAAACTACCCTTTACATGGAAATTCTTTTGAAAATTTTGATTTTTCTCTGAAATAGCTCTAACGATTTTGATTAAAATGCCATATGTTTAAGATATGTTTAAAACAAATGAATTTCATATTTAGAATTTTCTGGCTATAGCCTATGTAGTACTGTTTACTCTTGATGACTTTTGAATAACTTGTAAACCGTAAGGGATGAACCAAATCTTACTATACAAAAATGTAAAGCTCGTTAAAACACAATTTATGTCCAAATGGATTTTTTTTTTTTTTTTTTTTTTTTTTTTTTTTTTTTTTTGAGTGGAGTGAGCCATTTCGGAGATATTCCTTGTTATTTGTATGCGTTTTGGAATACTTTAACTTTCGTCAAGTGGAAGATCGCTATGTACTTTTTATTGTATATTGCTCGTGCAAAGAGAACGGAATCTCAAAGCTTTAAAATATTTAAGTATCGCCGTAAGCCTACTGCATTCCCATATTCCCCCTGCACCTACAAGGAAATAAGCAACAAGATAATTTCTGCAAATGTTTATCTCAACTAACACGAAGAAGTCATATGAATAAGAGTTTCCAAGAATAGTTAGTACAAGAGTACATAAAGTCATGTGAGTGCAACACATCAGATTTTTAGAAAAAGGTTCGCAAGCGCGCACGTATGTGTATGTCTATCTAAATGTCTGTTTTGTGAACAGTATAACTCAAAAACGAAAAGTCGGTTGGAAATTAAATCTGCTATTTACAAGTAAGTTTAGTGTCTTTCAAGTACGCAACACGGAGATTTTGAAGAAAATTCCCCCACCTTAAACTACCCTTTACATGAATTTTCTTTTCTAAAATTTTGATTTTCTCAAAAATGGCTCTAACAATTTTAATTAAAATATCACATGTTGAAAATATTTTTATGGCAAATGAAATGTATACTTTGAATTTTCTGGCTATAGTCTGTGTAGTCCTGTTTACTCTTGATGGTAAAGACGTAGATCAAGTCTTAGATACTGTACAAAAATATAGATCTCGTTAAAACACACAAGTTATGTCCTAATACATTTTTGTAGAATGAACCATTTCAGAGATATTCCTTGTTATTTGTGTGAGTTTTGCAATACTTACAAACTAAGCTAAGCCCCAGCACTACAGCCCATGAAGAGCCAAGCCTTACCGCCCAGCCGACGCGTCCCCCACCGGTCCACTACAGGCGTCATTGGTGGGGTGCAGTACTGGAGGATGGGACGTGGTCAGCGTCCCGATCCTTTCCGGCCAGTTAGGCGGTCTTCACGGCCTGGAGCCGGTACTTTTCCATCAAGTAGCTCCTCAATTGGTCCTCCTGTGACTAACGAGACTGAATGCACCCCGTGCCAGACCTCCCAGAGGGGATAAAATCCCCATGTTGGTACCGGGGATCGAACCCGGGTCCTCCGCGCCAGAGGCAAGTACGCTACCAAAGGCGGTCTTTGCAATACTTTTCTGAAATGGAAGGTCGTTATTCAGAGATATAATAATGACTGATAATAATCCATTAATGTGAATTATTTATTCTAAAAAATTATACTTTCTGATTGGAAATCAAAAGTACTTACTATACGAAATAAATACCCTTTGACCTCTTGGCCGGAATTTCTAGGCCTTGATATACCGACTAGCTTTAAAAGATTGTACTATTACTCAGAGCTTACTGTATTCCCATATACCCCCTGCATCTATAAAGGAAATATGCAATGAGGTAATTTCTACAAATGTTTATCTCAACTAACATGAAGAAGATATAGGGATAATAAAGAGTTTGTAGGAATAGTTAGTACAAGAGTAGAGAAAGTCATGTGAGTGCAACTCATCAGATTTTTAAAATTAGGCATATATGTTGGTTTATAATGCACCTTCTTTCGGGACGCCCCACTGAGGGATCACAGGTACAAAAGGTCACCTAGCCGGGGTGCCGATTTCTCCGTCCGTCCACATTATCTTACCTTACTTTCCTTACAATTTGTTTCTATATTTGTGGGAAGCGAAAGAAAAATATTCATCATGGATTAACTTACTAATTACCTCCTTTACCATTTCAGATCCTAAAGAGAGCTCTACCATCCTGCAAATCCTTTTATTCTAAATTTTATTCTAAATTAATAGTATTACCTTCATTACATTTTCTATTTGTAAATATACTATCATTAGTTGGCATTCATTTTTCTTTGTTTTCTCTTTGCTCTCTTTTCTTTATGTAACTCTATATAATTATTGGATTATTTATTATTGTTTAGCTTTGCTATTTTTATGAACTTCTTATTAAGTATGCTATTATTTTAGAATGAATTTTAAATTAATTTTGCTTTCAGTTAACATCTACTTCATGCTAAATGCATGAATGAATATATAAATTCATACTTAACAGTTTATCAGTAAGGCAATATGCAGTTTTGTGTCTTGTGGCCTTCAGATGCAAAACAGCAAGTACGTCTTATTTTCATTATCTCACTATCGTAACAGCTATCTTCTCCTATCAGATTAATCCTGGGTATTAAGATTTGAAACATATTCTAGAGTGTATCTATATTACATATGTGTAATAAACCAACCTACATAATTTTTAAAATCTGATGTGTCGCACTCACTTGACTTTCTCTACTTTTGTACTATTCTTACAAACTCTTATTCCTATATCTTCTTCATGTTGGTTGAAATAAACATTTGCAGAAATTACCTTATTGCTTATATAAGGTATATAGTAGGCTTTGAGTGGTAGTAAAGTCTTTTAAAGCTTTTAAATTCCTTTCTCTTTCCACGGCTAACATGTGAAAAATGAATAACGATGCTCCATTTCACGAAAGTTTGTTTTCCAAAACTCACACAAATAACAAGGAATATCTCCGAAATGGTTCACTATACAAAAAATTTATTTGGACATGAACTGTGTGTTTTTGCAAGACATGCATTTTTTGTATAGTAAGATTTGGTATATCTCTTACGGTTTACCAGTTATGCAACAGTCATCTAGAGCAAGCAGGACTACATAGGCTATAGCCAGAAAATTTAAAATATATATTTATTTCATCATAAAAATATCTCAAATATATGGCGCTTTAATCAAAATCGTTAGAGCAATTTTCGAGGAAATCAAAATTTTCGAAACATTTTCCATGTAAAGGGAGTTTGGAGTGGAGCAATTTTCTTCAAAATATTCGTGTCTCATACTTGAAAGACACTAAACTTAAATACCAAGTTCAATTTTTAACCAACTTTTCGTTTTTGAGTCATGCTGTCCACATACTGACACACTAACACACAGGCACACATACACACACGGATCTTTTTCTAAAAATGCTTGTTTTTGGATTCAAGTGGCCTCAAAACATATAATTTCTGGTGAAATGTCGACATAGAATTTTTGGGTGGAATACAATACTTTCTCTACTTACTATACATAGCTGAGAAAGTAAAAACGACTTCATGGCACATAAAAGATAAAATAAAGTAAAACTTTTTCATCTGGCAATCAGATCCCTGGTTGATATGATATTTCTATTATTTTCTTTACCAGAATATTCATACAATATGCCAATCTGTAACTTATTTTAGAAATGAACTAGAATTACCCGAACTGTAATATTTGAAGCATAGAATTGAAACTACACTTTTTGTATTCCAAGATATTTTACTGGCTTTCTTATTCTTCTATTCAAAAGTAAACAACACCTTTATCATTCCATCTTCCGATCACCCAAAAATTGAACTTAAAATTTGACATTTAGATTCCATAGAGTATGGTGTGCTGAAAATTATTTCAATAAAGGAATGAATCAATGTAATTCCATAATAAGAATTTTAAGTATTTAAAGTAAACTTTAGAGTTACACATGTTTCTATTTATTTATTTAGTTTTAGGACATATATACAGCATCTGCTTTTATGAACATTTAGCTTACACACAAGTTTGTGTTTCATATCAATAATTCTGGTGGTTCATTAAGGTGCACATTACTAGGTCACTAGAGAGAAGAAAAGGGACCTGAATAGATGGACAACTCTTTACTCATGTATTATATAAAATAGTCGCGATATGACTTAATTGTTAAAGCGACTCTAAAAAAAAAAAAAAAAAACACTCTTTAGTCTCGACAATTGGTCGTGTGGAAGTACGTATAGGCTTGAAGCATGAGCGTCGGCAGACCTTTTTTCTGGTGGCCGGTGGTCGGAGGGGGCGGGGGGAGGGGGAGCGGGTCGCCGCATGTTTGAATTGTGCAATCAAACAATATTAATTCATTATTGTATTGCCAAAAGTTACAGCATTTATAGCGAATAACCGTATTAATTTGTGCTAAATAAAAATTGTACTTCACATCAAAATTGAAACAATAGTCTAATATTGCGTCAGTAATTGACTGCACATTAAACTCATTAATTTCCAAGGGGTGCCACGGCCCCCTTGCCACCCCTTCGTGACGCTCATGGCTTGAAGTATTTTATATTTCTCTAATACTTCTACATTTTTACTTTCTCCACCACGAGTCTACACAATGGGTAGAGAAGATATGCATTCCACCCAAAAATTCATACTAGCATTCCCTAGAAATGCACGTGTTGAGGTTCACTGAATAGAAAAGCATGTTTAGAAAATGATCCGCGCGTGCGTGTGTGAGTGTATGCACGGTATAACTCAAAGATGAAACGTCAGTTAAGTACTAAATTTGGCATTTAAATTCAACATCTTCCATAAATGGGATCAAAATATTTTTAAGAAAATCCCCATCTCAAACTACCCTTTCCAAGTAATTTTTTTAAAAACGTTGGATTTTTTTTAAAAATGGCTGTAACAATTTTGATTAAGTACCATTTAAGACATTTTCATAACAAATGGAATATATAGCTTGAATTTTGGGGAATAGCTTGTGTGTTGTATAACTGGTTAACTGTAAAAGACAGACAAAAAATTACTATACAAAAACGTAGATTTCGTCAAAGACTACAACTTATGTCAAATGCATTTTTGGTCGGGTTAACAATTTCCGAGATATTCATTATTATTCGTTTGAATTTTCAAATATTTACAGTTCTGTCCAATAGGAAGTCGTTATTAATTTTTGCCTCCGGGTCATTCAAAGAGAAGCATAGCCATCACATAGAGATCAGCCTTTAAAAGATACAACTGTCACTCAGGTATATTGTATTTCCCTATTTCCACTGTACCAACAAGGAGATATGCATTACGTTTCACTTTACGCTAGAAGGACGAAAGGAGCGCGGTGTTAACGAATCTTCACTTATGAAATTATTTCATAATGATACTAAACATTTTGTGGTAATACAACCCTTAAATGAAATGTTAAACCAATTAAATGCTCCTTGGTCCTGTAGTTATTTAATGCAACAGGACTAAAGGCTAAAGAAGTTTCACAAAATGCAGAAACCCCTTAAGTCAATACACAACGAAAATGAGCAAACCTGGAATACTAAGATTCTCCAGTCTAAGGGTACCAAGTTAAACATTCGGGAAATTGCATATAGTTCTGAACCGCCGAGATGAATAATCTTATTGAATTAACTATTATAATCGGTTGAATGGTTTCTAACATTACCCCATACACACATTATGACTCTGTTTATTATATATGAAACAAATATAAATCAATAATAACAATGAAAGCACAGTTTATAAGTTGAAAAATAAGGTCTTAAAATTCTATGAATAAACTAAAGCATTTACTTTTCGTAATGGGATATAGAGTACTGACTATAGAGCATTTGTGCCCGAACATCAGTATGGTATCGTTATAGGAATGGAGTATCGACACACAGATTAGGTATCATCCATCTCTAAATAGAGAATTACGTATTTTGGAAAGAGCAAATAGCTGTTTATCGGTTTGAAGAAACGGTGCAAACCGGGGAAGAGCAGCATTTAATTGCTTTGTAAGTCTCTATCTCTCCCCTCATTGGCAACTTCGCCAGATTCTGTCAAGATTTTGTGCATCTTTCCTTTTTTCTTTACTCAAGTTATGTGCCGAAATGTGGCTAATGGAAGGTGCTTTTAAGAACCCCAAAACGTCACTACTTTATGTATAGCACAAGTGTTTAACAACTGCTGAGGAGGCATTAGGCTCAGTGCGACTTTCACGATTTGTTGTATAGGAATTAAAATATAGTAAAAGACATCAGGGATAACATTGTCAAATTAAATAATTTTAGTGCTGATTTGGATTTGACACCCATCTATCGACTTTTTGTGATACAGACTCATAAAATTATATTAGACTAACTGTATTAGCTTTCTTTCATGAACTGTTTTGACGCAGTTTCAGAAATGTTGACTAGATCAGCCAATTGCACACACTTGTTGCATTATAAATATATTCAATTCGAATAAATATAGTGAAAGCTCACAAACTCCGCATTTATTTTAGAATAGAAGTAACATCTTTTCCAAATTGCCTGTTTTAGAAATTAATTAAAACAGAAGAGATTTAAGTGTCACAACTTTGGCGCTTACACGAACCTCCGAAAGGATAATGATTAATCCTTTATTTCCACAATAATACGTAGGACTGATATATTTTAGAGCATTCACATATTATTCCACTACATTTTAGTTTCAATGTCTGATATATAAATAAACTGAATTCTCCCTGTATCTAAAATAACCCTCTTTTAAAGTTTAATTCTCTTTAACGCAACGAAAAGAAACCACAAATAAGTCATGACATTTCGAGTGTTGTGTAAATTACACCAAGGACAAAACTGCCATTGGTCTCACAGGGGAACAAATAATCATTGTAAGTAATATAGATACATCCCTAGTGACAGATCGCAAATTAAATTACAACCAACAATCTTATGTAATTGTAGTTCTTCCTTCTTGGAGTAATTGTTTGGGAATATTAAAATATGAGAAAATGTTCTATGTACTGTCGGGTAAAGTAACTATGTTATTGCACTTAAGAACTACGAGGTCGAAGTTCCTTAAAAACTTGAA